>JBCFYV010000003.1:11255605-11282423 GCA_039000515.1 Timema cristinae
TTTTTCCCATTACACCAAGCGGAGGTGAGCATCCTCTATCCGTCCCCTGGGATGCCCCCTTTATCGGAGTGTCCCATGTAAAAAACCCACTAATTTTTTTTAAATTGAACTGTAAATTATAAATAGTTGTTCTTTCTTCCCTATTGGAGTTACTTTGCCATAAAACAATTATTTATTTTGCTATACCAACTTTTGTCCCAAGATTTAATCTAAAATAACTTATATCTAGTGCTGTGTTCTGTCTTTTAATTCTGAAGTTTTCTTGTAGGGTCACTTTTTACTTTTCTTCTCTGGTATTATTCCCTGACTAGACTAGTCGACATCCTTGGAGTGCTCGATGGCCCCAGCCAGCATCAAGCTTGTTTCAAGCGGGCAGGACATTTGTGTTAGGATCATTATAATGGTAACTATATTTATAAGCTTAACCTAGGCGATATGATATAATCCTTAAGAAAATATATCATTTAATTAGATGATATAATTAACATGTCAAGGACCTTATCAAGAAAAAGATTTTTTACTTCTTACTTTAGCAAACTCTACAAAAAATATGTCAAGTAGTGTGAGGTTAAGCTGACGGGTTTGGGGAAAAAATATTTGGTATAAACAAGGACAAGGTATATTAAATTTAAAATGTTCTGTCACTTGGCCCACTCTTAACTGGATATAAAAGTTGTCGAGCAGTTGGTCCTCTCTTGTCGACAGTTTGGGTTTGTATATCACTTTGTACTCCTTTTACATGTGCTTTTTTAGCAGTTGGTCAAGTCGTGTCGGCCACTTGATCATCTTCCAATAATTGTTTCCCTTTTTGTCTACCGGTTAGTTTTATAGTATTAGGGGATTAATCGCCTCTGGGCTTCATTTGTTTTCCCACTTCTGTTTTAATTTGCTTATAATTGCCCCGTGATCGAGCACTAATTAAAGCGGTACGGTACCTTGATGATATAATTGGTAATTATATCACGGGGCATGATCGAGCGCTATTTGTTGAACTATTAAATTAATCGTCCCTAGGTGGGCCCCATGTATAACAATCCTGTTACTGCCTCTACGTTGTGCGCCTTTTATAACATTATTAAATTATGTTGATGATAATTGCCTCGTGTTTGGGAGATATTTATGACCTTTAAAATAATACACAATTATTAGGTTAGATGTGATTTTATTTTAATATCACTATTGACTTTATCGTAAAACTGATCATGTCGTTAACTATTTCGAGACGCGACTGATATTGATAACTCGACCGTACGTGTTGAAGGCTGGAGTGACAGATATAAGTCATTCATGAGCTAAGTTTACCTGGATGACAGCTTGAAATGTTACTAGAAGTAATCCCTAATATATCAATACGCCAACAGCTGACATCTATCACTTTGGATCACTGTAATGAAAACAGATGGTAATATATTAATCTGATAGCTAACCACAGTAATTTAGGCCAATATTATTTATATATTTATTTCAGGTCGGATACAAAGTTTATTTATAGTTTTATTCCCCTTAAATAAAATATTAACACCACTTTCACAAAAACTTCTAACGAACATAGCTTCAAAATGGCGATTGACGAATCTAAACCATATGATTGAACATAACGGTAAACACGTTTTTTACAATGATGCTGACACGCAGTTGATGAAAATATTTTATTCAGTTAAATATTTCAAAATACTATAAAATAATCATAAAATCATTTATTGTATGTAAAAAAATGAAAACAATTTTATCTTTTCCAAGTAAATACTATGCCTGTATTAAAAGATATTGGTGTGTGCACTATATTACATAAAATCAGTAACGTTCCAAAACGAAAAGTAAGTACTTTTAATTATGTTTAAAATATTTTTTCGAGTTGGATAAAAATAAATTATTAAAAAAAATGAAATAGTATGAGAAAACTTAAGTTTATGTTATTTTAAATGTAATATATAACAGGTAATTAAAGAGCTTTACATTTATAACAAAACTATGATATTTTACTAGTGTTGGCAACCCAAAACCTAAACATATAATTTCGAACTGTCATCCAGGTAAAAACCTATCGTGAATGGAATATAGTCACAGTCAGGGTGCTAGTGAGCCAGTCAGTAGAGATGGGCGATATATCACTGACTGTGATTTTTTCACCGATACTCTCAATTACTCGATCTCAAAAGTATCGGTGATTGAGATATCAGTGATCGGAAACACTCCATACTCGCAGATACTCCATACTCTCAAATACTCCATACTCGCATCAGATTGCAACAGTTACTCGAGCCACGGAGCTAGTATTGCTTCCTCAAGACACTCGAGTAAATACTCGCTTCGCGGCCCTTGATATTCTTTTATTTTCTACCAGATAATTGAGAATCGACCTTATCGACTGGCATGTTTTACGTGCTATTTCTATTTAAAACACTTGATTTCATAGAGCTCATTTTTCAAAAACAGTATGTTTTGCTTTCTTTTCTTATCAACTGTATGAAACATCTTAAAATGCATACTTTTGTATTGACTGTACATTAGTCAGGCAACATAAAACCCAGATGAAACCTTGAAAGATTAGGTAGCTGTATGTTGATTGTCAATGTCAGTGCCGACAAGAAGAGCTTATGTTAGGCCTTTAAGTATCGAATTCCATTGCAAGCCGCCAAACACCCGAGGAATTCGTTTTCTTTCCAACCGATACTCATGGGACTATTCGAGTAAATACTAAATATCCAATACTCAATACTCATAAATACTCCATACTCCATACTAGATACTCGGACAGCAGCTAAATACTAGCCTTGACCGTGGTTGGAAAGTGAAAAAATATAGGTCCATCAAAACACTGTGAATACAGGTCACAGTGAAAAATCACTGGTATAAATCACCGATATTTTAAAATCACAGTCACTGTATTCACTGATATCGTAAAATCACGGTTTCGCCCATCTCTACCAGTCAGTGCTCAGTGCCGATTTATTTCACCACGCCAAGTATATAACTCATTTCAAAAGAACATTCTAGAAGGTGGTGTTATTTAAAAACAACAACATCTCGGTGGCAGTATAAGGTCCGAGAACCGGAAGCTGCCTCAAATTACCTTTTAAAATTTCTATTCGATTTTTCCAGAACAGGAAGTCATTATTTATTAAAAACCTTAAATTGTCATATTGACTCAACAGGTCATACGTCATGAACTCTGACGTCATTGACAATGGCTCTTGCCTTCTTAGAAAAAGAAGTGCTTCAAGCGCCACGTAATATATTATAAAGTTCAAATAAAATTAAATACGTTTATAAAATTAGGACGATATTATTGTCAATGCTCTCACATATTCTTTAGGGGAAAGTCAGTAACATTACAGGTTGTCTATCACATGGTCCAGCTCGTGTCGATCAGTTGGTCCATGTCTTTTCTGGGTGTCTAGCAGTTGGTCTTTTTACAGATTTGTTCTCTCGTGTCGACCGCTTGGTTGTCTATCATTTTCTACTCCTATACATGAGCTTGTCTAGCAGTTGGTCCAAGTCGTGTCGGCCACTTGACCCACCCAGTCTTCCAAATAATTGTTTTTATTTTGTCTACTGGTTGGTTATCTATCACATGGTCCAGCTCGTGTCGATCACTTGGTCCACGTCGTTTCTTCGTGTCTAGCAGTTGGCTGTCTACCACTTTGTCCTCTCGTGTCGGCCACTTTGTTGTCTATCACTTAGCCTGCTCCCGGATTGAAGTATGATGATGGTTAGCCCGTTCTTCTCTAGGAGCGCTGAGGATTAGCTGATTAATCAATTGGACGCAAAATTTCAAAGTAGGTCGACTTATGACACTTTTGTATTGGGAATATTGTAGTACTTGGAAAGAACTACCAGATGGCATTGAAATCTTGAGGGTTAGCTGGTTTTTCTTTTGGACTCTTCATATATTGTTTGTCATTGTTGGCCATTAAAATGTGAACAAAAACAAATGGCCCGTCTACAACCAAACGCACCCGTTAGTCGGACTCGCAACTACCCAATAACGTAATTTTGTCTGTTTACATACCTTACCCAAACACAATCGTATGTCAGACCCGCTTGTCGAGAGAGTTCAACATTGTCCATCTCTTGCCTTTATTTAATTCCGTTGGTTTGCGTTCAGCGAATAAAAACAAATGTGTATGAACTACTAGAATCAAATAATATGAAGTTATTTGGTCTATGACAACAGCTCTTGGAAATGTATATTACAGAATACAGGATTTTCAATTAAAATCATATATATTCAACCATTTAAATATTTTTTTAATATTTATTACTTATTTGAAAACATTAATATCAATTTGACTTTTATAGTAATCCTTCCTGTTTGTTTCTATTGGTTGAAATTACGATTTAAACTTTTCATTGTAGAGAGTCTATTTTGTAGTAACGTGTGCGCGTCTATATTGAAACAAAATAATGAAGCGGGCATTGCAAGCTATACAAAAATATGGTATTGTTGGAGTGCCATTTGGAAAAGGCCAGGTGAGATAAATGGATTTCTTTATTAAATTACATTTACAAATAAATAACAGTATCTTCTTTTTTTAATTATCTAAGCTTAGCCCGCTTTGGTAGTCGAATAGCAGCGTTTTTCAGACTGGAATGCTTATTTCAAGCTCAGTGAAACAACACTAGAATATTCTTTATTAGTTGTTTTTCACAATACAAAATAGCATCAGTAATTAGTATTGACAATTTTTCAAATCTGTATAAAGGACATTTGCCAAAGGCACAGCCAGAACATGCAATGTTTTCCAGTTGTGTTATAGCTTTATACTTGTAAAATTTAACTGTTATTATTGAGTGGTCATAAAATTTGCATAAAAACTTTTAATGAGAGCTCCAGCATGAAATTTTGTTTAGAGTAAAAGGGCTGCTCCATATAAAAAGTTTGTAAACCCCTGGTTAAAGGCGTCACACTCACTATAGGCTGGACTGCCAATGACCAGGAGATTTGTGTTCGAATCCTGGTTGGGGGTACTGAAGGTTATTTTTACTAAACGGTTTCCCACTCTTCCTCTTCACAAATGTAAATACACTTCCACTAAATTGACCCTCCTCATCCTATACACATAATTATTGTAGCTTGTATGACCCAAAAGGGTGATGAAAAGTGTAAAAAAAGTATAAAATAAAAATTAATACTTTTAATTTCATGACGGTTGATTCTTTTAGCCATTATTTATTTAAAGTGTTATCATTTGTTCCCAGTTGAAGGGCGGAGTAGAAAATGGTCCAAAGGCCATCCGGTCGCTGAAATTTATCGAAGAACTTGGTCGTAAGGGTGAGTGCCACATGAGTGCTTAGAGATACGCTCAGATTAGCCACACTCACAGAAATGTGTAAAGCCTGGAATAGTTAGGGAGTCTCTACTTATTCGTAAAATGAGGGATGGTTTTGTAATCGGCCAGGAAAATCGAATATTTGCCTGTTTAGGTAAGAGGGACGTCGTAATTGCATTTTATTTGAACACAGGTTTTTAGTTAGGCTAAGTTGATGTCTGGTTTTTTTCAAAGCAATAGGCCTACATAATTATTTATTTATAATAAATGGAGATTTTTGATATTATTTAACATCTTAATTCATATATTTTTTAAATGTTAAATTTGTTTGTTTTTGAATAAGGAAAAAAAGATCAGATTTTTTTTTTCCTAGAAACTAGTTGCCACCCTGACGCTCTTATCACTTGACACATTTTGAATAGTTCTGAAAATTAATGACATTTGATGGGATTGCTCAATCTCTACCCAGTTCTAAAATCTCTTACTTGGGCTCATATCACAAGGGGATTGTTTGGGGTCGAGAGCACTGAGGTATCAATTTAAAGTACTAATAATATTCAAGTTCTGTCTGAGAACAATATTTCATATATTCAATTCGGTTTTGGGGATATTTCATATAATCAATTCGTTTTATGAAGATATTTAATATGTTTCATATTCATTTCGAGTTTGGTTCCAATGAAAACAATTTATTTTGCACCTTCCTGTTGGTCAATTTTTTCAATTATCTTCATAGCATATGGAGGAGGGGTGGGGCAGCACCCCAAACCTGTTTACCATGTTTGACCTGTATTATTGGTTTCTGTCTCCAGGATACGACGTGAAGGACTATGGAGATGTGGTCTATTCAACGGCTGAGCTCAAGGAGAAGTTTCACCGAAACATGAAGAATTTAGCTCATGTTGCGGCATGTCATGAGAAGGTCAGAACATTCGACTGTCCTTTGATTTCAGACTTCTCAGGACCAGTCGTTCATTATCTCACCCCCTGGCAAACAAGGTGCACAACGACAAATAGAGAGTCGAATTTGGATGCCTCAGAGAATATTCTCACACCTACTCATGTTTCAAATCATCCCTATTTAGTGATAGAATTTCCATTTTGACACACACTTCTGTGGTCGAATGGTTCAAATTGTCACTCTCGTGATAGACTGGACCGTCAATGACGGGGATATCGGGGTTCAGTCCCGGTTGTTCCTAGATGGCTCTACTCTCTCTCAATAGAAATGCGAGTACACTTCCTCTGAATACAACCTTCCTCATCCCTAATTCATTAGCATAGTTAGTACATAGGCATACAACCTGACTGAAGAGTAGGACGAAGTGTTTGGAACAACTGAATGTTTAAATGTTAAAGTGACTGCCATGAAACAAAAAAAGTTAACTTTTAGCTACTATAGACCTACTCTCTATTATTCTAATTAATTCATATTTATTCTTATGATCATTTATTTCAAATAGACCTCAATGGTCTTGCGGTAGAGTACCCAATCTTTCTGGGTTCATACCTAGCGCAGATCAACAGATTTTTCTTGAGTGATAAAAATCTGTAGCACAACTTCCTTCCGAGGGGAAGCCCCATGTCTGTAGTAAGTAAAGGAACCATGGAAGGTTTGTGAAAATACCTTTCTTGGAAAAACTGGCAGGCCCTTTCGCTCTTGCTCATAGAAATTCTCATGTGCTGATATAATCAGTCAGTTTAGAAAGTGCACTTTAAAAGCTCAGATAGATAAAAATAAATAAAATATCTCAAGATTATTTAAAATACCCACATAAAATAGTGGATTAGAACCAACTCTAGTTTTAAGAACAATTAAAACAAATTAAAGTAGTTGAAATTAATGTGAAAATGTAGATAATTACATTTTTGTATTATAGGTGTAATGTTTGTTCCAGCAACTTATATGATATAACCTATAGGCTAGAAGAACAGTTTGAGTAGAGTAAGGGGAGTTCTAAATAATTACACTAGTGTTCACCAGGAAAAAGAAAGGAGAAACGATCCTGAGTGCCGAGTCTGGTCTTGCGGGTCACAATCTGGTACAAGACAGACCCTGTGGCGCATGTCCTGAAGTACTGCTACATGTCCTCCTCTTTCAGGTGTCAGAAAAAGTGCAGGCTGTGGTGAATGATGGTTGGGTGTGCGTGACCTTGGGCGGGGACCACTCGCTGAGTATTGGCACCATCGACGGCCACATCAAGGCGCGGGTGGACGTGGCGGTGCTATGGGTGGACGCCCACGCAATCTTAACACGGCGGACACCTCTCCGTCCGGGAACATCCACGGCATGGCGGTGGCGCTGCTGGCCAAGGAAATCTCTGACTACTGGCCGCGTCTTCCTGGCATGGACTGGCTTAAACCCAGGTAGGTGTCTCATTGTGGATAGCGGCGTACACCATATATATATTTCTTAGCACTGCATCTTACTACCTGATTAGGTTATATGCATATGTACTAATTACGCTAATGGTTTAATTATTAGGAAGGTTGAATTTTGAGGAAGTGTACAAACATTTGTATGAAAGGAGAGTGGAAAACCATTTAGGAAAAAAATCCTCAGGATAACTGACTCGGATTTGAACCCCAATCTCACCGCCATCAGCAGTTTAGATTAACACGAGAGTGAGGCAGTTGAACAAAGCAAATGGTATGCATTACGAAAACATTTTGATAAACAAATTAACAAAGATTTTCACACAATGCTATGGACTTTATGAGCTTTTCTTTCCCTCTTATCACAGCTTCGTTTATCTTTCCTCTGAAGGTTTGATGGATCACATCTTAAGGACCAATATTTGTAAGTAACAGTCCTAAGATGTCAAACAGTACAAAACTAACCTCTGGAAATATGTATTCGTTGGTTGTGGAACTGAATTATAATCTGTTGCCATACAAATGTACTGAAGTTTACTTTGCCTCGATAATAATTCTGACCTCTTTTGCTTGTGTCCCCCTCGCAGTAGACTGGATTGCTGATGAGGACAAGATCTGGGTCCTATGTACTGGAGGGGGGTGGGGGGTGTTTACAATATTTTACCCCACACTAATGTTGATACACTTTCTCGACCCTAACACAATGGCGTCGTTAGTCCATATGCATATAACCTGAATGGGCGTAGTGCTGTGGCCCGGACAACATTTGAGAAATGCTCTATTTGAATCCCTATAAACACACAGACTATTCCCTTGTAGGTTAGGCAAGAAACTGTGAATATAGTTCAAAAAACAACTTCTTACTTAGTCCATCCTCACTAAGTTCCTCGACATTTCCCTATCCTTGCATACTCCCTTCACCTCAGCAACATCGATAAACTGAGTCATGCATGAGTGCTCTTTTATTCTTAAAACTATTAAAATTTCTCTTTTTCACTCAGTCATCTAAAACATCTAGCAACGTATTACATTGCTTACTCCTTCCTTTTGATCCACACACACTATCTTCATATATTTGCACTGTCCCTTGATATATAGTAGTGAAGTATTCATGTAGCAAGAATGTAAGTGAGGTACAAGTGATTCTCACCCCTTCACTTACAAGATTTATTTTCAAAGTCATCTAACACCTTAATTAATGTTATAATAAATAATTCAGTAATCACACCTTATAATGACTGTCTTAGCCTCAGTTTTGTGTTGGGAACGTCATCAGTCAGTCAGGTTGACTGCATGAAGATAAAAAAAAAACCTGCGCTATTTAAAACCGAATGAAATAATTGAAATAAAGCTATAACTTAGTTATAATTTACAACACTTTATGATAACCATATTCAACTATATGAATTGTCAATAATCAGGACATAAATGAACTATTACAATTACTTCCAACAAAATGTATACTACTTTAAAGCTCCCTTTCACGGGCGCCCTTATACCATCCCCCCCCCAGCCCCACCCCACCAGCATTGCAGGGCCTGGGTGTTATGGCACTGTTCCAGCTTATATCAGTAATAGATATAGTTAAAATTCCTAGTTGCTCAAAAATACGAATTTAAGGTTTTTAACCATGATTTAATTAATTTTACAGCCGCTTCAGTGGCCCAATGGTCTAAGGCGTCAGGATTCAAATCTCGGCCAGGTCTATCAATGGTGGTTTTTCTTAAATAGTTTTCCACTTACACAAATGTGGGTAAATTACCTATAACATTCTTTCTTCCTCCTTTCTACCCCATTAGAGTAGTTATCATAAATGCATATAACCTGAACAGGTAGGAAGATTTAGGGATAAAGAATAAAAAGTTAATTTCACTTGTTCTTTTTTAGAAAGAAGTTGATTTGATATAGCTTAAAATGAACGTTCATACACTAACTATTACCTAACTTTAATGTCCCCATTTTGTTTGCAAAACAGAAACTTACAATAAAGATGTAGAAACATTTTCCACAATGCAGTTCCATTGAGAAATTTTGGCATGTGTGCAAAAATATTGCAAAATTGGCAATTTTTGTTTTATTGTAACTAGTTTTGTTTCTTTTTCAGATTATCAATCAAACATTTTGCGTACATTGGTCTACGCAGTGTCGATGAATATGAAAGGTGAGGAATCGCACAATGTGTATATTTTTATTGAATAATTAGCAATTTTATAAATATCCCTGTATTTGCCATGGCCAAGTTAATTCCCTGATATTTTTATAGGGCTAGCTGATCCCGTAAACTAGTTAGAGGCACTATCGCTAGAAGCAGCTTGCAATGATGTCACAAAGAAATGCAAACACACCATTACTGTTACCATATTGTTTTTATAATGTGGTTTATTTATTAAATAATGGATTTAGTTTGATATAAGAATTGATTAATTAACATTCAGCAATAGAAAATGCGCTGTTTTCCAAGTGTAATGACCCTCTTTGAATATTTAAATTCACACCACTAACACCACGAGCGCTAGTGGTGTGGTTCTACTTGCCAACATTAGAATGGCATTTCTATATTTATTTCTTTTCTATGCATTAACCTGCTAATTAGGGTTTATAAGTTGCATACAAACATACCAAATATCAGTCATTATTCCAACCTTGATTTTAACAATCTATGTGATGCATTTTTTAAAGTTGGGTTGAATCCACTATTTCTAAAATCCAAATCTTGGAAAAAAATATGAACATAAGAGGAAATAGAAAAATAACAATAATAGAAATAGTAATGTAACTCAATTGTAACTTTTATTTTTTTGTTATAGTGGATTATTAAATTCAGTTAACATTGTAAACGTAATGGCATGTGGTCTGATTGTTAAAATTTTTCTTTAAATATGTTGGGTTAAAGTCACAAATAAACAGTATTTAATCTTTAAAACCAATTCGAGCTAATAATTTTGAAGGATAGTGCTATTTGAATTTTAAATTTTATTTTGATATTTCCTTAAATCTCAAATATTTCTAGGGATTTAAGTGTCCCATTTTGAATTTTTATGCTAGTTTATTTGATTACTACACTGTTATACAGGGTGTGTATTGAATCATGTCAACAAGATTTGATGTCCTGCATATAAATATTCATGAACAAAGTGATAAAAAAATCTATTTCCCCCAGACTAAGATTTTCATTCAAAATGTCATAAATTCTAATTTCTGAAATACGCTATCACTGAGTAGTAGTTTTAAATTTAAGCTAATTTTGAGCAAAGTATATTAAAAAAAAAAATTTACTTGTACAGTAAACTTAGCCAACAAGATTTCATGACTTTTAATGCACTTTGGTAGTTGAATGGTCTAAGGCATCACTCTCGCAATAGACTGTATAGACTATAACAGAGAGTTCGGGTTCAAAACCAGGTTTGTCTCAGGGTTTCGCTTACTCTTCACTCATCATATACGGTGTGATGTTTAAGGTGGGAGTGTAGCAGACACGACAAGAGGTCAGTCAGTTTCCAGTTTTTATAGCTAAGCATTTTTTTGGCCAAATTACATTCAAATACTGCTCTAGTACAAATCAAGAGATTCATTTTCTTTATATGGTGATATCAACAGTTGTTGAATATCTGTCAAGGGTGTTCTGGAATTTAATGAGAACTTTTTCTCTTCACTTAAAAAGTATGTCATCAAATGCCGCTATGATCTTGACAGCTATTCAACAACGGTTGATATCACCAAGGGAAGAAAATTAAATTCTAGGTTTGTACTGGAGCAATATTTGATTTATCTTGGACTAAAAAAGTGTTGCTATAAAACCTACAAAAACACTCTTTATTTCACATCCCCTAAATCCCCTCGTTAAGAGTACATTTGAGCCGATTGTTTCCTTTATCTTGCTGACCAGGGTACTTATAGACACCTTGAACATCCCCGCGTTTGGCATGGAAGAAATTGCTGACAAAGGGATTGTCAAGGTGGTGAATGAGGCATTGACGGCAATGGACCCGTCAAAAACCCTACCGCCTCATATAAGTTTCGACATCGACTCTCTAGACCAGTTGGAAGCGCCAAGCACAGGCACACCAGGTCTTTATTACTATTTTTACATTTATTATAAGGTAAAAAATGTAAATATAATCTATAAAGGATTTTTTTTTCTTATAATTATAACTGCTCAAGTTTCATGTTGAAGACATAAAGAATTAATTAATTCAAGTGTTAACTGGAGATATACATTTTGCCAAGGTATTTGTTAGAAGTGAGCGATGTAAGTTTTTTAAATTCGAGGGAAAGTCAAATAGAATTGTATGAAATATTGTTAAAGTCAAATCATAGTTTGAATATTAAAAAAATTATCACTTTACAATATAACTTTAGATAATAAATATAATTTACAAAATAAATATATTACAAACAGGTTTATTATATTTCATCCTAAATTGATAAACCTCAAATCGGATATTTTAAATATTTTCGAAACCTAATCAAAGTTAGAATAGTTTTTGTTAGTTGTTCTCTGCTTAAAAAATATTATATTGTGTTTATTTATGTAATTTTATGCACTAAAATAATTTAGAAAAAGTTTTATTTCACAATTGTTTTTCTCTCTACCCCCAAGAAAAAAGAATTGTGGTCGTCAAAAAAATATAACTTGAGATAATAATAAAATGTCTATGTCTCAACCTGTTGGAAACGAAAAAGTCAGAGCGAGGGAATTTTTTGTTGTTTTTAGTATGCTTTTATTAATTTGTATTTAAATTCATATTTAAATGGCTAAAAGTCGATTTAATGAAAAATTTTATGCGTGTATTATTAACTAAAACCTGCTACATAAGAATTTAAATATGTTTTTATAGCCATTTTAATGTAGCGAGTAAAATATAGGGAAACCCCGTCTATGAAATTTCAGGGTCTCAAACTAAATTACATACATTTATGATAGTTTTTCTTGCCTGTACTTGGTTTGGCGGGTAAACCAACCACAGATGTGTATTCTGTCCCTTCTACCCAATGGGTATCGATTGTTTCAGCCTGCGGGGGTATGTCCATGAGAGATGGAATACAGGTGATCGAGCAAGTCCACTGCACCGGCCGCCTATCCGCCGTCGACCTTGTAGAGGTGAATACAGTATAGGCGACGAGCGTGATGTCGAGCTAACCCTACAGGCGGCCGAAAACCTTCTGATGGCGGTGTTCGGTCACCTGAGGCGAGGGAACACTTCCAGAAATGGCAATAAGTTGACTAAATATGTTTAAGTATTATAAAAGAAAAGACACTCACTAATATTTACACACACTTCAATATTTCGATGCTATGAAAGCACTTTCCTCAGGAAGTAGTAGTAACTAGCTGAATGCACTTTTTCATACATAAAATACAATTAAAAACATAACTATCACAAAGGTTTAACACAACTTATAAATAAAATATTATATGTCATACAAAATATATTTATATGAAGATGAAGGAGAACTTATTTTAAATTAGCTTAGACTTCACCAAACACTTTCTTTCTTAGTTCATTAACTACAATAAGCTTGTTCATAAGATTATGAATGCTTATCTTGTCCAATTATATTTATGTGTGTGACACACAGCCGCATGATTAATGGGCCTTTGTCTAATATTGTTCCTCAAGTACGTTTTAAGGCGATGTAACAAACTAAATGATTTTCCACCTCACAAGACGAGCTTGGAAAAACCAGCAGTATACGCCACAGAACCTCAACATTACTGCGCATTGCTCTCACTTCATGAGATAGCCCTCGAAATGAAGTTAGGGCATCTTCAACACAAGTAGGTGTATTTAAACGGAAAAACTTTTTTTATTCAATTTTAAAATCTTTCTCGTTAATTTCAGGATACATTTTCAGAAGTGGGTTTATTTCTCCTTTTAAAAGACTCATTTCCGACTTTCTCATGTGATCAAGTCTTTCTTGATCAAATCTTGACCATCGACTTCCAACAGCTGTGTCTATAATGGCAAAATACTCGTGGTGAAGGTAGTCCTCGACTGAAGTAGAAATGAACGTTGTAGCAGGACTTTTGTAACAATTGGTGGTTTCTTCTGTCTTGGCAATAAAGAGGTTGCAGGTTGTTGGTAACAATGATTTTGTTAGCTTTTCCCCAAATTAATAAAAACTCATCATTTTCTCTAAGTCTCTGTAAACTTGAAGATACTATTTCTATGGCCTGTATATGTTCGGAAGTACTCATTTTTCTTCTTTGAAAAGATTTATTCAAAATTTCAAAATTATTTATTATTTTCCTTGCCATAGGGAATCCTAAAATAGTTTATCTTGACTAAAACACTTCAATAGCCCACTTTATAACTAAGTGATTTGCTTTAACAGATACTGCCTCAAGTGTTTCTAAAATCATGGAATAGATTTCCATAATCTCTTCAGTCCCGAGAACCTCTGTATATCCACCTGGTCGGACAAAGGGGCTTGATTAGATGGCAAAGGACCATTAAAAGCAACTTCTTGGATATTAATAAATTTATTTTTAGCTGTCAATGATTGTGAAAACAAAACTCCAGGATCATGTGTCCATTGCATCGAATACCTCACAGTAATTGATGATTCACATGTATGCCTTGTGATCAAGTTAGTGCAGTAAGCCCCACAGTGAACACCACGACTAAAGTCTGTCCATCCTTTATTATATAGACTGTACTCCTTTGTTGATCTCATTCATATTTGGAGCACCATCATAGGTTTGTCCGCGCAAGTTTGAAAGAGGTATTTGAACTATTGTAATTATATTAAAAAGAATGGCTGCAATCGAACCCTCAGTTGTTTTAGTATCACTGTACAGTCCCAACCAACTTTAATTAAAGACTAAGTTTTCATCAACCCTTCGCACACAAATACTAAGCTGTTCAGTCCCATTAATATCACTTTCATTGCCTATATTTCCAAAATATATTTTGAATTCTACCAACTGTGTATACCTCTCGTTCCTTATTCAATCAATTTGCAAGATAGGAATCATACTCGGAACGTAGTTTAAAAATAGAACAAGTTTCCACTTTCTCGTTGATTTCCTCTTAAAGTTAACCCTTGCATGGCTAAATATTTTATTGAAGTGAAATTTTGAATACATTCCCTAGAGACCCTACGTTCAGAAACTAAAGGAGAATTTAACTGAGCATTAACCGGGATTTCAGCTGTCTATAACTTAAAACTGCTTGTAAATTACTAACTGACTTTTCATGTTAGTGAAACTTGTCCATTGCCCTTTTTCCAGTTTTTAAATCCATTTATATAAAACGCTGGATCCATTTTCTAGCAAGATTGTTATCAGGACCTAATTTATGATATCTATTCAAATAAAAACAAAGAACCCCATCTTCATTGTTATCAGGACCTAATTTATGATATCTATTCAAATAAAAACAAAGAACCCCATCTTCATTGTTTGTAGAGCCATCTATATGCAGCCAAATGAACTCCTTGAACCATGCTGGGTGAAATCAAAGTATTTTTACTTTTAAATTCTGAGTAGGAAATTTGGTTGGTAGTTTAACTGGCCTGTTTGGTGTTAGATATTTATTGCTTTCACAATTATAAACTTGTGATTGATTCAACAAATTTCCTGTTTTATTAACATTTAAGTTGACTTGAATGAACTTTTCATCAAACTCGCCAGAGCAGTGTTTTTAGGAGATTATAGTTCAGTTGGTGAATCACGTTTTATTTTGATTAAGAAAGGACCCACACCCAAAATAGTTTTCAAATCACTTGATTTATATCAAGCTCACCTTTACAAACACATTAGCAAATACGACATATTTATTACATAAACTAATATATTCACAAAACATTAAACAACACCACACAAACCACTATTTTATTCTTCACATTACAAGATTGCTGCAATTATTTGAAAAGCTTAAGCACTTGCAAATAAAATAATTTACTAATACATTAATATTCTAACGAATCAATGTATACTCTATTGAATTTATGGATAATTTTCCTTAAATATTGGGGGGGGGGGGATGTGGTCCCCTCTACCAGGCACGGCCATGTCACCGAACATTAACAATGTGTCTTGTTTTTTGAACAGAAAATCCATGTTTTTGATGTTGTAACTCTTATTTGTGCCTTCTGGCCGGAATATTTACTTGATAGGTTCATCCATTTCAAGTATAAATGGTTGACCACACCAATGATCCATCTCTATCAAAACTAATATTAATATATTTTTTAGTTTTTCTTTTAATGCAAAGTACACACCTCCTTTATAACTGCACTTACTATACTAGCATAAACATAACATTAAAGTATATTTGTTGTACAAATTAATAGACTTTATGTAAAATGGTGATTAAATTTGAATTATTTCTAATGCAAATCTATTCTGCAAGTTATTTGCATTAATTAAAACATATTTAATTAAAGTAAGCCCTCTAGAAAACATAACAAATTATGAATAAAACTTTGAAACATTAATATAAGAAATAACTGAAACATTCAAAACAGTAGCTCTGTACTTATAGAAAATCCTGTGTGAGAATATCAGATTTATTCCAACACATCATCACACAATGAGTGTGAATAGCTACCAACCCCAGAGAGCAAGATAACATCACCTAATTCAGAATAGTCCATGAGATATGTTACTTGTGGTTACAGTGTGGTTTCAAAGCAAAATTTAACAATTTTAAAATCCTTACTTTTTTAAATAACTTTTTCATCATTTTTACTATAAATCCTATATTAGATAATTGTTGTCATTGTTTTCCTAAAAGTTGTTAACAAGTCAAAAGACTTAATAAGCGGCAATGAATTATATCATCTCATTTGTCGAAAACTAATCTGCAGCCATACACTGTTGTCAAAAACAAACCTGTTAATATTATTTACAATAAAGGACAGGACACTCCATATAAAGTGTTCTCTACGTCCCCAACAAATAATCTCTTGATGCGCATAAAAATACTCCAGAGTATTAAGAAAGCCACAAATTACTTCCAAAATAAGCCTTAACACACATTCAGAGAACTTATCAGAGGTAGATGAATGCAAGTTTGCCATAACAAAGATTTTCAGTCTTAATGAGGTTAATTCAAAAGGATACCCTTCAGTTAATTAGCAACATCATTGTATCAAAACAACATAACTTAATTTTTTACACTCAATCATTACAAATTGTATTTATGACACACCAAGTTGCATGAACATTTATTTCAAAGGTGAGTAGGGAAACTGTGAAAAACAATTAAAATTCATAAACTATTTTGTGTATACAAATACATCTGTAGATTTGAAACATATTTCCTCAAAAAAACATTATCGATTCACAATGCGGTAGCTAGTAAATAATAACCAAATCAACTATCAGCAACCAAAACACAAACAATATTTTGTCATGTCGTCTTTAAACTAAAGATAAATTTAATCAAAGTCAAGACCATAGCCTGTTGTACTAATTGGGGGATGAATCTTTGTTGTGAACCAAAATACCAACCAACAAAACTAAACCAAATACACATGAATCCTACTGTGGCTCAACACAGTTTAGCTTTGCACACATGTACCGAGTTTAAGCTCACTACCAATAAAATCAAACAATTTCCTTACTGTGGGTCATTAGCGAAACATGTTGATTCGGCCCTACACTTTTGAGTGGGCTAAGCCCTGAAGTGAAGAACCACTACAGCACACTTAAAATAAACTGATGAACAGCTGAAAATACATTTTTGGAATCTACCTCTAATTTATTATTATTTATATATTAATATTATTATTATTATTATAGAGAATGAGGATTTAAAAATAATAAAAGAAAGTTGGCTTTTCAGTGGCCGTTATGTGCCAAATTGCCAAAGAAATGTTTTAATGTTAATGTTATTGAAAGGTGAGATTTAATTTAATAAATAATGCTCAAAGAATTGTAAAAAGATTTCCTATTTTGAATATTAAAAAATGCCCTAAAATTTGAACGAAAACTCTAAATGAATGAACACGACTAAATCAAATACACTGTTTACGTACAAACTAAAAGAGATGCAATGAAAAGACTAAACTAAACTCTTGCACTCACATAAACATGATTTATAGGCACCTACTTCAGAAGCAATAGATACCCACTCCACCACTCCCTCCTAATGCAACCCTTCAAGTTGCAGTGAATTACCAAGAATGTAGATTTTACAACCATCAAAGTAAAGACTTTTAAAAGTGAAATTATCCGCTCATGTGCGGTGAAAAATATTATGTTTGATTAGGCAGGCATTTAAATCTATAAACATTCCCTTTCCTAGTCCCTGTCCATTATATTGTAGTAGTAACCAATATTTATTATTTAATCAATCAAAAAACACTTATTTAATGATACTTATTTGTTTAACTCATCATTATACTGTGGGTTTATAAAATTAATACAACAGAGTCTTTGAACAAAGCTATCCAGAGGTAGGGACAAAACAGGTGATGATACCTAATATCAAACTCATATAGGCTATGATTATTTTTTTCAAATAAAATATTACTATTTTATAATATTTTTACTTAACAGGAAAAAAGACAATGGATTGATTAGTTAAGGAAAGAAGAATAAAAGTAACTCATGTAAGTGTGTCCATGTAGGTCATGTGATCTCACCCATAAGCATGTAATACACTTCTAAATATAGGATAGTCGAAAGAATAGGTATTTATTTTTAGAAACACACAATAATCATCTAAAACGAACACATTTATATTTTTTTTCATAATAAAAACTAGCCTTGCAAAATAGACACAATTATATCTTTAGGCCTATCTTGTTTGAATAAAACCTGAACATTTACAAACAAAACTACCTTACAAAGGAATAGATCAGAGCTAAAATGGAAATCTTAACCCCCCCCCCCCCCCCTTCCGGTACTGCCATCTTCTACGCCTGTGCGTCAGATGACGTCAACAACCTAATTAATATTTTAAAAAATTTTATTATTAGAATACAAAACTTGCTTTCAAATCTTTGATAATTTAATGTGTAGGCCTATATATTATAATGCCTCTTACTCAACCTATCAAACCTAACCTTTTATGCACAAGAACAAACAAAAAAAATCAATAATATTAAATAAACAATTATTATATAATTTCTATAAAAAGCTATATCATAATCAGATTGTGGATCAACAATGCAATGCAAGTCAACACAAAAGCTACCAGTAGTCAATATTTACGATGTTATGTTTTTCTTGTCATTTTAGTTTTAATTTTATCACTATTCAAAACTAATGTCAAACGCTATAAAAAATGTAGTTAAATTATATTTGCCAATAATTTAAGTATATAATATTTTTATACTGGCATGACATAAGGTACATTGTTTAGGTATTTTTTCATACCTGATGCAATATTTTATATGTACTATTCATACAGGCCTAACTTAGTCCTAGTATATATTTACCAGGTTTTTTAATTGCTAAGTGTTTGTGGTAAAGCTTTGTCAGTAGATGGTAGGCCTAGTGGAGTATCATCATCATTACCTAAGAGAAAAAAAAAATATTGTAAAAAAGGAAACATCAACTCTAAGATAAACTAAACTGTGCTACAAGTAGCCTAGGTACAGTCTACTTAGGCTGGTTTCACACCAACGAGTCCAGTGAATACAGTGACTGTGATTTATACCAGTGATTGAGTATCGAGTATTTATGAGTACTGTGTATCTAGCATTTACTCGAATAGTCCCATGAGTATCGGTGGAAGGAAACTAATTACTCGGGTGTTTGGCGGCTTGCAATGGAATACGATACTTAAAGGCCTAACATAAACTCTTCTTGTCGGCACTGACATTGACAATTGACATACAGCTACCTAATCTTCATGTTTCATCTGTGTTTCATGTTGTCTGACTAATGTACAGTCAATACAAAAGTATGTGTTTTAAGATGTTTCATACAGTTGATAAAAAGAGAAAGCAAAAAGTATATTTAATATTTTATAGTGAAATGTTATGTAATTTGGGCAAAATTAGTGGCCCAAAAAACATTATGTTAAACTTGAATACCAATGTTAAAACTTATTCGGTGTACTATGAGAAACTCTTGTAATTGTGTAATTTATTTAGTGATTTGTTTTACTACAATTAAAATTTATGTGACATTACAACTTGTATTAGCTTGTATGGAATTATCACAAATATGTGGATAATCTGCTCATGTATAAATGCTATACTAGTTCAAACCAACACAAGTGATCACACAGTGTAAGGCAATGGTCTCGTAATACCCACACATGTATTATGTTGTCTGGTTTTGCGGTGACGGTGACAACTAGTTTAGAATCCCGGCTAGGATGTTCCGAGTTTAATTTTCTTAGACGTTTGTTTACCCCTTCTTCTTCCACGAAAATATGAGTACAATTCCTCTAAACTGTATCTTCATCATCCATACTCTATGCAAATGACCCCAACGCCATGTGCAAATAATAATGTTTGTGTGCAAGCACACAAATTATTATGTGATGTGTTTAAAAGCCTAAGCTATGAAATACAAGTTGTGTTTGCACTTGTAGAGGGCCTACACACTGTATATTCTGTACAGTGTACATATACCCTGAAAGGTAGCAGTCTCGCCTTGACGGATTACACTATCGTATAGCTCAAAAGATAGGGGCGTAATGTAATCAGTCAGGAGGAATGCTACCTTTCAGGATAAACTCACTGATCCAACCTAAATATTGCACTTAAAATGGTTTTGAGATAATAATATAGACCGACACATGTATACATTTATTTAATCTATGTCTTACCAACCGTTTGAGATTTAAATACATTTTGAGGTAATTAGTATAAATATATAATTTAGAGGAATTGTAGTGAAATTTGCGTGGAGGAAGAGAAGGAAATTATTTAGGAAAATACACCCTCAACCTCCTCCAATCAGGATTTGAACCCCGACCTCTCTTACATTAGAAAAAACAGAATACGGTATATGATATTTACGTTTTGTCCACGTGCCCCCCCAATGATACCATTTTCCCCATGTTACTACCAATTCAGGCTATACGCATTTATATTAATTACATTAGTGGGGTGGTGATAAGGAATGTATGAATGAGAGTAAATGTAGAAGAATATTGGGGAAATCCTTGAGGAAAATACATCCTCAGTCTATCTGGCCAGGATTTTGGTAAACCAGAATAAATAAGCCTGTCACTTAGATCACATGACCATGTATGGGGACTACACGATTATCAATAGTAAGGAGAAAAATAAGTACTATCTCCATAACTTGAACCGATAAAGCACAAAATGATCAAATTATAAAAATGATAAAGAATGAAAGATCCAACAAAAGTGAGGTATAAAATGGCGGGGCACAGGCCTAAAGTATTGGTTAATTTGTTAATGGAGAGTACAGTGGAAGGGAAAGGTTTTAGAGGAAGACCAATATTAGAATATGTGAAGAAGAAAATTGGTTTTATGAGCCGTAATAAGCATGTAGGGGGAACCCGTCATTTGGCCTAAAGTGTAGGCCAAATGACTTGTGAATTTAATTTTTAGGCCAAATGACTGTTGCTAAGTTAATTTTTAGGCCAAATGACTTTTTGTAAAATTAATTTTTAGACCACTTATTTAAAATGTGTTTATGTTGTCTCTGGAAACTTTCGTTTTGATTTGTAGTGATGCTACTAGATGGTGAGATGTGTAATGTTTGGTTAAATAGGGTATACTACCGTTT
The DNA here is from genome assembly GCA_039000515.1 of Timema cristinae. NCBI lineage: Eukaryota > Metazoa > Arthropoda > Insecta > Phasmatodea > Timematidae > Timema > Timema cristinae. Next base: position 11,276,924 of record JBCFYV010000003.1, read on the forward strand.
CAAAATACATTTGTCTTCTCTCAATTTACTACTTCCCAAGGTATAGCAGCACGTCCATTAATTAACCTGTAGTACCACTTCTGTATTTTGAACTTTTTCCATTGCCAAAGTTTTGTGTTAGTTTTTGCACCCTATTATACACAAATAAAAAGTTTTGTGCCTGTAACCTTTTTGATTAATTACCATATACATTTGGCCACTCCATTTTAATAATTTTCTTCTATTTTTAATTTTGTACTTTTTATAATTCCAAATCTTTGAATTAATCTTGTATCATTTTGTACAACAAATAAAAAGTTTTGTACCCCTATCTGTTTTGAGTAATGTTAATAATATTGTATTATTTTAAATTTTGAACTTTTTTCAGTGCAGTATATTGTTATGTCTTTCTGCGTATATTTGTATATTGATTTTGTTAAATGAATTAATCAACCATTCATTTTTTTAAATTGTATTAACTTACTCAGGTTTTCTTAAATTCTATAAAAGATTGTTAAGCCTCTCTTTTTTGGATTAAAAATAAATTTTTACGTTAAAATACAAAAATGAGGCATTTATTATTTCATTGATTTCTTTATTTTCTGATATGAAATTTGTAGAAGTTTATTAAGAATAGAAAGTTTTGTAAAATGTTCATAAAATATCACATTTGTTTTAACATTTCATGACGGAAATATTATTCATAAAAAATATGTACTTGTCAGTTGAAAGAATTAGTTTTTCTTCCTATCACAGAGATGGTTCATGTCAGCTTCTGTTTATAAAACACACAAAGGAAGGCCTTTTTCAACTGCCAGTCGATTCTGTAATTGAAATTATCATACTTGGTGAGAAATTACTTTCATACAAATTTATGTAGATGCAAAATAATAATTAATTGTATTGCTTCACAAGTCAAACAAAATATTATTTTTTTACAGTCAATCAGAATTTAGCAAGTTGAAGAAAGTGAACAATTGGTTCCCAGATAAAACAATGCTGCGCCTCATCTGAGATCTTCTCACGCCTCGCAGTTTTAGAAACCCTCATCTAAGCTACCAAAAACACAATTTCAGATTCTGGGGCAAGAATTTTGTCTGAATGTCAATGAAGCCGCATATTACCTATAAGAAGGAACCAAAATATATTTTTTACATATTTACAGTCTTTGCATCAATATTTGCTCGCCTACGCGGAGACCTTGTTGAAACGAACATCAAAATAAATTGTTTACATTTACTATCTATTAAACAAATCTAAATAGCTGAAAAAATACCTACATTTAGGGCACAACTGCAAGTGTGATAATAATAGCTCTTTTACGTGAAAGCATTGTTGAAATGAACACCAAAAGAAAATTAATCGTTTAAATTTACCATTTAAAAATTAATTAATTTGAAAGAATCATTCTAGTAATCACAGAATCATTCTAGTAATCACCTTAGCTTATCAAACAAAATGTTCGGTTAGTAATGGTTTCTATTAGTTTTGTAAACTTTTCCCCTCTCCCCCAATCATCATTATCTCTTAGTTGTACTTCTATCTGCCAACCAAATTTTTATTTTCTACTACATCTAAAAGTACTTTTTATATATTCTTCCCTCCCCCTTAATTTCCTGGGGTTCCATTTTAAATGTTCCGACTCAATAGTTATTTGGAAGTGTGCATTTACTGGCCTGACAAATTTCAATCTTATATCACATTGCATTGAGATGATGTTACTATTGGTTTTGGAGATTTAAAAACTCCTCAAACCCTCTCTCCCAACTCACTTTGAGAAATTTATAGTCTGATATTATTTTGGTTATTTGGAGTTGAATTATCGCTACCTATCTGATTTTTTTAAATTTTATATCCCTTTTCAAAAGGGTTTTTTCTATTATAGTCCATCACAACTATTTTCCAAGATGTCATTTTAAATTATTATTATTTAAATGTTTATTTGTTTTGGTTCCCCTTCCTGCTTAACGTATTTAAGTTCTTTACCACACAGAGAGGTAATTGAATTTATTAGTTTTGGAAATATTGAGCTACCCAATCCCCTCCAATCCAACTGAAAGGTTTCAAATTTTAATATTTAGTTGGTTATCTTGATAGGTCCTTATACACAAGGTTATGCATTGCTCTCTGTATAAGTCATTGATCTCTCCCTAGAATAGATATTAATATAGAAGGCGCTCTTGTGGTGTTTTGCAGTACCACAGTTGTGTAAGTGGCGGTATCCCTAACAAGCTTTCTGGCGGTATATTCAAATCTCATACATCTTTATTTGGTATTGTCAATTTTAAGTAACTCAATCTAAATACTTAATTAGGAAATAAAATTTAGGGAACTCAATCTCGTGCATATGAAAGTAGTATGGAAATAACACTCCAAAGGCAGTTGGTGTGCATTATTTATACTGAAAATTATCAAGTAAATTTATTCCTAAAACTGCGTAACTTTTTGCATATTTAATAAAGCAAAGAAAATAATCAATTCATCTTATATAAAACATTCATTCTTCTGTATTAGAAATTAAACTGATACTTTTGAAGGATTGTTTTTTAATGCATATAAATAACTTAATTAATCCTGGTTGAAATCAAAGATTTTCAATTTTGTATCAAATTCAAATATTGGATGACTCAAATTGAATCTGAATCTCATGCTTAAAAGAAATTTTGAATTAAAGCTCAGGCCTAAAACCAATTTAGAGTATGATCAGAATTAAATCTTCAATTAACTTTTTTTTATTAGAATCAGAGCAGATTGTATTGAATGTTTTATTTTAAAACTTTCTATACATTAAACAATTTGTTTTAGGCTTACCATGATTTTTTCAAATTTAAAAATGATACCTGACCACACAAGGTTTTAAATCAAATTTGTGTTGAGTATTCTATTATACTGAAATATAACAAAATACCTCAAAAAGTGAGAGAGGTTTTCCTTAAATAATAATAGGATTTTAAACTAAATTCAAAATTGTGCACAGGCCTAGCGCTTATTACATTACATTTTTCACAAATTTAATCACTTTCATTTCTGAAATTAGAATGATTATATAATTAATAGATAACTGGGCAAGTGTATCCCCTTAAACTATTTGACATCTATTTTATTCTTATTTGAAGAGAAGACTGAAATTTCTAAAATGTTTTTTATTTTGCAATTTTTTAAAAATCTTGCACAAGTTAATTATTAGTTATATTAAGAAGTCACTTTCATTCTATTGTTAAGGCAATTTATAGTTTACAGTGAAAAACATTTGTCAGAGACAAAACAAACATCTTAAAAGTTAATTATCCAGAATAATTACAGCATTCCCATAGTCTATTAAACATTCCAAAGCACAGTTCTATAAAATTGTATCATAAATGTAACCTTGAAGGAAAATATCCTTATCTATTTGTTTATGTTGATAAAAAGCTAAGGTTCCTGACTCACCCATCAACACACAGCCAAATACACTGAACCTAGGAATTTGAAATTTTTGGGGCAGTTTCCCCTAATGACTTGAGTGCCCAATAAGAATGGATTTTCGGAAAATCAACCGATAAGGGGCGTTAAAAGATTGAAAAAAATTGCTTTTTCTGAAACCGCTCGAGTTAAAAATATGAAATTTTACTTGAGTTTTCTTGGTCAAAATAGAAAATATGTGTTAGATGAACTTTTTATATTCTCATCTCAAAGGTTAAAAATGATGTTGAAAAAATATAGTATTTCTGATACCACTCAAGTTAGAAAGAGAAAATTTGACATGAGTGTTTTCTTTGTCAAAATCGTAAAGACAATTGTTCAAGAATTTCTGGAATTTTTCGACAATCAACTCGCAAGGGGATTAAGGAGGGTGGGGTTTCTGAATCTTCCAATTCACCTGGGCTGGAAAGATTAAACTTGTCAGGGAGGTTATGTTTAGATAAAAAGCCAAATTTTTTTTCTTAATTAAACACCTAAGAGGTATGATTTTCTGTACCCCCAAAACCACTTGAGCTGGAAAGATGAAACTTGGAATATAAGTTTTTTTTAAGGTAACAGGCCAGAGGATTTTAGAAATTCAATCCCTAAAGTGGGTGAAGTGAGGAGGTGGTGGTTTTTCTCTATCCTCCAAATCGCTTGAGCTGAAAATATATATTAGGCAGGGAAGGTTTTTGGTATTTTTCAATATTTAACCTCCAAGGGAGTGAAACTGATAAGGAATGGTTTCTAAAAACGTAAAATGTCATTGTGTCTCAGAGAAATGGGGATTGGGGGATCAATAGTAATAAATAAATAAATTGTTAATCTAAAAGTTATAATTGGTCAGACAGGTAAAAGAGACTGCTCCAAATATTTGTAAAAATGGTAGCCTTCAAAATGTATGTTTTAATAGCTAAAAACCTTTCTTGATTTGTTTTTAATTTTGTATCATAGACAGGAGGAAAAAAACTAAAAATAAACAAACACAAAAACTAAATATATAATATATATAAAGGATATATAAGGACCATGATTGTACAAGGCGGAACCATAAAAATAATGGTAGCTGGATGTTGAATGTCCTAATTTGTGTGAGGAACGGGTCAAGCAGCTACTATGAAATATTCGGTTTTAATAAAATATATTTTATATATTTATTGATAATTTTGATAATACACAAAAAATAATCAGAATACTCAGTAAACTTTTAATGGAGATGCACAATTAATTAAGAAATATTCTTGTTGGTAACATTTAAGTTTCACAAAACAAATTGATTTTGTGAATGTGATTTTTATCTTTCGTTAAAAATACATCCCTGGTTAATATTTTGGTCGACATCATCATTATTCCAGTAAAGATTTATTTACTGAATTAAGTACAAAAACAATGCTTGTGTGTTCCTACCTATTCAACAAAACAAAATACAGCCTTTTAAATGTCCATCAACGATTCACCTGATTCGAAAGTAATACAGGGAGCGGCAAAAAGATCTGACGGTTTTTAATAAATTAAACAAAATTAATGATGATAAAATGCTTTGGTATTTCATAAGTTTTAAGAATTGAAATAACATGGAACGTTCCTTTAAATGGATGCCCTTCTTCTCTGTGATGAAGCACTCTTCCAGCCTCGCACCAAAACTGTCGAACACCTTCCCTAACATTGCAGGAGACAGGTTGGCGATTTTTTGAGTTATGGCCACCTTAAGTTCGCCCAATGTGCAGGGCTTGTTTGTGTAGACTCTTGATTTCAAGAAACCCACAAGAAAAAATCACAAACGCTTAGTTCAGGGGAGCGTGTTGGCCATACAATATCCCTGAAACGTGAGATTACTCGGCCACGAAACTTACTTTTCGTTGCCCCATCCTGCTGGAACCACATTCTACTGTGCACTAAACGTTTTCTCCAAACTTCAGGGATCAGGAAGTTTTGTAACATCAACAGATAACATTGCGAATTGACCAGAAGAGTTTGACCACCTTCTTCAAAGTATGGCCCAATGACACAAGTTTTTGCTACAACACACCACACAGTGAGGACTATGCAGAGGACGTTCATGCAGTTCTTCAGGATTTGT
>JBCFYV010000003.1:11282523-11320345 GCA_039000515.1 Timema cristinae
CAATGATTCCAACCCTCACCTGAATATAGAAGGATCTTGGTCAAAGTTTAATTTCCCTCTTTTACAATAATTTTCCTAAACTTCGCCATGATTAGAACCCTAACCTGTAATGTACAATGATCATGGTCAAAGTTTAATTTCTCTCTTTTATAATAATTTTCCTAAACTTCGCCATGATTTGAACCCTAACGTGTAATATACAATGATCATGGTCAAAGTTTAATTTCTCTCTTTTATAATAATTTTCCTAAACTTCGCCATGATTTGAACCCTAACCTAAAATAAAGAACGATCGCGGCCTATGAGTAATATCCGTCCTTTACAATAACTTACGTTAAAGCCATCCTAGGGGCCTACATAGCGCCCAAGTGTTCCTTACACCTAACCGACATCAAAGAGTGCCATTCATTGCAGGCCATAGGCTTATATTTGATTCTGCTCAGTGGGGGAAACATGTGAGGAAAGAATTACATCATCGAGCCGTCACCAATATCCAATCACATAGTCCAACTCTTCCACAGCGCAGTTGAGACTCACATAGCCACGGGGGAGGGGGTGACCTCGGACACCCGAGCCACTGATATCCACTTATAATTGCAATCTCGCGCATGCACGCTTTGAATGGATTGTCTTAGTTTGGAGAACAGATGGGTAAATCGCTGACTTTCCATTCAAAGTTTTATGCAGTGCGTACAACAAGGTCGTTCCGTGGTGTAATCGTTGTTATTGTACGAGACCTCGGCTTTTCTGGTGAATAGGGTGAGTAGAAAACTGTTGTAGGTACCGGGTCAGTCTATATCCACGGTACAACACCAACAGGAAGAGTGTATCGACTGACAGCAGAAGAAATGAACAAAGCAAACAATATTTTACTAAAAAGGTGTACAAAGAACTAATGTTTCAAAATTAGCAATTGACTAGATGCATTTTGTTGAAAACATTTATGTATACCTATACATGTAAGTTCTATCTTATAAGTTTTCATATCATTCTTTACAGAGTTTTAATATGGCTAAGCCTAGTCTCTTAAGTTGTTAATAATTAAAAAGGCTTCCATAATTTAGATCTTATGTATTAAATCACCTTCCATACCAGAAGCTTAATATAATAATAATAATACCAACAATAACAACACAACACCAACAGGAGATCACTGGACTGAAAATCTTGTTACTTGAACTACAATTTTCATCATAACTCAAGATCCCATAGGCATCCCATTTTGAAATTTTCAGTTAATTAATAGTTAAATAGCATATATTTATTCCAAAATTTTCAAGAAACACTATTACAATTATTTTTTTTAAAGGATTTTTTGTTGTTAAAAGTGTGCTAAGTTGTATATCAAATTAAAGCCCATTTCAAATTGAAAAAATGAACCAAACAACATAATTCTAGCAGCAATAGAACAGAAATTAATAAGAATTGAAAAATGTGGTGCGGGAGAAAAAATCAATTTTTATTGAAATTTCAAAAATTAATTTCTCAAAAACGAGACAGTTACAAAATCTAAAAAATATATGTTTATGATTGGATTCAAGGGAAGAATAATTGGTAAAAATTTCATTTAAATACCAAATGGTCAGGTTGAGTTTATTTTATTTTTTTGTTGGTTTGACGTGAAATGACCCAACAATCTCTTTGAATATTGACACTTCCAGTCTTGTATTATCACTATTATCTGCTTCATCAAGTCTCATGAATAAATCATCACTAATTCCTGAATTAGAAGCATCAAAATCAGGTGAAAGTATTGGAAGGAACCTACCTACAGAGCTCCATTTCCTTTCGTCAGTTCGGGCACCTGGTTTATGTCTAGGTTGTTTTGGCGGTGGAGGCAGATCATCATCAGTATCTTATCTTCTGGACTCCCATTGTATTCACCATATTTATCACTAACACTACTATCTTCACCTTCAAGCTCATCCTCAGACTATGCATTTGTCAATATATTTGAAATTTCTTTCATGTCAAGACTTTTTACACGAGTAGATGCCATGTTTCCTGAGCTATTTATGAAGAAACAGACAAATGTCGTTGCCGGGAAACCACTTAGAGAGGGGGGGAAAATAACAATATACTAAGGACGCTAAAGAAAGCCCGCCAAGAAAACATAAGAATAATGATATAAACTTCTTTACAATCTCATGTTCAGTGTGTTGTAAGAGATACTTCATGTGCACGATAGATGGCAGAGCAAGCTTGATTTGATTTGTTCAAAGTAAACCAACAAGAACGAAGTTCCAACGGTGGCTAACAATTGCTAGACCACTTAAAAGATAGAAGCTGGACGTCATATTACGTCAGTACTGCTCTGGTACGAAGTTGAAATCGTACATATATCGTATATCCGTACTACAGCGGACGACGTAAAAGAACGTCCATACTGCTCAAAGGGTTAAGAATAGAAACTTGCTGACAGAAGAATTCCACTAACACATAACCGTTTATTCTAGGGGAAAAGAAGAGATGCGTAGGGTGACAACATCCAACTTTTAAACCAGATATAACCATTAGTCTAGCATTAAACCGTTAGAGAGCACTCCAAACATTAAAACATGAATCACGTTATAAGTTATGACATAAGATGGCAATAAAAGATATGAATAATTTTAATTGTATCGCAAATAATAGTTAATCTATTATTTATGATATTAAAAGAAAAATTAACTTACGTAAATAATAATTTTTATTTGGTCGTTAATATTAATTGGGTGTAAAAAGAAACCCTACATAGGTGTAGAATCTTGTGTGACCTGGATATGCCGTTATTATCGAATTATATGTATTTAAAGTTAGATATTACTACTCTACAGTACCGCCATGTAGGATGTAGACTCCTAGTTCGTTACACATCCGTGTCTCAACACCTACCGAACTCCATGATTATGGTGCGCTGATATTAGCATTGAAACATGACGGAAAATAAGAGTTCCTGTAACCAACATCAACACAGGAACTCTGCTAAAGGAAGGGACGTAAAATCCTTCTAGACAAGACTTAGATACCTGTTTATATGAATTTATTTATAATCTCTTGTAAATTAAAAGGTTTCTAATCAATTTAGCCTCCATTATATTAGCTTATTTTATCTCTTCCACTTTTGTTTTTAACTGGTTTAAACTATCTTACCCCCCCCCCCCCCCTTTTTAACTTATTTTTATTTAATGTTTTATGGAATCAGTCACCTTAAATCAAATAATTGTCAATTCTCAGTATATCATATCACCCAATTTATCCCTTTTCAACTACTTAATCTCACTTTATGTTAATGATTTAAAAATTTAACCTTTTAATTTATTATTTTGCTACTTTGTTCTACTTATATCAATTAATATTATATGACCATCTCTTAACTACGTTTTTCAATCACGTTATATCTGATGAAATTATTTTACTTATGCTCTTATCTGCTGTATATTTCACTCTTTTTTAAAACTGTATCAATTGTTTATATTTAGTTTATTAATTTTTTAACTAATCCTACTTTCATTCTAATTGTTATTACCATATTACACCCATTGTTTCTGTTAATTTTTGACTTGCAGGTTTACTTTTAAATATTGCCAACCATATATATGTATTTTACTCTATTAGCTTACCCCCTTTGACTCACATCATTGTATATGTTTTTATTTAATGCTATGATTCTCATTGTAAAATGTTTTAACCCATTAATTATCACTTTGCTTTAATTTAACTTTTTAGTCTAGTCTTTCTCATTCATCTTTATTATTAATCACTATCTAAGTCTTTAGTTTTAATAGGTTAATATTATTTAAAGGCAAGCTTTTGATAAAATTTTTGTGATCCTAGTGCATTCTATGAACTGTTTTTAAACTAATATTTGACTCTAGGTATCTCTCTATGCTATTTTTTTTAAACTAATTATCTAATCTAATTGCCATCTATTACAAATATTGGAATTAAATTTTTGCTTGGTTCCATTTATTGTTCTAATGTTGGTTAAAAACGGTAAGTTTATTGTGGATGTGGTGGACTTGTGGGAGCTCATTTTGAATACGTTTAAAAAATATGAAATGATTGTTATTGTAACATTGAGCCTTACCACTTACTCCGTGTAGTAACAGTTAAGTCTTCCCCCGGATGTGGCGTGGAATATCACAGCGAGCCAGTGATAGCTCGTATTTTTATGTTTGATCATGTTTGGTATAATCATCAGTTAATAATAAATTCCCTGGGAACCCGGGAAAATAACAGTAAATGCTCTCTTCAAAATTGGAGGGGGATCTGTGTGCCCATTGCTAGCCAGTATTTTCCTGTTTTAACATGTTTAGTATAATCATCACCACGTGGGGCCACGGATGTGGAAAATCACAGCGAGACATCACTTTATGATTGACATTCGTCGAGAGAGTATGCTTCCCAACCTTGACACGTTGCGGGAATAGTACACGAGACTGCACGGTCTGACACCAATAAATAAAAACTATCCTGGCCACAGCGACACACAATCATGTGGAGTGCGTGACCAAAACCCTGAGGTACATATTAAAAACTAGGCCCGACGCTCAATTCCGCACCGTGGGTTACACATTAAAATCTAATAAGCACACACAAATAATTAACGGACGGTGAGGAGATCCAAACACTGGCTGTTTAATTATGGTCCCTGCCCTATGGAGCGGGCAATGTCCATGGTTTGAACCCTCTGCCCTACCATGTCTAGACCAAAGAGATTCGCCGACATGTCACGGGAGGAATGCCCAACGCCATGGACTGCATGTTCCCCCTACCGTTAGTCCCAAACATAATCATCCATTTTGATTAAAAAATAATAATAATAATATACAAGTTATCTTTCAAATGTAAATTCATTCAACAGATTATGTCCAAAATCCTCTACTATCAAACAGTATGAAGCATTTATATTTCAATAAATTGTATTTATACTTTCCTATTAAAGCCAATTTTATTTGTGACTCGTGCTTGGGTTTTCTTAATTTCTCATGATATCAAAAAATGTTAGTTTAAAAGATACAATGTTTTTTATCAACAAGTTTGCTCACTTTGAAATTGATAAATTACATCCGATAAGTTTTAACTTTATTCTTGTTTTAAAAAACGTTTATTTGTATTGTTAGTTGTAAGTTGTTAGAAATTGCTCTATACAAATAAATTAATCATTTTTCTCAATATTGTTAGTTTTAGAGTTAGCCGCTATGAGTAAATAATATGTTTTAACTAATTCTGGCCTAATTAAAAAATTTAAATAATAGTACATAATAAAACCAAAAAGAAAGACAGAGTTTAAATTTTAATATTATCAAACTAATAATTATTTATGAAACAAAAATGACGTCATGGTTCTGGAATATTCATTTTCATGTGCTATTGAACTGCCAAAGACCTAGATCACATGAAGAGAACCAATTGCGTTAAGAAGTGAGGATTCGCCGTGTTTAGAACTCGTGCTAAGATCACTGTAAGCTAAATGTAACGTAAATATTACGTGATGTTCTAGTAACGTTAGCTTGACGTAAGAATGGTCCAGAGAGTATAACTTTCACAGGACATTAAATGATGTGTTTCTGTCATGTTGTGAGCACAGTTAACATGGATATTTAGTAGCTCATTTGTTTGTGTAGGGTGTGCAGATCCCTTCTGTGAACAACAAAAGTATGATGGCTTCTTTTTATATTTTTAGTTTTACATTACGTTCGGGTGAGAGGGAAAGGAGTGCGAGTTAAGGTGAGTATTTTTTGTAACAAAAAGATTTTTTGACATGATAAATAAAATATTGCTCCAGTAGATGGGTTTAGTTAAAATTTTGGTAATATGCTAATTTTCTCTATAGTACTTGAATATTTGCTGGGGCTGTAGTGAAATATGAATTGGACTTTTTCTTTAAAATCCTCTATTCAAATCACGCGAAACCCACAATAAATATTCAAGGCTGATGACGTTACTATGTGTAGCAAATTAAACTAGACTTATATACTGGAGCCTAATTTTTAGCTATACAATTTTTAATTCAAGTTTATTCATCCTATAGGAGCGTGTTAAATTTTTCAACACAATTTTTAATGGAAGATATTTTTAAAATGCCCACCTACCATAGCGCTAAGGCGTGTTGCAGACGTTCATAAATCTAATGTTTGTTAAAAGTTGTTTGTTGTTTTAAAATATAGTTCTTAAGATGTGAAATCTTTTTGCAGAGTTGATTGCTATAAACATAAATATTGTCATTAGGGGATAATATACGACCCTGGCTTACCAAGATAACGAGCATTGACGCCCCTCAAGGCCCATCTTCACCACCAGAAGTCCCTCCAAACCACCCAATGTCCTCTCATTTATGGTGTCAGACAAAGATCATAACATCAGAAAGCTCGATACTTATATTATTGTCACCATGGTAACTATTTATTGAACAGTAAACTGGAGGTATTTTGTCTCTAGCTCCCTCTATGCTTTTCAGTATCGATAACCAGATAGGGACACAATTATAAACTGATAGGGACGAAGCTATTAACTGATATGGAGAAAGCGATAACCCAATATGGACTAAGTGATAACACGATAGAGGTAGTGGATATCTGTATCAAGGCTTACAATGGATAGTTGGGATACTAAGGATACACTCTCGAAACGTGTGTATTGAGCCATGATTGCTTCATACAGAGGCTGTAAGAGGAACTATCGTGTTGGTAAAGATTTCTTCAGACTCGAGCAAAAATTTTACACTGACTTTAGAAGATATATCTTATCGACTGAAGGATTAATGAAGATGGCTTACTCATGTGCAGAAAGGTATTTTCTTTGTCAAGGAGTTAATACTCGAGTAACGTTTTCTATTCTCACAAGAATGAGGAGAATTTATCATTTTTAGAAGTACAGCAATGTCAAGCATAATGTTGTGAAATTATTCAACACTTATGAATTCTAGGTTTACGACTAAGGCCTTCTTAGTTTAGAAAGTATGCATGAGACGTATCAGTTCTAAGCCACCAGAGAGGAGAAATAATGTTTTAATGTTACAACTGTCATGCTGAGAGGAAGGTTGTATTGCGTCTTTTAACTGTCACTTTGTTTGGTGGTAGTTGACTGGATGCCGAGGAAACAACACATTGCTTAATTTGTCCAATGACCAGCATATTATTTGTTTTAAGGTTAGAAAGCTTAACAAACAGGACAGAGTACTTGACCAGTGGCTACCGGGTTTATCTGGTGTTCTAAACGAGCTTATAGCTATCTAGTTTGCCCTTACCCGATCATACCAATGGGTTCTTCTAATTTCCCATCCTAAATGCTTCAAGAAAGATTTCATTAAGTAAGTAATAGAATGTTAACTGTCAGTCACTGGCTTTTATAAACTACAAATTTAAAAAAGAACTACGTTATCAGGAAGGGAGTGAGGCTAAAATCAATATATCTAAAATGTATACTATTTTATTCTCGTTAATCTATTCTTCCCATAAGCCATCAATATTTAGAAACTATGCATAAGGATTAGAAGTTATGTTCATTCTACATCAGCGTTTTTTAAATGAGAAGTGTTTAGGATTAGAGATTGTACTGAAGGAATTTACCATTACAAGTTCAATATAACTAGCGCCAAGAAGTTGATCACATGATGCCAGGTCGTTTTCAAGGCGTATGTCACATTATATCAGCTCGTTGTCAAGTTATTTATCACAAGATGTCAGGTCATTGTCAAGCTGGTGGCCACATGTCAATGGTACTAAGAGGAGGGAGTTGGCAGGTAGAGAGGGTGGCGATGAAGCTAGATAAGGGGCGACTGGTACGAGGACTGGATGATAACGGGTTGATAGGGTCCATTTGTTTAGCGTCAGGAGGCTAGAGGTAATTTTCCATCGGGGGCTTAGTTGTTGTTTTTTTGCGAAGCTTACGAGTAGTAGGTTAGGTTGTAGAGGATCAGAGGGCCGGTGAAATGCTTTAGCATGTGTATGACTGAACATACAGGTTAAAGAATGGGTTCAAGAATTGAATATGGAGTAGAAGAAAGATATGGGATGGTATAAAACGTTGGGCTGGGAACTTTATCGATATGGTTTCAAGTGGTGTTCCATTCTGCTGATATTACCTTTTGAAGGGTAACTACCAATATGAGTTCAAGTGTTTGGTTGTTGGAGAATTGAGCCACCGATGATGAGGTATGAAAATGAGTTTCATCACATCTCGTAGGTAATCTAAAATTATGGATTCTGTGTGTGGAACGAAAGGGGAAATGTCAATGGTGGCCATATTTCTGAGCAAAAGGGATTTATTATTCTCTACTCTAGTCTTTCTCAGACAAATATCGTATTTTGTAATAAAACAGTATAAGGTGAATGAGGATTGTTTGAGTGGTTTTAAAGCTTCAGAATTGCCCTTCCATGAAAAGAAGAATATTACCTGTCAAGTGGTTGGAGCTGATAACTTTAAGTTGTTCGAGATCCTTGAATCATCGCCCATACGTGTCCTTGTTAGACGTTTATGATGATGAACGTGCAGGTCTAGTTGAGCATTATTTAGTGATCCTTCGCAATGAGCTTGTACAAGGATGTACGACTCTCCATCATGGATATATCATCTCGAGCAGTCTATGCATTACTTTTATGGGAGTCTTTTTTTATCCCATTCGTAGATTGCAGTGGGATAATAGAGGCTCGTATAAACACAGGCCCGTATGCAAGGACGATGCTAAGCACGGCCAAAGTCTAAGCAAAGTACTAGCAAAGCACAGGTTAAGCATGGGCTAAGTCCAGCGGATGCCTTGCTAAAACGTCTAGCGAGCAGTCACGTGATAGAATCATCCACAGAGGTACACAGAGGTGCCACACCCCAACGGGAAATAAAATTCTCTACATCCACTGCCTTCTATATAGTGACGATTTTGCTCGTAAAGTTAACAAACCTGATCATAAACGCCCAAATATTTCTGAAAATGGCGGAAAAACATAAACAACTACCATTTAAAGAGGATGGGCGAATATATTTATTGGAACAAATCAAGACTCGCCCGAATATAGAACGTAAAAAATCAGATGTAGGGAGTTTTTTCGTAGCTGCGAAGAAGAGGGCATGGGAAGAAATAACCACTAACCAAGAGTTTCAACTATACTGGTAATTATCAAAAGGTGAGTGGTTTTCGTTGGCTTTTCATTCTAATCTGTTACACTATACCAATGAATATCAATAAAGAAGTTGGTTTATTAATAAACTTAATTGATAGCAAAATAAAATCTTTTAAATTCTTCACGATCGTGGTACACTCTAAACTTAACCTCAAAACTGCTTGCTTTCTTTTACACGCAAAGATCAAGCTATAGTATGATTTTGGTTGTGAGAAAAGTAAAAGTTAGTTAATAAAGTTATTAAAACAATTTTAATATTTTCTTATATAAAGTCATAAAACTGAGGGAGGGGGTTCGCAAATTACGGGCATTCAATAAAATTATATCTTTGTCATTATGAGCTACATATAAAAGAGTGTTTTACTATTAACACACAATCTATTGTTTAGACCTACATTATTATGATGGTTTAAATGAAAGTGTAGGCCTAAATATCAAAATATCAGAAACGCTTAAACATTCATAGGAATTGACAAGTCGGGTACCAAACCTGAACAATACAATTTAGGCGATTTTTTCCTCTTTGAAAACCCCCAAAATCACAAATTTTATACTACCTAGTATAACACTCACATGAATGCAATAAATCCACTCCTAAATAAAAGATTATGTATTAAAAAACTTTATCAGGTCTATAGTAACTAGGCTGAAGTGACGCAGAAATAAATATTGTTTAAAAATCTGTAAAAATTTACCCATAGTTTTAAATTTTTTAGTTAGTATCTTAAGTTAAATATATTTTAGGCCTATTATATGGTATGGTGCTTGGGCATCATTCCCGAGATCTCTCAATCAAACAAAGTATTTAATTAATTAACCAGCTATTATTTTTATGAAACTGATTCACTAGTAATTTATTTTGTAGGGAGGATCACATTACATTACCCTACTGCCAAGCCTTGAAATACAGGTTTAACATTTGAAAGCCTAAAAAGTTACAACATACTTTTAACTCTCGTGTAAGGCTGTTTAGTACAGGTATGTCTTCTAAGGCCTAGCCCAGTATTATTCTGCACTATCAAATAAGTTTTGTTATATTATGTAAACATATATTGAAATAAGTAATCCACATTGGCATTGGTACACAAAATTAGTCACACATAACCTCCATTTTCTATTTTAAATATTAATAAATAATCGGTTTATCACTGTTATTACACTTATAAGGACATGGCAAATACAATTATATACCAAAAGTTTTATTATTAACTAGATTTATATCCATAAAATTAATACATTCACTAATCCCTTTTACACACTTATACCTATTCATATTGAGTATAATATTGTAGTCATTATTCATGATTATGTCTAAAAAATGTAATTTTAAAAAATCTTTCAATAAATCATTATTTAAATATAATCCGATTCAGCATATTTTGTAGAGTGTAATGGTAACAATAAAAGTGTTACTTATTATTATTTTAGAAAAAAAAAGTGTTCTTGATGTGAATAATTTTGTGTTACATACTAACAAACCCAATTGTCAGTAGTTTTATAAAACTTTGTTAATATCTGTTTGAAAACAGGAGCTGCACCACCTAGATGTTCAGCAGTCCAAGGAGCTGCACCACCTAGATGTTCAGCAGTCCAAGGAGCTGCACCGCCTAGATGTTCAGCAGTCTGAGGAGCTGTGCCGCCAGGATGTTAAGCAGTCCAAGGAGCTGCACCGCCTAGATGTTAAGCAGTCTGAGGAGCTGCACCGCCTAGATGTTCAGCAGTCTGAGGAGCTGCACCGCCAGGATGTTCAGCAGTCCAAGGAGCTGCACCGCCTAGATGTTCAGCAGTCTGAGGAGCTGCACCGCCTGGATGTTCAGCAGTCCGAGGAGCTGCTCCGCCTGGATGTTCAGCAGACCGAGGAGCTGCACTGCCTGGATGTTCAGCAGTCCAAGGAGCTGCACCGCCTAGATGTTCAGCAGTCTGAGGAGCTACACCGCCTGGATGTTCAGCAGTCCAAGGAGCTGCTCCGCCTGGATGTTCAGCAGTCCAAGGAGCTGCACTGCCTGGATGTTCAGCAGTCCAAGGAGCTGCACAGCCTGGATGGTGTGCAGTCCAAGGAGCTGCACCACCTAGATGTTCAGCAGTCCAAGGAGCTGCACCGCCTAGATGTTCAGCAGTCCAAGGAGCTGCACCGCCTAGATGTTCAGCAGTCCGAGGAGCTGCACCGCCTAGATGTTCAGCAGTCCAAGGAGCTGCACCGCCTAGATGTTCAGCAGTCCGAGGAGCTGCACCGCCTGGATGTTCAGCAGTCCGAGGAGCTGCACCGCCTGGATGTTCAGCAGTCCGAGGAGCTGCACCGCCTGGATGTTCAGCAGTCCGAGGAGCTGCACCGCCTAGATGTTGTGCAGTCTGAGGAGCTGCACCGCCTGGATGTTCAGCAGTCTGAGGAGCTGCACCACCTGGATGTTCAGCAGGCCGAGGAGCTGCACCGCCTGGATGTTCAGCAGGCCGAGAAGCTGCACTGCCTGGAGATGGAGCGACGGCGTCTCAAGCTGGAGTTTGACGCAAAGATGCATTGCAAAACTCTCCAGGCGGCAAAAGTAAAGTGTGAGCGGGAGAGTCGCCAAAATGATGAAACTTACCACGTGTAGCTTTGAAAGCGAGTAAAGGCACTAACCTCAAATGTCTTCGCCATGTTTTACTTCTTAGCTTTTTTATTGTTCCAAATTAAGTCCCTCATTTAGTTTTTTAACTTTTTAAAATACTTGTCTTGGTATAATAAATATAGCTCTCCTAACTTTACTTTTTCCGTCATTTTAGCATTTTTTGAGTTCGTAAGCTTAAAACTTTTTCATTTCAGCACTTGTAAAGAAGCTAAATGTACAATGGATTAAGATCATCTAGTTCACTGTAGCGCTCTAAAGGACAATGATTTTAACATTTCACAATGGAATGCAAGAAATCCAGTATCCTGGCCGAAACCAATCAACCAATATATGAGATACATTTTATGAATATAGTTATAATTTTGGTCTACAAATACTACTATACAAATAAATGGTACAGTGCACCACACAGACTCTCTCAGCCTGTCTGAAACAAAATAATGACCTTTATCCATAAATAATCCAACAGAGACACTCTCTCTCTCTCTCTATATATATATATATATATATATATAGTATTTATTTATATATATATACTATGTGTTTCTGTAACAGTTAACATTATTTAATATAGTATATATATATATATATATATACTATATGAAATAATGTTAACTGTTTATATATATATATATATATATTAAATACTACGTGTTTCTGTAACAGTTAACATTATAAATAAATACTATATGAAATAATGTTAACTGTTTATATATATTATATATATATATATATATATATATATATATATATATATAAATAAATACTATGTGTTTCTGTAACAGTTAACATTATTTCATATAGTTATTTATATATATATATATATATATATATATATATATAATATATATATATATATATATATATATAAATACTATATGAAATAATGTTAACTGTTACAGAAACACTGAGAAAAAATTCTTAAGAAATAACCAATCTGTTCACCATTTATTCTGATCAATTTCTTGGACCTCATTATTTTAAATGCTAAAGTCACAGAAACTGTTAGTTTTATAAAAATATATTTCATGTAGAGGTTTTTTTAAATATTACTTTAACTTAGCAATAAGTTATTTCACATCTCGAATAACAAACAGCAAGTTATGATTAAAATTTGAAATTTCTGCAAATGTAAAGTACCCTCTGAGTAATTTTCATTTGAAAATGTGAGTTGCCATTTTGTTAATCACATTAAACAGTGCCTAGATTTGAAATTTATTAAAAATTGTTAGACAATTTTGAGAAAATCCATTTTTCTCTTCTCACCCTTAAGTAAACTATCACCCGCCTCGGTGGCGTAGTTGGCTAACACGCTTGTCGTGTTGAGCTCGACTGCTGAGGACGGGGAGATTGAGGTTCGAATCTCGGTCGGGTGAACTGGGGGTGGTTTTCCCTAAATGGTTTTCCACTCTCCCTCCACGCAAATGCGGGTTCACTTCCTCTAATTCAACCTTCCCAATTCCTAATCCATTAGCGTAATTAGTACTTAAAGTGTATAACCCGAATGGGTAGTAAGACGCGATGCTAAATATTATTATTATTAAGTAAACTATCTTTTCACCCTTTATTCAAGAGTTTAATAAATAGTTCCAAAAATTACTCTTATAAGCCCCTTGTTATTAAAAAATAAAAATCAACCCATGTACACACTTTCTGGAGAATATGTAGTGTTGCATTGCAATGTTGATTTGTTTGTAAATATGTGCTAGTGTTTTTATTGTTATTTGTTCTTTTTATACAATTCTCTCTTAATGAAAATTTATAACCTTCTTTTAATTAATGTTAATTATGTGTGTGTTCTTAAATTCTATTTTCAACCTTGCTTTTTTTTTGCAATATTTAATAACTCTAATTGGCTAAAAAGACATCAGGAACTAAAGAAAATGGTTTAGATCCATTCGATTTTAGCTTTGTATGTGTCAATTACTAACACATTCACTCAAATGTTGGATGTAATATACACCGATTTTAACAAGGTTATATATTCACAAATTAAGAAAAAAAATAAGAATTTAGAAGACTGATTAGGTATGTTCTCAACACAAAAGTAAAGTCAACAATTCTGTTGCATAGTAAGAATTTATTAAGATAAAATATATTTAATAAATTTGCCAATTATAGCCTTAAAGTGCCTCATGTAAAAACATCTACTGCAGCATAAACAAGATGTGAGTTGTTTCATCATTGAGTGACAACATTTTTTGTAACACCACAGAAGGCCAGAGAAGATAAGACAATTGTGATATATGTCAAGGCAGTGAAGACAAGACCCTGGTCTAGTAGGTCCAGCCAGTGAAGACAAGGCCCTGGTCGAGTAGGTCCGGCCAGTGAAGACAAGGCCCTGGTCGAGTAGGTCCGGGCAGGGAAGGCAAGGCCCTGGTCGAGTAGGTCCGGGCAGGGAAGGCAAGACTATGGTCGATTAGGACTGACCAGTGAAAACAAGACCCTGGTCTAGTAGGTCCGGCCAGTGAAGACAAGACCCTGGTGATGTAGAAGTAGTGGTTAAAATAACAGTTCCAGGCCACTTTCTCCCATAAGGTTAACATTGATCCTCCTTACACAGCATGTGGAGGCCCCACATGCTGTGTAAGGAGGATCACTTTCACTCTGTAGACGTTTGGCGAGGCTGTGTAAGGAGGATCATTTTCTCCCTGTAGACGCTTGGCGAGGAGGCTTAACCTGTGGGTCCCAAGCCTCCATATGCTGTGTAAGGAGGATCACTTCCTCCCTGTAGACGCTTGGCGAGGCAGCTCAACCTGTGGGTCCCAAAACTCCACATGCTGTGTAAGGAGGATTACTTTCTACCTGTAGATGCTTGGCGATGCGGCTCAACCTGTGGCTCAGTAGTAGATGGGGTGATGACCCAGCCCACTTGAGATAGTATTGTGATTGACCTACTTTCCACATCCGTTTGATTTACCGTTATTTCCCCTCCCTCTCACCCCTCCGGCACTCCTCCCCCTACCCTGACCTCTTTTCCCAAGTGCTGGTTACGTCCTCCCATACGACCCCTCCTCCCCCTACAACCCCTTCGCCGACCACTTATGGACATGGTTTTTGGTGATTAATTATTAATGATTGTTAATTGATTATTGCTAATTAATTAGTGGCTAGGATTGAGGTGTTGGAGTTTTTATTTATGGGAGCGTTGTAGTTTATTTGGGGGTGTCTCCATCACAAAACTCTACAGGGCTTCCCGGAACAAGCAGCACGAACCTCTCCTGACGACTGTTGGGAGTAGAGTGTGATAAATGGTTCCCCTACCTTGAGACCCCCTTTCACTTCCGCCTCCTTAGAGGTATGTGTCGCAACCACTTATATGGTAATGGGTTTTTATGGTGTCACAACCCTGGCTTCAGTTTGGCGGGTCGACAAGACAAGTCAGGACAAGAATAGATCGTGAGGGAATTGACCTTGGAAACCGGGGTTTTCCCTGGCGCCAGTTGGGCGGCCCCAAAAAGGTGATTTGAGATATGAATAGATATTGAGGTAATTGACCAAAGCAACGGGTTATGGCATCGCAAACCTTGCGCCGGTTTGGCGGGCAGACAAGAATAGATCGTGAACTAGGTTATTGACCCTATTCTTGTTCTCGTATCATGTGACGTCAAACTAGGGAGGGAGGGGTTGGCTATAAAGAGGGGCGCCCACTTGAGTGTCTATTTATAAGCGTTTGTAGAGCGTTTCAAGATGGACAAGTAACAGCAGCTGGTAAATATTGTTTACGCAGTGCAGACCGTAAAATTGTTTGATCTAACCGTAGATAAAAAGTACTCGGTGGATAAATTAAAAGCTGTCAATAGAAAGTTCGGGAAACGCCTAATAGCTATCTAGATGGCGAGTTTTGTGTATTTTTACCCTGTCGTTTTGGTACTCTAACAGATGAAGACGTGTGCGAGCTTAGTAAATAAAAGCTGGTATTTACCTGCACCGGAGTAAAACTTCACCTACCATTGTGAACTTTGAACGCGTTTAAGAGACGCTGCAGTTAACAACAACAACATCGGGCAGCTGGGCAGTTGATACATGTGCATCGTGGAACCTACAAACCATACAGCACGTTTAGCTCTCAGGTATGCTCACCATGCTTAGAACCGGCTATATTAATTTAATGTTTGTGGGTCATACGATTGCAGGGCGAGCCTATATGACTGTGGAGAATATTCACAGAGTGGCGGTGAGTGATAGACATGTAATTTACAAAATAGAGGAGCGAGGCTACATCGAGTTTTGCGACTCTGTCACACGATAAGAGTGACTGAAGTACTACCCTATGAGAGAATCGAGGAAACTTACATGTGTGATAGGACGTGCGCCATGTACAATTTCCGCCAAGGGGACGTTGTGGCTGTGTTGCCCCGGCCGCCAACACCACCCTTCCGAGCTCCCCACCACCAGCAACCGTCCTTCACGACGCTGCAGCCACCGCCTCCGCCCCCAGAGTCACAGGCTTACCAGGTGCCATAGTCACCCGAGTACCCGCCATCAGAGTTGTCTACCTACCAGGCACCAGAATCGGTGGGTACCACCGTCAGAGTCGTCTGTCTACCAGTCAGAAGAGTCACCAGCGTGCACACCACCAGTGGAGGAGGAGGTAAAGTCCGAATAACCCATAAATCTCGAGGATTTAACAATGCACAAAAAGTATTCAAATGTTAAAATTATAGGTGAAAGGCACGACGACTTCATATTCTGTCTGGGCAGTTTCGGTAACGTCTTCCTTCCAAAGTCAGTCTATTATTTGGATTGCAAGCGATTTAAATCTAAAGCACGCTGTATGATATATCTTGGAGGACAAAGTGTGATGTTTAAAAGTGAATTAATAAACTAGGCGTGCTCATGTGTTTGTAGCACTCTGCTGGCGTCATCGGAGCTAGCGGTGACATTAAAAAAGTTAGAGTTTGTGAGTAGAGCAAGTGTTTGTTTTTTCTCCAGGGATATTTCTTTTGTTGCATATCCAATCGACATTATGCCATTTAAATGTGAGGGATCCTACGCAGAGCTCTCCAATCTTATTCGGCACAAACATCAATGTCATCAAACACCTCCAAATGCTGCTCACCAGGCTGCATGTAGGCACGAGGAGGTATTGTGCAGTGCGTTAGACCTGAGGAATACAACCGTGTCAAGTGTTTAATCGAACTTGTGAAAAACAAAAGTTATAACGTTGTGCTATCGGAAGAGACCATCAATTAACCGATGGTTATTGTGCTTGAGTTTGTTGGAAGAGTAAGATTGCCAGGTAAAAACTGTAGAGACATTGTAAATATACGTTCTAGCGCCTCAGAATATCCTGAACTATTTTGGAGGTGACTCCTACTCAATTTCTAGATGGTAGATGTATTTTATATGTTTTTCTTGCTATGTATTGGTCACAAGACCTAAATAATATTTCTGCTTGTTGTTGTTATGAATGTTTTAAAACTAAACAATTGCTGATTGTCATAAAAAAAAACTAGCAAAAACAATCAATTATTTGTGACTACTGGCGATAAGTCGCCCTGACCTTGCAATGAAGTGATCTCTAAAAAAAAACTATGTTCCTAACTGTCAGATTAATTTTAAAGTTATTTGAAATCTAAGCCGAAATTGAATTTTGAAAAGATTTACATTAAAAAAAAGTTTAATTTGCCGAAAATGGATTTAGTTCTTACATTTTACGTAGCTGAAAGCCGGAGCTTATCCTATCCCTGATATGACTCAGGCCCAATTGTGAAGTTCGTAGCCACAGGCACCAGAATATATACCCTAAGAGCACAGAAGAGGGGAAGATGGGGAAAAAAGGGGGGAATAACATTCGAGAATACAAAGGAAAACAAGAAAGCGCATGTTGATTTGCTTCAGGAGAGCCCGTGGGCGTTCGGGAATCATCTCGAAGGGGATCTCTTTACTGCGCAAGTCCACTCAACCCAAGGCGTTGGCTTGAACTTGCCATTCAGTCTTCACAAACAGTATACAATTTTCCCGGTTCAGTGAAGGTGCGTTAGGTGGTTTTGTGTCGTTCTTTCACGCAGCCCCAGTCAACAAGCAAACGGGGTAAGTCTTGACTATTTATGTTTGTTTCGTGTCTATCATAAAACATCCGATGCTACAAATACAATTGCTATATTTTTTGAAGGCATTATTAGAACAAACTTATCGGATTATTACCCTCTAACCGCTTAAAAAGAGATTATAAAGCAATATTGTTTATTAGGTTAGCTACCCCCATTTCACCCCCTTAATCACAAAACATCGTAATGAAACATCTTTACTTTCCTTAATTAGCTTGTAAGGTGCACCCGTGCCAAATTTCCGCCCTATAGCTCCGTGGAAAGTGTTAGAATTAGTGATCAGTGATTCAGTCAATCAGAGGTTTCTCTTTTATATATAGAGATAGATTAAGAAGACAGCGAATTGAACAATAGTAAAATTTATAAAGTTTTGTACTTTTAAATAGTTAAACAATTAAAACAAAAATCACAAGCAAGCCGTAGATACGTAAATATCGACAAACTTTAATTTTGAGTAAATTATTTGCTTTATAAAGTTGACACTTTTGTTGTTGTATGATCTCTTATTACATCACAAACATTACAATAATTGTATAATAAATATTGTTAAAATTTTGGAAGTGTATCCACCTAGGGGTGAATGGTGGTTAGGAAAAGCATTCAAAGTACACTCGTTTGAGATTTGAACCTTGGACCCATAAATTATTGAGTGCACTCAATTACTCAAATAGATACATCGATTTAAAATGTTGTGATGAGACTATTTTGAAAATATTTTCATGGCGATCTTTTTTTATTTAATAATTTTAAATTGAATGTATTTAGCATATTCTCTTTTCAAACTGACTATTAATACCAGCACTGAATTACAAACATCTAGAACAAAATATCATAGAATTCAATGTCAAATCTTAAAATTACAAAACTAATCAATGTTTCAGCCATGATGCGAATTGAACCTGAGACACCTATATATGTGGGCGAACATGCTGTTGGCTGAGCGTGTATAAAAATTATATCCTCTAGTAAAATAGAATTAAATACTATTTTTTCTATCACATAAAATGATTAAGAAATTATTATTTATACCTTTAAGAAACGCATTTATTACTTAAAACAGAACAAACCCTGACCTATTATACTCGTATGAATGCACATACGAGTATAACAGTAAAGTTTGTGAAAATATCACTTCGACTTGTGTACCTAACTAAAAGAATGACAAGTGTAGGAATTTTAATTCTGTTGGTTTATATTTTATTTTACTTTACTTTATTCGCAATTGTGTAGTTATTATTTTGACACGTCTATCTCGCCATTAGGCCAGATGTCATAATACTTTTAATTAATTATCATTGTTATCATTATCATGAATCATCATTCATTTATAAACTTATTGTTTTCAACAGATATTCCATTTCATCGAAGGAAGCACAATATAATTATGTGGACCTAGCGGTCTAGGGGTCAGGTTTCAAACTTCTGTGTTAGGGATTCGGGGTCCAAATCCCAGTCTTGGCACATTTGTATTTGAGTACCAGACCCTTCCTCCACCTCTGGCAAAGTATGTTCTTTCACGCTTTGTGTATGTGTTGAATTCCAGGCTCCCACCGTGGTTCGGAACCCTCACTAAACCGTAGATCTGCCTTGCTTTCCACAATCATCATTCTCACCTATTATCTTACCATCTGAGGATTTTTCTTTCAATTTTCCTTAGACTTTTATCCTGACATCTTAAACCATAAATTAGGACCTGTTTGCTCTATTTATTTTACAATCTTCATTTTATATAATATTTGATTTCAAAATTTAAACGCTTAAATCATCTGTAATTTAAACCTAGATCTACTACTAAACTACTTGTCCTATTATTGACTAAATTATCAGTTTACCTCAACTTGTGCCAGTTGGTCCACCCGGGTATTTTAATTGCCCGATACCCTTCCCCTCTTGATCCTCCAGTTGCCACCTGGGACCATGTTTTCAGAGCCCCTATGACACCAAGCGGAGGTGAGCATCCCTCTATCCGTCCCTGGGGATGCACCCTATCGGAGTGTACCATGTAGCAAAACCACTAATTTTATTTTATTGAACTGTTAATTATAAATAGTTGTTCTTTCTTTACCTATTGGAATTACATTTGCCATATACAATTATTTATTTTGCTATACCAACTTTTGTACCAAGATTTATCTAAAACTAACTTATATCTAGTGCTGTGTTCTGTCTTTTAAATTCTGAAACTTTTCCTTGTAGGGAGTCACATTTACTTTTCTTCTCTGGTCACTTATTACCATGACTAGACTAGTCGACATCCTTGGAGTGCTCGATGGCTCCAGCCCAGTATCAAGCTTGTTTACAAGCGGGCAGGACATTTGTGTTAGGATCATATATTATGGTAACTATATTTATAAGCTTAACCTAGGCGATATGATATAATCCTTAAGAAAATATATCATTTAATTAGATGATATAATTTAACATGTCAAGGAACCTTATCAAGAAAAAGATTTGAACATTCTGTTAAACTAACTTTTTATCCTTCATATAAAGGAATTTTGGTGAAATTTCTTAAATATAGATAAAAACTTGTCCCTATTCCCTACATCCTTGGTTGCATAGTTAGAGGAATTGTGAAAGCCCTTAACGGCCAGTGAGTTAAGTAGCCTCTGCTTCGGTGGCCGCAATGTCTAACGCGCTACTCTCGCAATTGACTTGACTGCTGATAAAGGAAGATCGGGCATCGATCCCAGTCGGGTGGACTGAAGGTTGATTTTCCTAAATAGTTTTCCACTCTCACTCCACAAAAAATCGGGTGCAGTTCCTCTAAATTCAACCATACTCATCCCTAAACACACTAGCGTAGTTAATATATATTCGTATAACTCAAACTGTTAGTAACTCTCTAGTATAACGCGGTGATAAAAAATTAAAATTTTTAGCACTAAATATACAGGCTAGATTTTATAATTATCTGTTTAAAAAACAATAATCCTTTTTAGTGTCGCTTATTGCCGGTTACTAATTTTACATAATATTTTAAAACTGTTGACAAATTTCAAGTTTTAATAAAGGCCACTAAGAAATTTTTACTTAATGATTTTCAACTCTTTCTTCATGAAAAAGCGAGTATATTTTCTCTAAATTATACCCTCCTCGCCTCTAATCTATTAATATAAAAATAAAATAGTTCATACGTGTAGAGCGGCGCTCACTGTCCTTTAATGTTGCATCCAGCGTTGCAGAATTAATTGAGACTGTTAAATTCGTGATATTCTTTTATAAGGTTATCATTATTTCGAGTTATTTTCACCTACATTCTTACTTTAGCAAACTCTACAAAAATATGTCAAGTAGTGTGAGGTTAAGCTGACGGGTTTGGGGAAAAAAATATTTGAGTATAAACAAGGACAAGCGTATATTGAATTAACTGTTCTGTCACTTAGCCCACTCTTAACTGGATATCAAAGTTTGTCGAGCAGTTGGTCCTCTCTTGTCGACAGCTTGGTTGTATATCACTTTGTACTCCTATATATGTGCTTGTTTAGCAGTTGGTCCAAGTCGTGTCGGCCACTTGACTCATCCTTCCAAATAATTGTTTTCATTTTGTCTACCGGTTAGTTTATAGTATTATGGGATTAATCGCCACGTGCTGGGCGTCATTTGTACCACTTCTGTTTTAATTTGCTTATAATTGCCCCGTGATCGAGCACTAATGAAAGCGGTACGGTACCTTGATGATATAATTGGTAATTATATCACGGGGCATGATCGAGCGCTATTTGTTGAACTATTAAATTAATCGTCCCTAGGTGGGCCCCATGTATAACAATCCTGTTACTGCTTCTACGTTGTGCGCCTTTTATAACATTATTAAATTATGTTGCTGTTAATTGCCTCGTGTTTGGGAGATATTTATGACCTTTAAAATAATACACAATTATTAGGTTAGATGTGATTTTATTTTAATATCACTATTGACTTTATCGTAAAACTGATCATGTCGTTAACTATTTCGAGACGCGACTGATATTGATAACACGACCGTACGTGTTGAAGGCTGGAGTGACAGATATAAGTCATTCATGAGCTAAGTTTACCTGGATGACAGCTTGAAATGTTACTAGAAGTAATCCCTAATATATCAATACGCCAACAGCTGACATCTATCACTTTGGATCACTGTAATGAAAACAGATGGTAATATATTAATCTGATAGCTAACCACAGTAATTTAGGCCAATATTATTTATATATTTATTTCAGGTCGGATACAAAGTTTATTTATAGTTTTATTCCCCTTAAATAAAATATTAACACCACTTTCACAAAAACTTCTAACGAACATAGCTTCAAAATGGCGATTGACGAATCTAAACCATATGATTGAACATAACGGTAAACACGTTTTTTACAATGATGCAGACACGCAGTTGATGAAAATATTTTATTCAGTTAAATATTTCAAAATACTATAAAATAATCATAAAATCATTTATTGTATGTTAAAAAATGAAAACCATTTTCTCTTTTCCAAGTAAATACTATGCCTGTATTAAAAGATATTGGTGTGTGCACTATATTACATAAAATCAGTAACGTTCCAAAACGAAAAGTAAGTACTTTTAATTATGTTTAAAATATTTTTTCGAGTTGGATAAAAATAAATTATTAAAAAAAATGAAATAGTATGAGAAAACTTAAGTTTATGTTATTTTAAATGTAATATATAACAGGTAATTAAAGAGCTTTACATTTATAACAAATCTATGATATTTTACTAGTGTTGGCAACCCAAAACCTAAACATATAATTTCGAACTGTCATCCAGGTAAAAACCTATCGTGAATGGAATATAGTCACAGTCAGGGTGCTAGTGAGCCAGTCAGTAGAGATGGGCGATATATCACTGACTGTGATTTTTTCACCGATACTCCCAATTACTCGATCTCAAAAGTATCGGTGATTGAGATATCAGTGATCGGAAACACTCCATACTCGCAGATACTCCATACTCGCATCAGATAGCAACAGTTACTCGAGCCACGGAGCTAGTATTGCTTCCTCAAGACACTCGAGTAAATACTCGCTTCGCGGCCCTTGATATTCTTTTATTTTCTACCAGATAATTGAGAATCGACCTTATCGACTGGCATGTTTTACGTGCTATTTCTATTTAAAACACTTGATTTCATAGAGCTCATTTTTCAAAAACAGTATGTTTTGCTTTCTTTTCTTATCAACTGTATGAAACATCTTAAAATGCATACTTTTGTATTGACTGTACATTAGTCAGGCAACATAAAACCCAGATGAAACCTTGAAAGATTAGGTAGCTGTTTGTTGATTGTCAATGTCAGTGCCGACAAGAAGAGCTTATGTTAGGCCTTTAAGTATCGAATTCCATTGCAAGCCGCCAAACACCCGAGTAATTAGTTTTCTTTCTAACCGATACTCATGGGACTATTCGAGTAAATACTAAATATCCAATACTCAATACTCATAAATACTCCATACTAGATACTCGGACAGCAGCTAAATACTAGCCTTGACCGTGGTTGGAAAGTGAAAAAATATAGGTCCATCAAAACACTGTGAATACAGGTCACAGTGAAAAATCACTGGTATAAATCACCGATATTTTAAAATCACAGTCACTGTATTCACTGATATCGTAAAATCACGGTTTCGCCCATCTCTACCAGTCAGTGCTCAGTGCCGATTTATTTCACCACGCCAAGTATATAACTCATTTCAAAAGAACATTCTAGAAGGTGGTGTTATTTAAAAACAACAACATCTCGGTGGCAGTATAAGGTCCGAGAACCGGAAGCTGCCTCAAATTACCTTTTAAAATTTCTATTAGATTTTTCCAGAACAGGAAGTCATTATTTATTAAAAACCTTAAATTGTCATATTGACTCAACAGGTCATACGTCATGAACTCTGACGTCATTGACAATGGCTCTTGCCTTCTTAGAAAAAGAAGTGCTTCAAGCGCCACGTAATATATTATAAAGTTCAAATAAAATTAAATACGTTTATAAAATTAGGACGATATTATTGTCAATGCTCTCACATATTCTTTAGGGGAAAGTCAGTAACATTGCAGGTTGTCTATCACATGGTCCAGCTCGTGTCGATCAGTTGGTCCATGTCTTTTCTGGGTGTCTAGCAGTTGGTCTTTTTACAGATTTGTTCTCTCGTGTCGACCGCTTGGTTGTCTATCACTTTCTACTCCTATACATGAGCTTGTCTAGCAGTTGGTCCAAGTCGTGTCGGCCACTTGACCCACCCAGTCTTCCAAATAATTGTTTTTATTTTGTCTACTGGTTGATTATCTATCACATGGTCCAGCTCGTGTCGATCACTTGGTCCACGTCGTTTCTTCGTGTCTAGCAGTTGGCTGTCTACCACTTTGTCCTCTCGTGTCGGCCACTTTGTTGTCTATCACTTAGGCCCGTATGCAAGAACGAGTAGGAGTAAAGGCGGAGTAGGAGTAAAGGCGGAGGACGGTTGATTTGCTTGCTAGGACGAGCGCGCGTGCGCGCTCTTGAGTAATTCTCAAGCGCGCGGGCGCGTGCTTGAGTAATTCCAAAGGTTGGTCCCGACCAGCCTTCAGCTTTACTCCTATCCCTTATACACAGGGCTACCCCAGCGCGGCGCGCATGAGCAATAGAGATGTCAAACATCTGTTATTTTGTTTTGTGTTGTCAAGAAAATATGGCGCTACATGACTACCGGATTGTCACGTATTTAGACGTTATCGACGACTATTTTGAAGAAGAGGCTAATAAAGTTGTTGTGATTTAACGGAGGCATGTTAGGGATTTCCAGGATACCTGTTAGGCTTATTCTGACGAACAATTTCGTAAAATATTTTCTATTTTAGAAGGAAGTTGCATGACAAGATATCTTCCCTACGTTGGAAATTGACAATCCCGAAACACAACAACACAACGATGACTTCCACTGCTTCATTTACAACAAATGTTGACCACCCTTCAGTTTTATGCCACGGAATTCTTACAAGTAAGTTAATACCAAATTATAAATATACTTTTTTTTAAGGTTATATTATTTATTATTACTAAACTTACAAAAAACATTAACTTTTTTTTTAAGAATGAACAACTAATTTAAATTTTTGGATTGAATACATTAATAAATTTTCATGTTTGTTTTTGTAATGTGTTAGTTAAGATTAATTTAGGATCAGTATATAAGTTTAATTAATATTAAGACTTGTATTATTTACTGACAACATATTTCTTCCATTGTTTTTAATTATGTAATTGAAGCAAATAGGCTAATTGATTGTTTTGTGACATACAGTAGCTATTGGGATTTTGGTTGACATTTAATATTGATTTTTTGTATATATATAAAATCCAAAATAACCTTACCTCTAAAAAAATCACAGTAGGCCTAGGTCAGACTACAGACATATCTATTCTTATAATTTTTTAAAATTGGCTAATAACTTTGTTCTTCCATTTTTAGGTTGTTGGCGGAGAAATGTAGGCCTACAATGTTGACCAGTCAACGGTATCGCGTGTTGTTAAGAAAATATCAATTTGGTCGGCCCAAAACATGCAACATGTGGTGTGGTTTCCCACCACAGAAGCTGAACTGGGAGCTGTGCGAATGCTGTTCTATGACTAGGCCAACTTCCCTGGAGTTTCATATCGAAGAGGCTGCACCCACATCCCTGTCCAGAGCCCTGGGGGTCCATCTGAGAGTCTGGGCTTCACCACATGGACTATTACAGTTGGAACCTTATTAAAATCATTGTGGCGGGCGAATCAAAACATCGGTAATGTTACTATATATAGCTGGTTTCATGTTCCGTTAGAAACAGACATCTTGTATCAACACACGTACCAAATGTGGACATCCATTATCTTGACCTTACAGACCTCTAATGAAATGGAGAATGGTGGAAACTAGCAGGTTATCACTGCTCATTTTGATGCTAAATGTATGTCCCAAGGAGAGAGAGGAAACTATTATTTTCGTTCTACTCAGCAGAGTAGATTTTTAATCCCTTTATGCTAAGGTGGATGTATTGTTACGTAAATTCAACTCTAAATTCTTACATTTTAAACTTACTAATAAGAAATCCACACACAATTAGTTGTACGATCTTTATCACCGATCATATACACAATCTTGTCGATTTAGCACTGTCGTACTATCTGGTCAGGTTATATGCATACATACTGATCACACTGTTTCTGGGATGAGGAAGTTTGGATTAAATAGTGTATACACATTTGCAAGGAAAAAGGGAAAAACCATTTACAAAAGACCACCTTCGTTAGACTTGCCTGGGATTCAAACCATGATCTCCCTATCTTCAGCAGTCTAGTTTTTTTGTGAGTTTGATATTTTAGACCATGTGGCCACAAAAGTGAATTATTTATTTTAGTGTTTATACTTGTACAATATCAAGACACAAACTTTACACAGATTGTACTGGCGGGCCATGATACACTGTGCCAAGCATGACAAAACATAATACAAGCTGCTCTGACACTGATCGTTAGATAGAACATAATATCATGTTTATATTATAAATATTGTGTGTTAAAAACCATGATGATTGTGGTCCTTGCCAGTGAGGGCTAATAAATAATTTTGAAATCGACTTTTAATTTTCTTTTACTGTTACTGGAGTTGTAAACCTGGATGTTTTCCTGCCTCAGATTACAGGTACTGTAACCAAGCACGTTGACACCAAAGTACCATAGTAATAATAATAATGTATTAGAGATTTTTTTTAGCACTACATCTTACTACCCATTCGGGTTGTACGCCTAAATACTAATTACACTAGGTAATGTGTTGGGAATATGAAAGGTTGAATTTAGAGGAAGTGAACCCACACTTGTGTGGAGGGAGAGTGAAAAACTATTTAGGAAAATTCACCTCAGTTCACTCGACCGAGATTCGAACCTCAACTCTTCCTATCCTCTGTGGTCTAGCTCAACACAAAAGTAGCGTGTTAGCCAACTACACCACCGAGGTGGGTTTAGTGTTGATCATGTTATATGATTTGTAACACATTTAGTGAATATGTTGTATGCAATATTGTTGAAGTTCAATTCAATATAATAGAAACGTAAACAAACCAAAATAATTTGGCCTTATACACTATTAAATTCCCACTTACTTTAATACTTACCAGGCAAATATTGGAAGAAGGCCTGATGATTCAAATAACATTTATTTAGAAAAGCTCATGGCTGCATCTCGTTATGCATTTATTTTATTGATAAAAATCGGTATAATATATTATTTAATAATGCTAAGTTCAGTGAAAGTGATTGACATTTCATAAAATATTTTTGATGTATTTAATTAAACTTATCTATGACATAATTAGACAGATTCTCCAGACAAAATTACAATTTATATAATATAACTCTAATAACTATAATATAACTCGTCCCTTTTTTATGTTTCTATCTACCTTTTCTTTACCTTCTTCCAAATATAATCTATTTAATATAATATTAAAAATAATTTCTAAGTGTTGTTTGCGAGCCTATATTATTAAGACAAACTACTGGATATATCTTCGGCTTGTGGTGCAAACAGATGCTCAAATTTGGACCTTGGGATGAAAAATAATAAACCACCCTGCTAAGGAATGGAAATAATTATAATCATTTTTTCACAGTCAGTTTATTTTAAAAGATAAACACTAGAGATTGGCCAGACAAAAAAAAAATATATAAATTGTCAAAATTTAATTTGCAATGCTGAATTGAGATACCTGCAGTCCTTAGCAACAACATAAGTGGTTAACATAAAAACAGGAAATCAAGTACCCCAGAGACCCTCCAGAGTGGAAGTGAAAAGTTCCCTAATCACTTTATAACATAAGAATGTAGATATATTTACATTTTATAGGTTAATGCAGGGTGAACGATCTCAACACAATGGATATTGGAAATTGTAATTTTACTACACATCACTTGAAAATGACCCTAATATGAATAATGTTTTTAACAAATGGGAAAATGTTTGGTGGTTTAATAAATTCTATAGCCGAAACATCTAGGCTCAATTCTTAAGTCCTATAATTTTATGTTTCATAATTTGAGACATAATAGCAAGTTAAATGTATAAAATATTAATAAACAGTAATTTACTATGTAAAATTAATATAAACTACCTAGCTATAACAGGTCTATATAAAGATATAAAGGTTAGTTATCAATTGGAACATTAAACATAGTAAACAAAAGTGTTTAAAAAAATTGAATATGATGTTTTTGTTTATAGGCATGCTTTCTTGGTAAAAAAAAAAATCAGGTTACGGTATTTATTATTCAAGAGAAATAGATCCATCACAAAAATGTCAAAAGTAATCAACAAAGATTCCTAACCTTAGGTCTAACTACGGAGCAACAACCTAATGTTCATCTATCAGAGCTCACTCTAAATTAAACACTTTCTAGTTCATCAAAAAGAAAATTGATTCACTTGAATGCAGATATAAAGATAATAATAGTGTTAACAATAAATGTGGAAATATTATAATTGTTTTGAATGTTTTGTCAACTATTTTACATATAATAGTCAAATTTAAAGGTCTGGGGTCCCCAAGAGGGATGCAGGTGATGTGAAAAGGCTGACCGAGACTTGAAGCACTGGTGTAAGAAATGGCAGCGACAAACTGACACTGCTTGTAGTTGGGAAATCTGAAAAATAAAGGATAGTATGAACAAAACAAGCATAGCTAGTATTTTTAAATGGGGAGGTTTTATTAAATTTTAGATGTTATTAAAACAGCTTTCATAAGTCAGATGTCAAGTCATGTGACCTTCAGCTGCTACTTCCAATAATATCAAAGAATAACTCTAATAAATTAACATTCTTACCATTGTATATTGCACAGATAAATGTTTCAATGGCTTGTTTTCTGCAAGTCATTTTTACTAGAATACTAAATTAGGGTGTCAATGCACATAATCATCAAATTGCTTTTAATTAAAACCATTTAGATTACATTTTCAAATAAGCTTTTGAAAATGTAATTTAACATTCAAAGCATTGCAGGTCAACAGATGCAAGTTTGATTGATATTGCACATTATAATTTGTAAACACATACCTACATCTTAAACCTAACACTCACTATAAGGACACATATGTTATGTACGATAACTAAAACAAGATTCAAAGGACAGGCCTAACTTATCGACAAGTGTGCATTATTTGCTCTTAAAGACTCCATCCACCAATACTAGACATGTCCATTCAGATTAAAGTCAACTAAGTTGTTTTTTCAGGAGTTAGCATGTTTATGACAATCATGTAATTAATTTTGTAAACAATTGTTAATTTTCTGTATACTATCATGAAACTACACCTATTTTGTATGTATATCAATATTTTGTTTATTAAAAAGTAAATAGTAGGCCTACCCTTCTCAGTCCAAATTATATCTATGAATATAAATAAACTTATAAAATCTGTTTCTGTGTGTGCATCTCTCTGTAAATATGAACCTTATAGTTGTAATATCTCACATAGCCTACCTGTTGTATCGAGATACTCCATAATGGTATTGACAGCAACGGTGTAACCTGTAGACCTCAGAGCAGCAGTTATGGGGGGGCTACCACCTCGACCCTGGGACATGATGGCTTGTGAGAATTGTAGGGCCCTCGTCCAGTGCTCATCAGTTCCACTGTCTCTTCGACTAGTTGCCTCTTCCTTCTTGATTTGACAATGTCCCAATGTTTGTGCAGGTGAACCAGAGCTCTAAAATGATTCACAATATAATATAAACACAGTTCCAACTAGGTCAACTTGAGGTGTCTTTGTTATCAAACAAGAAAAGATTACTAATGGTTATTATAAATTATTATAAAGGCCTATATTAATGAAAGTTCCCACTATACAGCTGGCTATATTAATATAGTGGTTCTAATAATCAGTGAAGCATTTTATGAAATTTGTTGTCTCTATAAACTTCAAGGTAATACTGTATATTTGTATGTTGTAATATTTTTCTATTTATGAGGATGACATTGTTAGTTTAGTTACTATGTTTACTTTGTGACTAGGCCTAGACCTTGTACAAAAATATTATATTGAAGGTTAACTAGCCTAAGATAGTACTGGTCTAAAGTGCTAAATCAGGCCTACTAAGACCTACCAGTAGACAAAATACATAAAGTTAGGAGTAAAGATTAGGTTAGTTCAATAATATATAAATTCCACTCGTTCTTAGAATTTCAAAACTTTTGTTTCGACTTATACCATGCAAAAATAAACGCTAGGCCTACAGAGAAAGGGAATAAAACTTATCAACGCTAGGGCCTACGCAAATTAATAGCATAGGCCTACAAATAATTTTTTGTTACGTTGACGTTTGTGTTTACCATCAATAAGAAACACGTTTAAAGATTTTACTTTACTTGTGTTTATTTCTATAGACGATCCAATTACTCAAACAATATACGTGATTTTATATAAAGTATTAAAGTGAAAATAATATAAGATAAAAATAAACTCACCTTTTGGAGGTTACTGGAAGATTTAAAATTCTATTAATTTGTTCCCACGCTTTCTTCTTGGCTGCGATAGTCCTAACATCAATTTTTTTTTTCATTTGACAGTTGGAAACTACCTATTTAATTCTAATAAATACCATTTCTCTTTCTCACTTCACCACACGCTCTTAATTAATTACGATGTGTTTATCAACAAGAGGACATATTTAAGCAGGCTATCAAACTTTACAAGCAAAATCGACACTTTAGAAGGCGGTGGATCTAGTGAATTTTATTTCCCCTGGAGATGTGGTACTTCTGTGTAATATTTCATCACGTGACCTTGAGTAACTCAAGCCAGACGTTCTAGCACGACACGGATTCCTTAGGCCCGTATGCAAGAACGAGTAGGAGTAAAGGCGGAGTAGGAGTAAAGGCGGAGGACGGTTGATTTGCTTGCTAGGACGAGCGCGCGTGCGCGCTCTTGAGTAATTCTCAAGCGCGCGGGCGCGTGCTTGAGTAATTCCAAAGGTTGGTCCCGACCAGCCTTCTGCTTTACTCCTATCCCTTATACATAGGTTTACTCCTATCCCTTATACACAGGGCTAACCCAGCGCGGCGCGCATGAGCAATAGAGATGTCAAACATCTGTTATTTTGTTTTGTGTTGTCAAGAAAATATGGCGCTACATGACTACCGGATTGTCACGTATTTAGACGTTATCGACGACTATTTTGAAGAAGAGGCTAATAAAGTTGTTGTGATTTAACGGAGGCATGTTAGGGATTTCCAGGATACCTGTTAGGCTTATTCTGACGAACAATTTCGTAAAATATTTTCTATTTTAGAAGGAAGTTGCATGACAAGATATCTTCCCTACGTTGGAAATTGACAATCCCGAAACACAACAACACAATGATGACTTCCACTGCTTCATTTACAACAAATGTTGACCACCCTTCAGTTTTATGCCACGGAATGCTTACAAGTAAGTTAATACCAAATTATAAATATACTTTTTTTTAAGGTTATATTATTTATTATTACTAAACTTACAAAAAACATTAACTTTTTTTTTAAGAATGAACAACTAATTTAAATTTTTGGATTGAATACATTAATAAATTTTCATGTTTGTTTTTGTAATGTGTTAGTTAAGATTAATTTAGCATCAGTATATAAGTTTAATTAATATTAAGACTTGTATTATTTACTGACAACATATTTCTTCCATTGTTTTTAATTATGTAATTGAAGCAAATAGGCTAATTGATTGTTTTGTGACATACAGTAGCTATTGGGATTTTGGTTGACATTTAATATTGATTTTTTGTATATATATAAAATCCAAAATAACCTTACCTCTAAAAAAATCACAGTAGGCCTAGGTCGGACTACAGACATATCTATTCTTATAATTTTTTAAAATTGGCTAATAACTTTGTTCTTCCATTTTTAGGTTGTTGGCGGAGAAATGTAGGCCTACAATGTTGACCAGTCAACGGTATCGCATGTTAAGAAAATATCAATTTGGTTGGCCCAAAACATGCAACATGTGGTGTGGTTTCCCACCACAGAAGCTGAACTGGGAGCTGTGCGAATGCTGTTCTATGACTAGGCCAACTTCCCTGGAGTTTCATATCGAAGAGGCTGCACCCACATCCCTGTCCAGAGCCCTGGGGGTCCATCTGAGAGTCTGGGCTTCACCACATGGACTATTACAGTTGGAACCTTATTAAAATCATTGTGGCGGGCGAATCAAAACATCGGTAATGTTACTATATATAGCTGGTTTCATGTTCCGTTAGAAACAGACTTCTTGTATCAACACACGTACCAAATGTGGACATCCATTATCTTGACCTTACAGACCTCTAATGAAATGGAGAATGGTGGAAACTAGCAGGTTATCACTGCTCATGTTGTTGCTAAATGTATGTCCCAAGGAGAGAGAGGAAACTATTATTTTCGTTCTACTCAGCAGAGTAGATTTTTAATCCCTTTATGCTAAGGTGGATGTATTGTTACGTAAATTCAACTCTAAATTCTTACATTTTAAACTTACTAATAAGAAATCCACACACAATTAGTTGTACGATCTTTATCACCGATCATATACACAATCTTGTCGATTTAGCACTGTCGTACTATCTGGTCAGGTTATATGCATACATACTGATCACACTGTTTCTGGGATGAGGAAGTTTGGATTAAATAGTGTATACACATTTGCAAAGAAAAAGGGAAAAACCATTTACAAAAGACCACCCTCGTTAGACTTGCCTGGGATTCAAACCATGATCTCCCTATCTTCAGCAGTCTAGTTTTTTTGTGAGTTTGATATTTTAGACCATGTGGCCACAAAAGTGAATTATTTATTTTAGTGTTTATACTTGTACAATATCAAGACACAAACTTTACACAGACTGTACTGGCGGGCCATGATACACTCTGTGCCAAGCATGACAAAACATAATACAAGCTGCTCTGACACTGATCGTTAGAGAGAACATAATATCATGTTTATATTATAAATATTGTGTGTTAAAAACCATGATGATTGTGGTCCTTGCCAGTGAGGGCTAATAAATAATTTTGAAATCGACTGTTTTAATTTTCTTTTACTGTTACTGGAGTTGTAAACCTGGATGTTTTCCTGCCTCAGATTACAGGTACTGTAACCAAGCACGTTGACACCAAAGTACCATAGTAATAATAATAATGTATTAGAGATTTTTTTTAGCACTACATCTTACTACCCATTCGGGTTGTACGCCTAAATACTAATTACACTAGGTAATGTGTTGGGAATATGAAAGGTTGAATTTAGAGGAAGTGAACCCACACTTGTGTGGGAGGAGAGTGAAAAACTATTTAGGAAAATTCACCTCAGTTCACTCGACCGAGATTCGAACCTCAACTCTTCCTATCCTCTGTGGTCTAGCTCAACACAAAAGTAGTGTGTTAGCCAACTACACCACCGAGGTGGGTTTAGTGTTGATCATGTTATATGATTTGTAACACATTTATTGAATATGTTGTATGCAATATTGTAGAAGTTCAATTCAATATAATAGAAACGTAAACAAACCAAAATAATTTGGCCTTATACACTATTAAATTCCCACTTACTTTAATACTTACCAGGCAAATATTGGAAGAAGGCCTGATGATTCAAATAACATTTATTTAGAAAAGCTCATGGCTGCATCTCGTTATGCATTTATTTTATTGATAAAAATCGGTATAATATATTATTTAATAATGCTAAGTTCAGTGAAAGTGATTGACATTTCATAAAATATTTTTGATGTATTTAATTAAACTTATCTATGACATAATTAGACAGATTCTCCAGACAAAATTACAATTTATATAATATAACTCGTCCCTTTTTTATGTTTCTATCTACCTTTTCTTTACCTTCTTCTAAATATAATCTATTTAATATAATATTAAAAATAATTTCTAAGTGTTGTTTGCGAGCCTATATTATTAAGACAAACTACTGGATATATCTTCGGCTTGTCGTGCAAACAGATGCTCAAATTTGGACCTTGGGATGAAAAATAATAAACCACCCTGCTAAGGAATGGAAATAATTATAATCATTTTTTCACAGTCAGTTTATTTTAAAAGATAAACACTAGAGATTGGCCAGACAAAAAAAATATATATAAATTGTCAAAATTTAATTTGCAATGCTGAATTAAGATACCTGCAGTCCTTAGCAACAACATAAGTGGTTAACATAAAAACAGGAAATCAAGTACCCCAGAGACCCTCCAGAGTGGAAGTGAAAAGTTCCCTAATCACTTTATAACATAAGAATGTAGATATATTTACATTTTATAGGTTAATGCAGGGTGAACAATCTCGACACAATGGATATTGGAAATTGTAATTTTACTACACATCACTTGAAAATGACCCTAATATGAATAATGTTTTTAACAAATGGGAAAATGTTTGGTGGTTTTATAAATTCTATAGCCGAAACATCTAGGCTCAATTCTTAAGTCCTATAATTTTATGTTTCATAATTTGAGACATAATAGCAAGTTAAATGTATAAAATATTAATAAACAGTAATTTACTATGTAAAATTAATATAAACTACCTAGCTATAACAGGTCTATATAAAGGTTAGTTATCAATCGGAACATTAAACATAGTAAACAAAAGTGTTTAAAAAAATTGAATATGATGTTTTTGTTTATAGGCCTGCTTTCTTGGTAAAAAAAATAATCAGGTTACGGTATTTATTATTCAAGAGAAATAGATCCATCACAAAAATGTCAAAAGTAATCAACAAAGATTCCTAACCTTAGGTCTAACTACGGAGCAACAACCTAATGTTCATCTATCAGAGCTCACTCTAAATTAAACACTTTCTAGTTCATCAAAAAGAAAATTGATTCACTTGAATGCAGATATAAAGATAATAATAGTGTTAACAATAAATGTGGAAATATTATAATTGTTTTGAATGTTTTGTCAACTATTTTACATATAATAGTCAAATTTAAAGGTCTGGGGTCCCCAAGAGGGATGCAGGTGATGTGAAAAGGCTGACCGAGACTTGAAGAACTGGTGTAAGAAATGGCAGCGACAAACTGACACTGCTTGTAGTTGGGAAATCTGGAAAATAAAGGATAGTATGAACAAAACAAGCATAGCTAGTATTTTTAAATGGGGAGGTTTTATTAAATTTTAGATGTTATTAAAACAGCTTTCATAAGTCAGATGTCAAGTCATGTGACCTTCAGCTGCTACTTCCAATAATATCAAAGAATAACTCTAATAAATTAACATTCTTACCATTGTATATTGCACAGATAAATGTTTCAATGGCGTGTTTTCTGCAAGTCCTTTTTACTAGAATACTAAATTAGGGTGTCAATGCACATAATCATCAAATTGCTTTTAATTAAAACCATTTAGATTACATTTTCAAATAAGCTTTTGAAAATGTAATTTAACATTAAAAGCATTGCAGGTCAAAAGATGCAAGTTTGATTGATATTGCACATTATAATTTGTAAACACGTACCTACATCTTAAACCTAACACTCACTATAAGGACACATATGTTATGTACGGTAACTAAAACAAGATTCAAAGGACAGGCCTAACTTATCGACAAGTGTGCATTATTTGCTCTTAAAGACTCCATCCACCAATACTAGACATGTCCATTCAGATTAAAGTCAACAAAGTCGTTTTTCAGGAGTTAGCATGTTTATGACAATCATGTAATTAATTTTGTAAACAATTATTAATTTTCTGTATACTATCATGAAACTTACACCTATTTTGTATGTATATCAATATTTTGTTTATTAAAAAGTAAATAGTAGGCCTACCCTTCTCAGTCCAAATTATATCTATGAAGATAAATAAACTTATAAAATCTGTTTCTGTGTGTGCATCTCTCTGTAAATATGAACCTTATAGTTGTAATATCTCACATAGCCTACCTGTTGTATCGAGATACTCCATAATGGTGTTGACAGCAACGGTGTGACCTGTAGACCTCAGAGCAGCAGTTATGGGGGGGCTACCATCTCGACCCTGGGACATGATGGCTTGTGAGAATTGTAGGGCCCTCGTCCAGTGCTCATCAGTTCCACTGTCTCTTCAACTAGTTGCCTCTTCCTTCTTGATTTGACAATGTCCCAATGTTTGCGCAGATGAACCAGAGTTCTAAAATGATTAGCAATATAATATAAACACAGTTCCAACTAGGTCAACTTGAGGTGTCTTTGTTATCAAGCAAGAAAAGATTACTAATGGTTATTATAAATTATTATAAAGGCCTATATTAATGAAAGTTCCCACTATACAGCTGGCTATATTAATATAGTGGTTCTAATAATCAGTGAAGCATTTTATGAAATTTGTTGTCTCTATAAACTTCAAGGTAATACTGTATATTTGTATGTTGTAATATTTTTCTATTTATGAGGATGACATTGTTAGTTTAGTTACTATGTTTACTTTGTGACTAGGCCTAGACCTTGTACAAAAATATTATATTGAAGGTTAACTAGCCTAAGATAGTACTGGTCTAAAGTGCTAAATCAGGCCTACTAAGACCTACCAGTAGACAAAATACATAAAGTTAGGAGTAAGAATTAGGTTAGTTCAATAATATATAAATTCCACTCGTTCTTAGAATTTCAAAACTTTTGTTTCGACTTATACTATGCAAAAATAAACGCTAGGCCTACAGAGAAAGGGAATAAAACTTATCAACGCTAGGGCCTACGCAAATTAATAGCATAGGCCTACAAATAATTTTTTGTTACGTTGACGTTTGTGTTTACCATCAATAAGAAACACGTTTAAAGATTTTACTTTACTTGTGTTTATTTCTATAGACGATCCTGCGTATAGCCCGAATGGGTAGTAAGACGCGGTGCTAATAATAATAATATAGACGATCCAATTACTCAAACAATATACGTGATTTTATATAAAGTATTAAAGTGAAAATAATATAAGATAAAATAAACCCCTTTTTAGAGGTTACTGGGAAGATTTAAAATTCTATTAATTTGTTCCACGCTTTCTTCTTGGCTGCGATGGGCCCAAATATTTTTTTTTTTTTATTTTACAGTTGGAAATACCTATTTAAATTTTAATAAATCCATTTTTCTTTTTCACTTTCCCCCACGCTCTTTAATTTAATTTCGATGTTTTTTACAAAAGAGGACATATTTAAGCAGGTATCAAACTTTACAACAAAAACGCACTTTTGAAAGGGGTGGATCTAGTGAATTTTTTTTCCCCCAGAATGTGGTACTTCTGTGTTATTTCATCACTGCCCCTTTAGTAACTCAAACCAGAGTTTTTTGCACGACACGGGTTCCTTCTCAAGAGTAGCGACTCCGCCTTTACTCCCCTTTTCTCCTCTCCCAAAACGTTTTGCATACCGGCCCCTTTCTAAGTAGCTGACTCCCCCTTTACTCCCCTTTCCCTACTCCAACTCGTTTTGCATCCGGCCCTTTGCCTGCTCCCGGGTTTAAGTTGATGATGGTTAGCCCTTTTCTCTAGGAGCGTGAGGATTGCTGTTAATCAATTGGGCCAAAATTTCAAAATAGGGGATTATGACACTTTTGTATTGGGGAAAATTTCCTACTTGGAAAGAATACCCAATGGCATTGAAAACTTGAGGGTTGCTGGTTTTTTTTTTTGGACTCTTTTTATATTTTTGTCATTGTTTGGGCCTTAAAAAAGTGAAAAAAAAACAAATGGCCCTCTACAACCCAAAAGCACCCCTTAGTCGGGCTCCAAATACCCCAATAACGAATTTTGTCTGTTTACATTCCTTACCCAAAAAACAAACGTATTGACCCGTTGTGAGAGTTCAAATTGTCCATCTCTTGCCTTATTTATTCCCTTGGTTTTGGGTTCAGCGAATAAAAAAAAATTTAGAATCAAATCAAATAATATGAAGTTATTTGGTCTATGACAACAGCTCTTAGAAATGTATATTTCAGAATACAGGATTTTCAAATTTAAAAACTTATATTTAACCATTTAAAATTTTTTTAAAAATTTATTATTATTTGAAAACATTAATACAATTTGTTTTTTAGTAATCCT
>JBCFYV010000003.1:11320445-11607187 GCA_039000515.1 Timema cristinae
GCCATCACTGCATCTAAAACGTATGCTAGTTGGTTTGTTCACGAAAATGTCGTGTAGGAATCTTCCTGATAGGATGTAGATTAAAAATGTCAGCAGTAGCATATGTATATCTAGAATATGAAAATAAAGATGTAATTTAAACAACAAATCAATGTTTTCAGATTGCATTAGATTAAAGAATCTATAAGCTCGTTATAGGAAGAGGGAAAATGTTATCAATGGTTGAACAAGAGGCCTCGCAGGGTGAACTGCCCATTTTATTTTCTCTCTTTCTATTTCGTACATCGATGTCTAAGTGTGATAGTGCTTAGAACACTTAGGTGCGTCAAGTTAAGATGCAACCCGCTTTGCAAAATAGCTTCAAAATCTCCAAGTAGGCAACGTCGTTAAGACTATACATCCACACATCGGACTAAATACACACACATTTACATAAACACACAAAGTGAACATCTTCCAAGTTTTCCTCAATTCTTGTCTTTACTTGTAGCTTGCCCCCCCCCCTCCCCCCTTCCCTCCCAAATGATGCCAAACCAAGTTTACTATATGTGTGAAGGAACCAACAAGCCGTCAGCTCGCGGCTATGGGAACAAAGAGCCAGAACCAAACTACGATATGTTTGATGTGGCGATAATACTCACGATGACATTGATCTTGCCTGAATCGCAAAAAAAAAAAAAAAAAAAAAAAAAAAAATTGGTTGTGAAAAAAAATTATATTATTTGATAGTGATTCTCAAACCTAACCTACATTGTTCACAAACACATTCAGATTTTTCTTATAGATTTGCATATGGTTGTGTTTAAGGTTCAAAGATGGGTTTACTTTTCATCGCCAAGATTTAATATTTGTGAAATTTTCTTTTAGAGGAAATGATAAAAATAATCATTTATCTTTTTATGAAAACCAATTTTTAAAATGGTTTACTCTTATGTACACTCAACATTTAAGCTATGCCAAAAAGCAATCGTTTAAATCTCCAAATAAATAGATGTTTTTAATAATGGAATGAGTGTGGGGTGGGGTTGACTATTTTAAATGTTTAATTCTCTTGTGTGTACGTGTATTTTATTTACCATCCACTCAGGCTATAAGTATATTGGTAACACATGTATGTCCACAGTGTTGTTTTCTAACATGAAAGAG
Source organism: Timema cristinae (assembly GCA_039000515.1). Taxonomy (NCBI): domain Eukaryota; kingdom Metazoa; phylum Arthropoda; class Insecta; order Phasmatodea; family Timematidae; genus Timema; species Timema cristinae. Next base: position 11,321,592 of record JBCFYV010000003.1, read on the forward strand.
GACCAAACACCCGAGACATGAAGGCTTATGGACACACATTTTTCAGCAAGTGACTTTGGCAAAAGATTTAAAGCCAGATAATAAAATAACTTTCTCTATATTTCACAATTGACATCTAAACACGAGAATCGAACCCATGTCCAGATGTTATTTTTACAAATTTTAAAGAATATGATATTTAGATGCTGCTTTAACCGTAGGTAACAGCTATAATCCATCATTAATATCGTTGTTGCAAATGAAAGCTTCAAAACATTGGGTAAAACAGAGAGCTTAAAGTATTAAGGTTTAATATTATAGGGCCCCACTACTTTCTTTTTGGAAAAATAATATACAAAGTTGGAAATATTTTTACTTAAGATGATAGAACTACAGATGTTTTATAATTTGGTCCCTCATTATCTTTAATTTTCAATGTGGCCCTTAAGATCAAATTAGTTTGACCAGCCTGCGCTAGACTATGATACCAACGGGGCGGGTTTTTGAAAGTGTAATAAAGTATTGTAATTTAGTACAGGAGTGCGCTTAGGATTATCTTTTATTGTTAAGTATTTTGACTTTTATAATAAGGTTTATGAATTGTAAAAATAAATTGAAAAAAAGCTAATCATATTTGTAGCCTTCAGTTACAGTAATATTGGTCATGGTCATCCTCATGAACTGTTTCCAGCCTGTGGTCAGGTCTGTTTAGTAAAATGCCTCCATCTTCCTTTGCCCTTCCACCATTCTTCCTCCCGAACTCTCTTCCTCTCACTTGCACACTTGCTGCTGTCTGTTCCTCCCATCTCTTCCTTGCATACTTCAAATCAATTAATCTTCTTGGAATCCTCTCCCTTTCCAAACTCATTACGTGTCCATACCATTATTGGTAGTATCGGTCAGTTATTAATTGGAGGAATTCATGTTTAAAATAAATAAATCACTAAATAAATTCACTAATAAGTTGTAATTTATTTTCAAAGTTTAAAAAAAAAATACTATGTTTCAAAAATTCCGGTAGAATTTTAAATAACATAACTATTTGTTTTATCTATGTTTTATAAGATTCAAATATATAATTTTGCTAGGGTTTGTTGACAATATGTTTAGAAAATATAATATATGCTGATATAATAATTTAGCTGTATTTGCACCTAATTTGGTTAATATACAAATCTATTTTAAATTAACTTAATATGCACACACTTATGAAAGTTAAGCTTCATTTTCAGGTCATAGGTGCTCACTTGCTAACAACCCTACACGAGTGGAAGTCAAAACTTTTGGAGTCTAGAGCAAGGGTGAGCAAACTACGACTCGTGGGACAAATAGGGCTCACCGATGAGTTCAATCCAACCGGAGGGATAAATAATTTAAATATGTTGCGTTGTGTTTTGTTATGTCGTCATTCTGACCCTCACTATTTCCAAACTTGGTAAAAAAATACCAAAAATATATGACATTGTTTGCATTCTCTTATGCATGCATGTGATCAAGTGTTTTCAAGCATAAAACTTAGGAAAAGTGATCTTAGAAATCGGATAAGTGAATAACATTTGTGTTCTCTTTTGAGAATCACCTCCTCAAAGTGTCATGGCTAGGAAAACGTCAGCTGAATGTTTGCAGATGAAGGACTTGCACCAGTATCTGATGTTCCACACATCCACTGATGTATGTTCCAAATTGGGATGTTGCTACATCATCTGCATCGACTCCCGAAGTGTCTGTAGTTGGAGGGTCATGGTCGCTGCGTCTGCCAGTGTTGTCAACTCTGGTGGAGGGATGAACAGTCATCCCAGAAAGTACTTTATTTATGTAATCAGTATAAATATGACATATACTTCTTTTAGCCATAGTCCAAAATGTATTAGAAAGGTCTCATGTTTGTCTAAAAGTTGGCAGTACTAAATCAATTTGAGCTAAAATTTATATTTTCCCCTTTTCTTCCTGCACCCTTCATTATGGTAGTTTTGTCATCAGTACTGTGGCAAAACAAATTTAAAATTTCCAAACATTGGTAATCCTATGAACATTGGACTGTATTTTGAGCACAAGTCCCTTGTTTCTTCATGAGCCAATCAGGGCACCGGATTTTCACCTGACAAGGGGGGAATGTAGAAGCATTGTATTGGTCTCGCATCCTACTATTTGTTGCGACTATCAGCATTTAATAAAATAATCTAGGTGGGGATGAGGAAGGTAGAATTAAAGGAAATATGTCCAAGTTTGCTTTGAGGGAGAGTGAAAAATCAATAACGTAATAAACAGTATCAATATACTCACCAGGATTCAAACACTAGATCCCCCAACACGTATAAAGCAGGCAATCCATATTGTTTGAGCTTGACGTTTATTCCATGTGTTCACCGCTTCGAGTAAGCTTAGACTCAGCTATCGATTATCAAGTGAATTGAGTTGTTAGCAACCCCTAATTAATGGACTATAATTGAATTATATTCAGTTACATATTTTAAAAAAATCAAGCAGATGTCAATGAATACTATTCACGGTTTGTGTGATTTTTAACTTTGACCTAATCTTTTAAGGCCTTTGGCGCTGTCAAGTGCAAGTCTAAGACCTATTTTGTGGGATGGTGGGTGAGAGGGTGAAAGACGTGGCATGGCTTTATAACCGACCAAAGTATCCTTCCGCGCCAACAAGAACAGAGGGATCACGGAAATCGTAGATGGTTCTAGCTACCGGACAGGTCTTGAGGAAAAATAATACGTTTGGAAATATCAAATTTTCTCGAGAACGAGTGAAATTTTTATGTTAATATTTTCAACACCCCTTCTAAGATATTTATTAATTGTTACATGTTCTTATATTTGCTATGCAACCGGCAGTTTTCTATTGAAAAATATTAATTTTATCAATATTTGATCACTGTTAAATTATAGAGGAGGTGTGTATTTAAAAAGTATAACTTAATAATAACATGCTTTTATTCTTGAACAAACTGTATCCGAAAAGAAAATGGCAAAATATGAAGATGAATACATTACCTATAGAGTGCAACCCGATGTATAACATCCTAGTTCGATATAGTTTTGATATTTTACTAACTGATTGAGTTATTAAAACATTTCCAAACATTCTAGGCATCTCAAATTTGGAATTCTGACAGAATTTAGGATAGTGTTCTCTGTAAAAATCCAAAGAACCAAAATTTAACATGGTGGTTTTAAAATTCGGATCGAATGAGCTAAGAAACGTTGAAAATGAATAATTCATTTTTCAAATTGTAAACTGTTAAAATGTAACTTTAATTTGTTTAAACTTTTTAGCAATCTATGCTGTGCCAATATTTTTTTAGCACCATACCGAAAGAGTTCAAAGTAGTGAGTATAGATAAGTTATAGCTTGATCTCAGCTTTTAAAACATGTGTGAGTCATATCTATATTTTGAGATTGTGTATTGGTCAGCCTACTTTTGTGTTTGGTTTTACTATTTAAACTAATAAAGGATGAGTATTTAAGTATAATCTTAAAATTTGGGACTTTTCTCTGTAGTTAATTTTATACGCTAAAAATAACAAAGCTACTTTATAGATTCCCCGTGTGAGGAACGGGTACATCAGATGGCCTATAATACATTAAAACAGTTCAGGGAGATTTTTACTAAAATGGACATTTCGAACCCAACGAGGAAGATTTTTCACTTTCAGATTTTTTAATTTTAAATATTTTCCTATAACCTAATGTAAAATGGAGCGTAGCTTTTCTCAATTTAAAAATATGTTGGTGGATGACGGGAAAGATTTTTTTTTAAATGCTTAGGATATGGGCGGGAGAGACCACTGGAAAGTATTAGACGCAGATGGGAGGATAGCATTGTAATGAACCTGAAAGAGATAAGATGTAATGAGGTGGACTGGTTAGAACTAACTCAAGATAGGGATATAGTGTAAGGAGGTGGACTGGATGGAACTATCTCAAGATAGGGATAGTTGGCGTACGTTTGTAAATGGAGAAATGAACTTTTGAGTTCCTGATGCCATAGACCAAGTAAGATGTTGGGTGTCTATTGTGATGATGAAATTTAATTTTGAATTATGATAGAAATCCTTAAGGCAGTTATGTTTACAAAAAAGATATAAATTAAATTCTATCTTTGTATGGTTTTATTTTTTTGTATTTACTTATATTCTTTTACAAGAAAAAATGCTATGGTGCACCACTTTCTTTTTTTTTCTCTCTCTTATAATAAACTATAAACATTTACTAAAATCTTGTAAGATTTGTGAAGCTGAAAAATAATATATAATGTTGCAGAAACACAACACCAAAGATAATAAATGTAATAATATATACTATCGGCAGAAGTAGCTAGCCCGGCGTTGCCTGGGCCAGTGTAACCAAGCAACGGATTTTCTTTGTTTCAAAGAACCAGGCCTTCACCGTGGTTCGGATTCCACGTTAAACTGTAGGTCCTCCATTTCATCTCACAATCACCTTACCATTACACATTAGCGTAAGTGCGTATAACCCGAACGGGTAGTAAGACGCGGTGCTAATAATAATAATAATAATAATAATAATAATAATAATAATAATAGTAATAATAATAATAATGTTTCAAAGAAACAAAAAAAATTCTCATTTTATGACTTTGGATCTAGTTTTTAATTAATTAGAATAAATGCAATCCAAAATTTATAATTTAGGCTTCAAGATGCAAATGTTCTGCATATGGTCTACTATTTTTTTTTTAATTCCATCTCTCTGCGTGTAATATATATCGCGCAATGTCCGTGACAGATCCAAAAACTCTTCATTTTATTAATATAGATTACAGAAAAATTGAGAAAAGAGGATCATCTATGTGCACAAAAGATCATACAAATTAATTTCACAATTTTAATCCCTTAGTAAATAATAAATGTTTGCTGATATTTCAGAAATTATAGGGTTTATAAAAATATATGCCAAATAATTTTATTTATTCGGAGGAACCTTATGAAACTGTTGGGACTTGATTAATTCCATCCACTCAATAGAGAGCATTTTAGTGGGTGAGCCTTGACTTGCAAGAAGATAGGCAATGCCTTCTAAATGTTCTTTAATGTTTTGTTTTAATTTGTTGATTTCTTCAAATCTATGATATATAATATGATCTGTACTATTAATTACAAGATGAACAAATAATCATGAACAATTTTGCTTTGTGTTTTAAATATGTACAAGATATGGAAACCATTAATTGATGTCATAATACCATTTCCAACAGGTTATGGGCCCATACAAGTTTTTAAGGTTCAAGTGAAAGCTTAAACAGAAGTTTTTAGTGTTATTCGTGATCGTTTGTCTGCAAAACTACATCAGTTCGTGTTGGTTAGCTTCTGATTTGATTGAACTCAAAAATTGTGCTCGAAATGTCATCAGTTAATGTCAGTAATTATAAAATAGAGCCATTAAATAAAAATAATTATGATACATGGGAAACACAGGCAATAGCAGTCCTCATTCGTAGTGGACTTTGGTGTTATGTGAGTGGTGAAACATCAATACCTGCAGAAGAAGCAGATAAGAAGAAATGGCAGGAATACGACTCACATGCAAGGTCAGATCTAATATTGATAATATCCCAAATGAACTAAAACAGGTGCAAAATTGTGACACATCGAAGTCATTATGGGACAAATTGAAAAGCGTATACCGAGGTTGAGGTCCTGCTCGTAAAGCCACATTACTAAAACGAGTCGTTCTGCACAAAATGAAGTATAACGATGATATGAGTACCCACTTAGATGAGTTCACAGATGCTGTGGATAAGCTCCAAGATATGGGAATAGAGATAAACGGTGATTTGTTGAGCATCACGATGCTCTAAAGCTTATCCGCTGCCTAAGAAAATTTTCGTATAGCAATTGAAGGTAGAGATAATTTACCAACTCCTAGTGAATTAAAAATCAAGATTATTGAAGAATCAAATGCTAGACACACGGATGAGCTCAAAGATAAGCATGAGGATGCAATTTTTGTTAAAAAATTTAATAAACATCTTCATAAAAAAATTTAATTCAGGTCAAAATCACAAAAATGATCGATCTGGTCAAGGTCATCAAATTAAAATAATAGTGGTAACATGAACTGCCAGAAAGGCAAAAAGTCTAATCATAGGACGGAAGATTGCTGGTTCAACAAGAAAAAGGAACCCACTTTCAAAATTGAAGAATGTCTTTCAATAGGTCTACACCCATCACCACCCATGAATTCTATTTGCTGTTTGGATAGTGGATCTACTTCACACATGTGCTATGACCAAACAAAATTTTCAAAACTATCTGAGCTAAATAACCATGGAATTCTCAAGCTCGCATCAGAGGAACACACTGCAAGTATTTCAGGTATTGGTCTAGTCAAAATTCAGCTCGATGTTGACTCAATAGTAAATTTACCTGAAACTTTGCATGTACAAAAATTGACCACAAATCTTCTCTCTGTTGCAAAAATTACTGATAAAGGTTTTAGTGTTATTTTCAAGAAGGATTGCGCGCAAGTTGTAGATGATCATGGTAATCTTATTCTAAAAGCAACACGATACAATGGTCTATACTATTTTTATGGAAACATGTCAGAATATGCAAATTTATCTTCAGGAATTCCTGTAAAGTCAAAAATTGAAATGTGGCACAGAAAATAATTGGGTCACATAAACGAGTCTGATTTAAAATTAGCTCTAAAAGATAATCGCCTTAAAGGTTTGCATTTTAACACAAATGAAAGTCTTGGTGAGTGTGAAATATGTATTAGAAGAAAATTCACCAGACTACCTTATCATATTAGGGAACAACCGAAAACTGTAGACAAGCTGGAAATAATATATTCAGATGTTTTAGGCCCCATGCACACCACTTCACCCGGAGGCTCCAGATATTTTGTTACCTTTATTGATGAGGGAACTCGTTATACCAAAGTATATTTCCTGAAAAATAAAAATGAAGTCTTAAATACTTTTAAAGAATTTAAAAATGAAGTATAAAATCTGACAAAAAAAAAGATTAAATATCTTCAAAGTGACAATGAAATGGCAGAATATAGAAATTTGGAGTTTGACTAATTCTTATCAGATTGTGGGATTAGAAGACGTTTATTCGCTATAAGATCACCCCAGCAAAATGGATTGGCCGAACGAAAAATTAGGTCACTGCAAGATAAGGCCAGATTCCTACTACTGGAATCAAATTGGCCCCACTCATTTTGGGCTGAGGCCATCTATTGTGCAAATTATTTATTAAATGGCAATCCATCCAGGATTATGAAAGGTGAAACTCCATATAAAAAGTGGAATGGTCATGTACCTTCAGTTCATCATCTTCAAGTTTTTGGATACAAGGCGTTCATGCACAACAATGACTCCAGCAGAAGAAAATTGATTTAAGACCCAAAGAAGGCATTTTTGTCGGATACTCTGGAATATCTAAGGCCTATCGTATTTGGGTGCCATCCCAAAGAAAGATTTCAATTACGAGATATGTAAAAATAATTAACAAGCTCTACTATGAATCCAACCAAGAACCCTCAAGTTGTGATCCATTCAGTGAAGAATACTGTGAACAACAATCAAATACGCCGAAAAAGGAAGAAAACAGTAACAGTCAAGAAATTTCAGTAATAAGGAATGACGAGAATTTAGATGAAATTAATGCAGTCGCAAGTGACAGAGAAGAAAACAATTAAGGATCTGAAGATAGCTTTGAGGAAGAAGAAGTTAAGGAAGAAGGGCAAAGATGTTTTAGACCATGAAATACAATTAGACTACCCCTTGGATGAATGAATATGACATGTGTGTATAGCGACTCTTTGGATGATCATATAAAGAAAGCACTTCAGTTCCCAACCTTTTGTGGCCCATCTCCCCTTTCTGGAGGTTGACTAACACCTATCGCCCCCTTTTCATTTTCATTGTATGCCTAATTTTAATTTGAAGTAAGGTGTAAATAATAAAGCAGTTTTATTATTATAAACAATTTTACTACCGTATATAAAAACAACCAAAGCACTTTTATCCGGTCACTCTTGAATAAAATAGAAAAAAAAATTACATTTTTTACAGATTTTTTTTAAATAACAAAGAAGTGAAATAATTAACTAAGATCATTGATGTACATTTAAAAAACAGGAGTACATGTTTTCATTTTTAAATTGGAATCTGGAAAAATTAAGAAAGTTGACAGTTAAAATTTGAAAAAATAAATGAAAGTTTGAAAATTTGTTATTGTTTTATTTTACCTTTTCAATGGCTGCCTTGTGCTTGGTGGATTTCAGTTAAAGCTTGAATATCCGGCTTTATGTTCGTCAAGTTCAGGCGCAAGTCTCCTTTGAGGCAAATGTCCAACTTATTTCTTTGTTTTGTGAGGAGCTGGACAACAGAACTAAATCCTTTTTCAACTAAAATGTTGACGGGAACGAGATGAGAAGTGGTTCAGTTTTTCCCCACAGTTATGGATAAGTGTCCATAATCTTCACCCAGCCTAACTCGTAACCGCTCTGCTTGAAAATGATTTTCGCCTCACAGTCATACTTCAGATCTAGAAACTCTGTCTGCTAAGTGTTATCAAGCTTATCCACAGCTTCAAACGAGAATGTATCTAGAATCCAATCAGGAATTTGTAACTTGGTCAAATCTTCAAATCTTAATTCCATGTCAGTTTTTAACTGGTCAAGGTGATCAGTAAAAATTAGGATTTTGTCTTCTGGGAGTTCAGGAGTCCCGTTAGCTGACACTGAACACTTTTTAAGGGTCGGAAACTGAATCAGCTCTTTACGGCCAATATTTAACTTGTGAATATCAAACTTGGCGATGAATGATGAAATAATTCCTTTGGCCTTGATAAGGTTCATCTTGTTTCCTTGAAGCCATATATTGACTTCGTTCATTTTTTCAAAAATATCTGTAAGGTACGCAAGTTCCAACTTGCGTTGCTTCAAATTCTCACTTAAAACAGGATCAGAAGTGTCGAGAAACTCAGTAACCATGTCAAATAATTCGAAGAAACGGCGCAAACAGTTTCCTTTGGAAAGCCACCTCACGGCCGTATGTAGAAGCAAGCGTTCGAATTCCTCATCATTTTCATCGCAAAGTTGTCGGAACAGACGGTCATTGAGGGAATTAGCTTTAATCTTGCTGACACCAGTAATGACCAGTTTTAGGGTTTCATGCAGGACACCACTCAATTTTTTCGCAGCTAAGTGTTGACGATGAATGACACAGTGAATAGTGATGACCTCTGGCACTTCTTTCTTAAGGTGGGCTAGAAACCCAGTATGACAGCCTGACATGGCAGGAGCACCGTCTGTTGCGCAAGCGCTCACGTTTGTTAGGGGAATTTTCTTTTTCCTTAAAATAATCTTGTACCACTTTAAAAATCGACGATCCCTTCGTATCAGTGATCAAAGTTCTAGCAAACAGCATTTCCTCGGTAATTTCCTTTTGTTCATTGATAAACCTCACATAAGCTAATAAAATTGCTTTGTTATCAATCACAGTTGATTCATCAATCTGCAATGCAAATTTTTTTTTTTTCAACAAATTGGTGTGTTTGGATTCAACGTCTGTGGCCATTTCGTCAATTCGCCTGGAAACAGTATTGTTGCTCAAAGGAACCAATTGACTTATCTTATTACTAGGGCCTCACCTAGCATGATTTCAACAATTTTTTTGGTAGCCGGTAAAACAAGAGTTTCGCCAATTGTGTGAGGTTTACCACATTTAGTGATCAATAAAGACACCTCGTAAGAAGCAAGAAGACCTTTGTCAAGATCGGTTGCTCGTTTTTTAAAAATTCACTCACATTAGGCCGTTTAACAGCTTTAGCTTTGAGGTGTTGAAAATAACTAAGTTCTTTACTCACTTTATCACTGTGTACTCTTGATAAATGATCTTTCATTCGCGAAGGCTTCATTGCTTCATTTCTAGTAAATGTTTTATCATACAAAAGACAATGTGGAAACTGCACATTTTGCGGTGATGTGATCAAACCGAATTTTAAATACTCAGCTGAGTATTGACGACACTTCTTATTTTTTGAATCCATTGTGCATGAACTTCTACACTTCAAAACAAACGCACAAAAACAGAAAAGACACGCACAAAAACTGATGGTGAGGCACACAAAGGCTAGTGAAGACTGAAGACGAATGTAGGTCAATGGCAAGTGTGTTGTGTTGGCAGGAGGGGGAGGGGGTTGAGTCACCAGTCGGCCGCGCTGAACAACAGGTGGGGGACTGTGAAGAGGGGTGAGTGCAGTGAACTCGCCGGCTGAGAATAGCCAGTGACTCGTGCTACCCGGCAACTTCTACTGTACAGTACTATTTTAATTTTTCCCCCTTTGAATACTCATCGCCCCCAAATCGCCCCCCACTTATTTATTGCCCCCCTGATAACCCAAATCGCCCACTTGGGGCTATCGCCCACTTGGGGGCTATCGCCCCCAGGTTGGGAACCACTGGGCTAGACCTTCTATTAAGTATCTAGGTTATGTGATTTCCTTGAAAAATCTGCTTATTGATCCTGAGCGCATCCACCCCATTATTGATTACCCCCACCCCCACCCCCACCAACAAAAAAACATCTTAAGGCTGTTATGAGGTTCATTGGTATGTGCGCGTATTACGCTAGATTTATTCCGTCCTTTTCTGAGATAGCCGCGCCTCTGAAGGGTGTTGTTTTCTGTTGGGGTGCGGAGCAGGTTAGTGCGTTTGACCTTTTGAAAAGGAAGCTTATCTCGCCCGAAGTATTAAGAATGCCCGACTTAAATTCGACTACGGATGCTTTATACCGTATGACGGAAGATTGTGATCCCGTAGGGTCGGGGGATGAAAATTCCGCATCCTTTGTGATTAGGTCCATTCCTGTGTCTTTTGTCGTTATCAGGGATCATTAGGAGAGCGACCACTGGTGCCTTGATATCATGGAGAAAATTCTGAAGGGAGAAAATGTGGGTCAGTACTCCATGTCTAAAGATCTTCTGGGTCACTGGAATTCCGGATATTTCTTTCGAGCTATCTTCAATAGTTTTGCACGAGAGTCATCGCCTGTCATAACAAATCTCGTATTCCGGTTATTTGCTTGAAAGATAGCTATCTTTACAGAATTGATTATCTAAGGTATCGTTAGGAAACGTGATTAAACGAGGGCCTGTGAACCGAGGCTACCTCCACTACCAATTGAAACACGCGACTTATCGTGGCGGGAAGAAAGGATTTGAAAATATAGCTTTGGATTGCATGATGTTTGTAATTTTAAAATAGGCCTACATTTCTATTTTGAAAGTATTTAGTTTATTTAGTAGGTAGAGAGCATTTAAATAATATTTCGTGATGATCAAAGGTGTAGTGAAAAAAAATATATATATATATAATATTAGTTGAGCTATTATACAACATTCAAAGCTTAAAAAGGTCTTGACCAAAAAAGACTGCCAAGAAGTACTGCCACGCCATCTTTGAAAAAGTATGCAAGTCAATATATTGTGTAGTGATTTTATAGAGTGCCACACACATCCGGTTTCTCTATACATACCTGTCAATCTATAAATAAAATATAGCGCTACTTAATTTTGGCACCTCTTACTACCTGTTTGTGTTATATGCCTATATACTACTTACCCTAATTTGTTAGACATTAAGGAGGTTGAATTTAGAGGAAGTTTACCCTCACTTGCGTGGAGGAAGAGTGGAAAACTACTTAGGAAGACCCCCCTTAGCTTTGATCGAACCCCTATCTACAACAGTCTAATTTATTGTGGAATAGCGCCTTATACCACATGGCCACCGAAGCAAGTAAATCCTAACTAATCTTCATATTACACCTGTTTTGTGTTTTTAAATAACCAGAAAGAAATGTTGGATGCCCCACAGAGGGGTGTGATGGTGGACCTCGATGACCCAATTTGTGCCAAGGTCAAAACTACTAGTTTTATATTGATTATATGGATTCATAAACAAATAGGCTAATATGTGTGTAATCAATCTTGCGAGGTGAACCATAGGACAATTAAACTTTCTTAATATACTTTAATTAGCTTTCAGACCAAGTTCCCTCAGGGCTGGTTTTCCATCCTCACTCCATTGAAGTGTGTAACCCTAAAGTTCATACATCTCTTTTCTAGACAAATCTTTTCCATTGCATCTTACTAACCATTAGTGCTATGCACATATGCACTGATTTGCTAATGTGTTTGGGATAAGGAAGGTTGGACTTAAAAGTAGTGTATCTACATTTGCATGGAGGGAGAGAGGAAAACTATTTAGGAAACCCGATTGAGATTCAAACCTTGCTTTCTCTATCATTGCGTGTCCAGTCTACTGCGAGTGTGCCGCTTATACAATTTGACCACCGAATCTGTAAGCCATTTGTCAAAACTGGCTTTATGTCATACTAATTGCACACGATGAATACTTACCGTTTCAAACTACACTACATTATGCATACCTGAATTTCAAGGTGTTCCTAACACTATTTTAACTATAAATTCTGGAATAACTTTAAGGGGTCATCCATAAACAACCTAACACTTTTTCTTAAATCCTCCACGTAGACATTTAGCCCCCACATTTTTTCTAACAGCATTATGTGGTTTACAGATTACCCCTAGTGAAGCAACAACTGAAAAATTAGTATCAAATGACTTCGCTTGTAAACCCACTAGAAAACATGACAGTAACATGCATTACTAAACAATCATGACACCAAGATAACTGGAAGTCTTGACACCTTGTCTCAATCTTTGTCTACACATTGAACTAAGGGATCCAAGATTAATTTCCATCAAAACCGATGAATTAAGTCCCCTGCCAGTGATGAATTAACAGCCAAGAGATATTTTTTTTTTTCTGTTAGAGTCAAGTTAGTTTGTAAATAATGTGTTTATATAATTAGTCAATTTACCCTGTTTTGTTTGATAAACACAGCCTTGGCATTTTCTTCTTCTATTAATGGCATCACATCTCAAATATTCTTTTTAAATGGTGAGAGGCTTATATTAGTCTTATTATTATAGAATTTAAAAAAAAGCCTTTAAATAGATACAAATTTCTGACATTTTATAACAATTATTTTGCAAGTGAGATTTAAAAAAAAATTAAGATAGTTATAGTTATTATTTGTGAAAGTTTCTAAATGATTCTTCTGAATGGGTACTCAAGAGTTGTCAGCAGTTCATAAAACAGCATGCCGAACAAAATGGAGTCCTAATGGTGTGTGTCTATAAACAAAGATGAAACAAAAACGAGTTATTAAAGTTAATTGCATGCATAGTTATTGCAATAGCTAGGCTATAATAAGGTTCTTCTTTCATTTAGTCAGACACCAAGACATGTGATATTCAGCTGATACTTTTGATATATACTAACAATAGGCTCCACCTACAAAATAAATAAATTGTTATCAAAGTCGACTGCAAATAAAATATTTGAATTTTAAGCTCGTCTGACAAAAATCCTGTTACAAATAGTCCTCCTACCTGCAATAGTATCTCATAAAATGTATAAAATACATCTTTAAGGCCTAATGTGTGAAGCTTGCTGAGAAAATTAAAACTACAGAAACCAATAATTTGTGTTAGATACTACTTACAAATAAGTTTTTTAGGTTTAGTAGAAATGCAATTAGGCCTAATTGATTTACCATGAGAAATATATACTGATATTGGACTACTACAATATAATTGAAATAACAATAACCAGGGTTGTGGACTCGTAGGCTATACCTTCAACTCTAGCTCTTATAGTTTTCTACTGTCTTGACTCAGACTCCTCCATCAATGGCAAATGTATATAATATTAATTAGCAAGTAATAAAGAATCTACTATATAATAAAATAATTTTACCATAGTAAATGTATTGCTAATTAATATATATTGGAATTTTAAGATACTAAATACTAAAATGATAACACAAGAAATTTCATCATTACCACCATGTGAATCATTAGGCTACTTATATATATTTATATATATATATTTTATTATAATTTCTGAAAAAGAAAACTTTCCTAAATTTCTTTTAAAGTAAATATGTATTTAACTGTGCATTTAATAAGAATTAAACATAGTTTTTAACAGAAAAAGAGGGTATAGGCCTACCTTGAAACCAAAGAATGTACAACTTAAGCGTAACAGAACATTCATAAGCATTTCTCCTAGTTAGGCTATATTTTACAAATTTTTATTTTGAATCAGAGTCAGTGCCTTTCTATCAACTCTGTACCGGGGGGGTTATTTGTTGTTGTTGTCTTTTTAATACTACTCTCTGAGCTTTAAGTTGGGGATAGCAATCCCTAACCTCGGTAGTCCCCGGGGTGCACATACATACATATACATACATACATACATACATACATACATACATACATACATACATACATACATACATACATACATACATACATACATATACATACATACATACATACATACATACATACATACAGAGAGAACAAGAGGTAATTAGTAGTAATGTTAATTAATGGAGCAAGATACATGATTAATATTTAGCACGTTATCTCAGTAAGTGCAGTCTATACAACCTAAATAAGATATGAAGTAGGATTGCCTAAGTTACGGTCAGCCAGGGCGTGAGGCGCCAGAAGACAAACTCAGACAATTGAGTTACGTTACTAATCTATCCATCAACAAGGCTTGTAGACCGTGCACGCACAGTAACAACTTGTATCGGCAAGTTCAAGTTCAGTTAAATATGTGCGCCCTGGATACGATGCAAAAACCCCTTACAAGATGTAAGACCAATTTACATTAATATATAAGAAACTACGGGCCATGCTGGGTCAGCAAGAAGTCCCACAATTTGAGCCGTTTATATTAACTCCCATAATCGGTCACGACGTTTCTGTCCTTGTCAATGGTGATAATGTTGGCAAACTCTCCGTACACGATACAGTTGACGGTTTCAGTGAGAGCTCTGGTGAAGCTCACTTCGATTCTCAGAGAACCGTGCCTCGTCAAATTCCAATGCGTTGTCTTGTGGGCGGACAGATTAGGTGTGAGATCGGAAGCCATGAGATGATATCGCTTGGGGAAGGCTTCCCGTGTGATGTCGCTATCTTCGTTTATGTAATGGATACCCGTTCCAGAAAACAGTGTGTAGTAGGACATGACATAATGGCCGTTTGAAAAATCGGGCTGTATCGTTTTCGATGGCACTTGTTCCCCGTCCACGTACAGCGAGAAATGGTTCATGCCGTTGATTTGGAAGTTGAACGGGTTCTTGGTGGCGTCACCGTTGAACGCCGCGTTTCGGACAAATCCCACGATGCACCGTTTGGGTAACTGTCCGGTGAATACGTTGTCCAGTGACTTCCCTTGCACGCCCATCGGAATAGTGAGTGTTTTTACCTCCACACGGGTGATGGGATACTTTGCGGGGCTGACGTTTAATGCTTTGGCATGCGCCAACAGTATAGAATGTGCTACTTTGACACGTCGCACTAGTAGTCCAGCTTCAGCGATGTGAACCCTAAAGGGAGGGAGTTCAGGGATGATCATAAGGCTAAACCCGACTCGGGAACGGACCAACTTGACTCTGAGTTCGGTGTCGTTCATAAAGGTATTTCTCTTGGTTAAACATATAACCGTGTAGACACCCCAAAAGATCCACCGTCTTACTTTTTGCGGTGAGAATGCGACGGGCCTCTAATTCCTTGTTGCTTGTGGCAGCCTCCTCAAAGGTTACGGGGCTGTCTGCGAACTACAGACGACAAGTCAAATGTGTTATTTTGGCATCACTGCTGTAATTGAGCAGCGTCTCAATGTACGCTCTATAGGCATACGTGTTGCTGGACAGTGAGAATAGTTTTTGGTTTAAAAACACATCCACCTGTGTGAATAGCGAATGCAACCAGTTGTTGACGGGTGCAATCTAATCCACTTCTGTGAAAGCGCCACCGTCGGGTTTCATGATAGCCGCCTTGAGATAGAGCATGGTCTGGGAAAGATCGATATAGAACTCGCCTTGTCCGGTAACGGTAAATTCTATGGGTGAATCATCGGTGAGGGAAGATACAGGTTTGTACTGGAGCCATTGCCCACTTTCAAGACTGGTTTGAGTGGGTGGCACGGAAAAGAGATCGAGTTCGCTGCTGGCACACTCGCGGGACTGGGGGTGTAGAAACGACATTTCAGCTGAAAATATCTTTAGCTTCGTTTTTGACCTTTTTACGTCGGGCGACGACAGAACACTGACGTCGTTGCTTCTTACGACGCTCTTTATAGCCAGAGACGGTCATCAGCGTGTCGATCTTATGCTCGGCCTTGCGTTTCAAGTTTGTTCCAGCCTCGTCAACATGGTGCCGTAGCGCCTCTTTGAAAGGACGCCGTTGATTGGTGACGTCGGAGAGCACGTCGATACCCGTTTGAAGCGCCTGTTTTCCAATGGCTCTAGCGCCACTTCTTAGCAACGGTACGACGCTTTTGAAAAGACTGCCGAAAAAACTTTCAATCCCAAGCCCTCTTTGAGAGGGAACACCGTGGTAGATCGAAGATATACCTGTTCCAGCCTAGTTGACGTAGTATATTTGGTAGGGACAGTTCATGTTTAGCAGTGTCGAAAATGAAGTTTCACGCACACTTTTCCAAATTCGAACGGTACAGGTTCATCAGTGTCTGTTCTTATATTGATTTCCAAGCTTTCAATTTCCCTTCTAAGCACGGGCATGTAGTGCAACGGATCATAGCTAACTGTTTTATGTATGCCGTAGAAATAGTTTATGTTGTTGATACCGACGATACGTAACACCGGTGCCTGAATGTCACCCACGGGCTGAGGATCGACGATATCCGTGTAGATGTACATTTGCGAGGGCAATCCTAGTAGAATGTGGGCGTACTGTGACTTTGGGACTTTGATCAGATTAGTCTGAGGATCGAAACCGAGCTGTAGATTTAGTTGGTTTGATAGAGTCAGTAGCTGTATATTTGGTGAAGAAGAGACAATGTCCTATTTTTGTTGGGGTTTGTGTACTTGAATACAACTCCGGAATCCCCTTTAAACGCCTCTACGTCGTTTAGAGAATTGATAAATTCATGGATAGTGCTGTATTTTCCAGGAGGGATATGATCCTTTAATATTTTTACCACGCCGTTAGCGTTAGCCACTCCCAATCGTACCATACAATATTTTGACCCTCGGTAACGGTGGTGAAAGAACACGGATATTGAAATTCAGCCAGAGTGACTTTCCAGCGGCCTTCGAGTGTAAGACGGTAATGAAGTTGCGTGGTGAAATTCGTGAGGGTAATTTTCGGGAAATATCCCATAGAGCTGTCGCTCGACAAAGTGAGGTAAAACTGGTCCTTTATGGTAGGGCGCTGACGTAACTGGCAGGAATCCAAGTATTAAACTTGGTGGGGTAACCTTTCCACTGCACGTACACCTTCTTTCTGGCGCCTTTATTCTAGACACGTAGTATTTTATCAACTTTAAATTTCGGGAAGACGTACGCGTTGCAATTTGTGTTCGTAAAACTTTCCCTCTACCTTTTCGCCATCAAGTTCGGCCAGCCTATAGACGACAGGTCGCAACAAGACACTGCTGAGTTTGAAAAGCTCTTCGCTCCAATTTCTTTCGTAACCCTTTTCAAACAGCATTTTGGATTTGCTAATACGCATCGAGTCACTGACTTGAACCACATTAATTTCTGAAACGTCGGCCGGTGCCATCTTGATACTGGAATGCTTTGCACCGTTGTAAGCGTCGACTAGATCTTGGAGGACGTCCACATAGCGGTACGTGTTATTTTTGTTAAAGTAGCGCCACATGCGTCCTTTCAGAGTTCTATTGAATCGTTCCACAAGCTTGCCTTCACGTCCGGATTATGTGTGGTGTATTAATGCACGCCTTCTTGCTTGAGAAATTTCCAGACTAGACGTGCCGTGAACTCTGTCCCCTGGTCCGTCTGTAAACTTAGAGGTTTACGGCCACTTTGTTTGAAAATGTCCCGAAATGAGTCTCTCACGACACTCCCCGTCTTGGATGGAGCGTCCTCGCCCATGCTATCTTGCTAAACACGTCGATTATGGTGAGCAAGTACACTGCACCGTCGTTGTATTTTCCGAGACTTCGCATATCATTGAAATCGGCTTGTCAGAGATCGTCAATGTTTGACACCACGTACTTGTTGCGTGTTGCGTGTTGTTTATCACCGGTTTGTGTAGGGTATAAGCGTCCTGCGCACTAAGCCATTGTTGTACTTTGGCGGGATATTTCTTGGACGCCTTTATGAGCGACGCCGCCCCTGAAAACCCTGCAGGATGAGAATGGCCGTAGTAGATGTCGGCTAAACGGGGCATTAAGCTCGTAACGGCAGCCACCTGTTTTCATCCACCTTCTTCAGTTTCTTCTTCATCTTAAAGCGTTGCGACGGTGTAAGTGGTTGTGGTACTTGCGTTGGATCTCTAATGGGCACCAAACGTTTCGGATTTACAATAAATTCTTTCGGAACGCGTATATTTTGCAGCGCCGTGAACAACTCTCACCACCCCGATGGTTCACTGTGTCTTCTTGCTCTGACCAGATCGTTGACTAAATCCACAATATTGGATGCACGGATAGGCGTATCGTGAATACTCACTTCTCCGTTCTAGTCTCAAGAGATGCCACCTCGAGAAATAATATGTTCTAGTAAAGTCCAGCCTTTTTACGTGCCAGTGCTGGTACAGTATTAAGAACTTTTTTTAATTTACCAATCTAATTTGGCCTGGCATCTTACAATTCTAAATCCAGGCCTTATTTACAGAGTATCAAAAAAAATCCTATTATTATACAGTATCCAATTTTATTTAATCTAAACAGGTTTTGGCTCCTACAGTACCAATCTCCGAGATACAATTTCATTCGCCGGTTGGTCTTCCCCGGGTATATTACTTCACCGGTACCCACCTCCGCTGGTCACCCCATCAGACCCAGATTCTCATCCCAGTCCAACGGTGTGCCCAGCAGCTGCGAGCATCCCCCTATCCACCACCTGTGGAGGCGCCCTTACCGGAGTTTATGCTCCACCTACACCTAAGTGCAACCACTTCCTTAATTACCTTCCCTGAAATTGTTTCTCCTAACCTACCCATTCCTATCATCCTCTTTTCCCTATCCTATCCTAATATTATCCTAGCATTACAACTAGATAACCTAAATAATTTATAACCCTCCGGGTATGTCCACTGCCCCGATGGTTCAATGGGCTGCAGGGCAGCCGCCTATCTCCATCTTGACGCCAGGGGCCCTTACAAGACCTAATCCTAATCTTCTTGTTTCCAAGAAGAGGAATCTGCAGTCACAGGATTCCCCTATTCGTCCCGTTATTTTCCCCTCATCTTTCCCATTGTTCGGCTGGAATGATGATCCCTCGGAAATGACAGGGTTATCCCAGTGTACCTCCGGATCCATCAGCCGCCCGGTATGCCAGTCCCACAAGGCTTCGTGTTTTCCACTTCCGGCATCTCTCCTTTTTCCTCATGGAAGGTCGTATACCATTAATTCCACAGAAACAACCTTCTCCTTTCCCTATAATCCCCCCACTGAGACCTCACCTGTGTCCGTCTCAGTCCCGCTTCCCGTGTTTCTGTCCTCGTCATTGTCTCCTTCTTCGTCACTATCCCTGTCACTGACCTCGTTACTGTCACTGGTCTCTCCCCCCCTTTCTTCTCTGGCCCTCTGTCTGTTTAGCCTTTTCTCAATCCTCGTCCCTCTCTCAGTGCCCTTACATATTCCATCTTGGCTCTTTCTGAAGCTTCCGCTGCCAGCTTATCTAGGAACCTCCAATGAGAGGGATCTCTCAGGATATCACCCACCAATCTCCCCTGCACTTCCTGCTTGTTAGGTCTTCTTATCTCAAGCGTACGGGAACATTCAAGCACAACGTTTTCCGGGGTACCCATCTCACCACATTCACACCGATCAGTTTCTACCAAGGCCCCTTCCCCGTGATGATTTGGACCAGACTCGGGGATGGCTCCAGATGTGCGTTATCAATCCTTTCAACCACATTGGGAAAGAGTCGATAAGCCCTCCTACCAGTTTCACTGCTCTCCCATTCCCTCAACAGAGCAAATATTACGTCTTCAGATGTTTCAACTTCGGGTGAGGTGAGTATCCTAACCTTCTCCCAGTTATCCTTTCTCTTCCAGTACCCAATTGCCCTCTTCTTAACTAGAAGATCCAACGGCCACACACCTAGAGCAACGTTCATTGCGTCTGTCGCCACTGTCCGGTATGCCACCGTAATTCTAAAAAGGACATTCCTCTGTATACTTTGGACAGCCCTAGCTGGCACTACGTTGTTCAGTCTGTGCGCCCAAACGCACGCTCCATAGCCAACAATAGAGAGAAGGATCGCGTGGTGGTATGTCTTTATTATCCGCATGGGCATGTGGAACCTCCTCCGCCCAATGCTTATAATCTTATTCATAACCCGTTGAGCTCTCTCCATCACTTCCTCTATATTCGCCGTGAAGTTTCTGTTCTCTTCAAGAGTGACTCCCAGGTATCTGACCGTTTGGCTCCTTCTCAAGTTCTTCCCCTCAACCTTTATTGCCGGATTCCGAACAATTTTTCCCTTAAACAGCATGAATATTGTCTTCGCCAGTGCCATCTTCAGTTTGACACTTTGGCACCACCTTACTAGCACGTCTAGACTCCATTAGATCTTTCCTCCAGTCTCATCCTTGAATTACCTTCTACCACTATTAGAAGGTCGTCCGCGAAGGCGACCACCCCATGCATTTCGGGAATTTCCTCCTGCATTTGCAGTCCTGGCTCCAGCCCCACATCCCAGAATATCGGCCCACAGACCGAACACTGGGGACATCATTTGGTCAATCTTTTCTGCACGCTGGCACTCTGACACCTCAGGGTGGCATATCTATTTCGGCAGTAGTCCTTCAAGCTTCTATACGATCACCCTGGACACTGCAGTTCTCTTAACTGACCGAACAACGCCGGCCCCCATAGGCTGTCAAATAATCCCGATATTTTTACAAATATCCCCACCACGTATCTGTCAGCGGCCGAGTCGATCAATTCCATTGCTCTACAGATGGCATCCTTTGTCGATCTACCCCTTCGAAAGCCATACTGCTGTTGATGTATGCCCACTCCTGTCCTGTGCCTTAATAATCTTTCGCACAGTATTTTTTCCTGGAGTTTCCCACTCGTGTTTAGCAAGAAGATAGGTCTATATGACTTTGGAAGAAGCGGATCCTTGTCCTCCCCCTTGCATAGCACGATTACCTCGCTCTGCTTCCAAATGTTCGGGATTATGCCATGAGAGAGGCATTCATTTAACAGGCCTGCTAAGTAGGGGGCTATGAGGTCTGCGGTCTTTTGCAGTACCTCGACCATTATCCCATCTGGCCCAGGTGGTTTCTTCTTCCCCATCTGAGGAATAGTACTGATCACCTCGTCCTGACCAACCATTTCCACAGCCTCCTCATGGTCATACATGTCCCGAGTCATGGCTCCTCTCAGCTCCCTCTGTTCTTCCGTCACTGCTTCCTCATCATCATTCGGTAACAATGTATTCATCAATAACTCCGCAGATTCCTCCCAATTCGTCGTATTAAGTACTGCAGGAATGGGAAGTACAGACACTTCAGGTGTGTTGGTGGGGGTATTTTCAGATGGCGGAGGGTGTTAACTAAAGTGCAGATAGCGCTGTAGCACTTGTTGGTATAAAGTCCATTTAGACTTGTCAAGTTTTGAAGAGAGGATATTTTCCATTTCCTTGTCCAACTCGGAGACCACTAGATTTGTGGCCAATGCCACTTGCTCGTAACGCTGTAATGTTTCCGGGGACACCAATATCATCTTTTTCGTGTGTTACATTATCTACTTGCTGAATAAGGAACCGAGGACATCGCTAATTAAAGGGGCTAAAAGAAAGGGCAAGAACGCTCCTCCTTTCTGAACGAGTAGTCGTCTCTTATTCTTCCAGCACTCTCCTCGTTTGACCACCTTTCGCAACACCTGCTTGTGAGCATGTAACTTGGTCTTCCGCGCATTTTTCAATGGCATCCGCCCTTTTAAAGTGTTGTAGGCATACTCGCAGACAGCGTCAATTAGTTACTTGTCAGCCATTTTCAGCAATGCGACACGCTGTTGGAGGTTCATGCGATGCATCGTACGCAGAAGAGGGGCTTGCCCCAACTCTTTGGGACTGATGGTTTTGAAATGATCTGTAATTGGGAAGTGTCGGTGTTTTTATAGTTTTTTCGTGGAAGGTACACGCAGCACCCAACATTAGTGCGGGTTCTATTTCTGAATCATTCAGGTGTACCTTGCTTGAAATCTAACAATATACCCGTGGGGAGTACTTGTAGCATCAGTGTAAGCCTCTTGTAAAACATGGGGATATTCAGGACATACCTGGCGTGCAAAGTGTTGAATCTGAACCTATCCCTGGGATTTTTTAAAAGCACGATATAATGTGCCTTTAAGGAAATGTTTCTTTGGCCCTTGCCCTGGTGGAATATATTTTGTGTAAGGTGCATGATGCTAATATTTTGATGGTGGCATCCTTTGGTGAAAAGATCGATGACCACTTCGTTGGCTTCACGCATCAGGTCATCCAGGATATTCAGCTGTGGAGGGTCATTAGAGGTGTCATCCATTTCCGGCAAACCCTTACAGAATATAACGCAGGGACATGACCCGTCTTGTTTGAATCCCGGTTGCCATAAAGCATAATACCATGTGATTTTATCAAATTTAACGTCACACATTGTGTCCAAGTGACGGATAAACTCGGATACAAAATGAGACTTACCACAGCCAGAAGGGCAGCTTATGATGGCCGAAAATGGATGTTTCAACTTGTCCATAATGTCTGAGACTGAGCTTATGAGCTATATGAAATTGTATTTATAGGATAGGAGGGGTGCGGTTGTAGACGTTAAAACACAAACATAACAATTTTTACAATATTTATTTACTACGATGAAAAATATACTGTAAGTATTTACAATATATATATATATTTATACATATTGGAAATTACGGCCTCGGTACTAAAGATGGTACAATATAATATATATATATATATATATATATATATATTTATATATTTATATATACATAGAGATGGTTTAAATTTAAAGCAAATATATATATATACACAATCAGTTTAATATATTTGACTAGAATTAAAATAAATATATATACAAACAGTTTATTATATTTGACTAGAATTAAAATAAATATATAGACAAACAATTAATTGACTAGAAAAAATCAGGTAGGTGGAGGACTGTTCTGGCGGATAAAAAAATATAAAAATTAACCCGGGTGCATAAAATAAATCAATAAAAAAATATGCGTGTTTTCATGCTGACAAAAATTATGA
Organism: Timema cristinae; assembly: GCA_039000515.1. NCBI lineage: Eukaryota > Metazoa > Arthropoda > Insecta > Phasmatodea > Timematidae > Timema > Timema cristinae. The sequence goes on from JBCFYV010000003.1 coordinate 11,344,927, forward strand.
AAAAAATCTCAAATCTTTAAAAACTGGTATATCAGTAGAACTGGCTAGAGTGAAAGAAAAAATAAAAGGTGATTATTGAGCTCGTCTAAATCATCACCTTTTAGTCGTGGCTAGTGCGTTTACAAGGACTCTGATACCCAAACGGCAACGTATTATAATCATCGGTTATCCGATACATACAGTCGCAAGACCTTTTCTTACAATTTTGTGCGATATCTGTATGTATCTTTCCGCGGCCTGTTTAATGACTAACGCTTTCAAAACGTCAAAATTAACGTAGTTCCGATTGCCATAGTTTATGGTGATCCCGCGGCCTCACACACAGTTTTTGTTTTGGCAGGATCGCCACCAACACAAACTCGGTACGCGTAATTCTTGGGACCGCCAGATACAAAGGCGCTAATGTAGCTTCCTGGACCGTAATCGTTCGTCAGTGAGGTCACCTAAAAAGTCTCCGGTCGGTGGACTCCAATCACTGGGGCGTTCTGTGAATAGAATGCTATCTGTATCGTGATACAAAACACAGGCCTGCCAACCTGGCGCCAAGGTTGCAATCACGTCATTGGGAAAACCGTTGCTTGGGTCAATGACCTCAGCATATATTCTTGTCTAAACGCGTCTTGTTGAGCCGCCAAACTGTCGCCAGGTAAAACCCATTGCGCCCTCATTCAAGGTCACGATCTATTCTTGTCCTGACCTGTCTTGTCTACCCGCCGGACTAGCACCAGGGTTGCGACAAAACACGCAATCACGTCATCGGAAAGACCCAGGTTTCCGAGGTCAATGACCTCACGGTTTCAGGTCACGATCTATTCCTTTCTCAACTCGTCATGTTGAACCGCCAGGGTTGCGACATAACACGCAATGATTTCGTCATCGGGTAAACCCAGGTGGCCAGGGTCAATGACCTCGTGGTTTCAAGGTCATGATCTATTCCTAGCCGCCAGGTATGAGTCCTCAGGGTTGCAACATAACACGCAATGATTACGCTATTGGAAAAACCCAGGGGGAAGGGGGTCAAGGTCACGCTCTATTATTGTCACAACGCTTCTTGTTGATCCGCCATACTGGCACCGGGGTTTTGATGACGTCATCTAGGGAATACCTAGGTGGTGTGATGGGTGTTGCAACATCACAGGAAAAACCCGAGGGAAGGGGTAGTGGCAAAGTGAGCGGAGGTGAAAGGGGGGGCTTGTGCCATTGCCTGATGCCCTCACTCGATATTCAAAAGCAGGAGGGAAAGTTTAACTCACTAGTTCACTGTGGACTTCATGTTCCCCTAATAAATAAATAAACATCATAGTCCATCCCAATCTTAGCCATACATGAATACTTAATTAGCAATCATCAATAATCTATATGTCTGGAGGGGTATAAATGGGGGCGGGAGATTCCAGGGTCAATGACCTATCTCATGGTTTCAAGGTCATGATCTATTCCTGTCTTAACTCGTCTTGTCTTCCCGCCAAACTGGTGCCATGTATGAGTCACCAAGGTTGCGACAGAGTGATGACGTCACCAGGGAAAACGCATTGCAGGTGAGGGTTGCAACATCGTTCAAGGTCGTGATCTATTCATAACCGCTAAACTGTCGCCAGATATGAGTAATCAGAGTTGCGACAGAACGATGACGTCACAAGGGAATCCCATTACAACATCATTCAAGGTCACGATCTATTCTTGTCCTGACTTCTCTTGTCGTCCCGCCAAACTGGCGCCACTTATGAGTCAACCCATTAGCACAGAAGGGGTTGAGACACCGGGAAAACCCATTTCTCATAAGGGTTGCGACATCAGCGGAAAAACCCAGGTGGAGGGGGGGTCGAAAGTGCGCACCCGTGATTCGCAGTGGTCACTACTCGGTAAGTGGGTGAGCAGAGAAGATGCCCCCATTCTACCCCAGACAGCCCTTGCGCGAGGTTCGTGCAGAGCTCTCATGTCTAAACGTCACGGACTGTATGCTCCCTAAATAAACTACAACGCCCTAATCAATTAATAAAAAAAGCTATGAGTAAACATAAATAACCAATAATACAAGAACCAACATGTCCGGAACATGGGAAAAGGGGCCAGGAGGAGGTGAGGGGGTCAGAAGAAGGCGAGAATGGAGAGGAAAAGGGGAAAACTAACAGCCAATCAGAGAGCGAGGAGGCGTGGTCACGTGACCAATTTCAACCAATGAGAGTGCTGTGCTGGTAAACCCACTATCTACTTATATTTCACTATTATCGTATGTTTCATAACCAATCAGAAATGCCAGTTTGAAACGGCCGTGTCCGACAAGTAAATAGGCCTTATTTTTTTATCACGTGCTAGAGGAGGAAATTAGATTAAAAGAATTGTTAAAGTAGAAAAAAATTTGTGAAATGAAATAAAAACAAAGCAAAGAGGATTTCTCTGGCCCATGAAAAACATTATTAAAATAACAATAATAATATTGATTTAAGTTATTTTTTTATATTTTACAAGAACACAATTATAATTCTAAATATGTAACATGTTTCATTTAGGAACAAAATTTAATCTTTGTGGCTCTAGAAATAATTTTTATTTCTACTACTTCAATTTTGATATATTCTATGTGCAAGTTAAAGAAATAATCCAGATAGATGATACATAAAGGTTGATATTCGAATCACGTCTTGGCTATCTGAAGGTCAATAGTCTCGTGACTGGTGAAGTCACAGCTGATAGCAAGAAACTTGATATGCTTCAATTTATGAAGATGGAATGATCTTCGCTTACGGATACAGCCATCCCTGACATCATATTTCCATTTCTTTGAAAATGACAGCTTTTTGTACCAATGTATTATCCTTAAGCTATCCAGAATGTGTCTCGTGATCAGGGTCATTATTCATTCATTGTTTAAGGAAGAATGACCTTGAACACTTTAAGAATCCAGGATAAATCAGTGGTAGGGCATTGTTAAGTTAAGAGTCTCAGGTTCGATTCTCACATCCTTGAGATATTAGTCAATCACCACTAAATTTAGATTAATCTTTAATATAGTTTGACCTAAGTAAATTGAATCTTTTAAACGTTGATTTTTAAAAAATATGTAAATAATTATATGAAGCTACAATGTGTAATAATCTCTGGCACGTTTATAGACGGTGTTAGTCATTAAAAATGGTTAAAGTGACAAATTAAAATATGGAGCTGTAATTTAGTAAAACTAAACATTCATGTGAGGTATACACAATGAAATATTTATAATATTAATATTATTGTTATTATGAATTATAAATTAATGTATAATACTAGTAATAAAATATTAATATATCATAATATTATTAGACCCCCTAGTATTAATATAATTATTATATTATTATCGTCCTATAAATTATATTATAATAGCTCATTGTGTAGGTACAACTCATATAACGAAAGTCTAGTTATACTAAAATTCAACCCCATAAATTAATTACTTTATCTTAACAATGGCACGTAAAAATTATAAAACATCAAGTTTGACCCGTTATAGATCGGGAATTGTAGCGAAATGAAATCATTGAATCAATATTTAGGGCATATAACTAACTATACACTTGTTAGGATTGACATAAACATTTTCAATGTCGAATTACTCTAGAAATAGATGTCAATAATATTATTTTTCGTAAACTTTATAAGGTTTAAGTTTAACATAGTACCGCGCCACTATATTTTATAGTTTACTACAAAGACAAAATTAAAAGTTAGCTAAATAGTATTATATTATAATATCTTAATTTGATTTGTGTTATTTGGATGAAAACCATATTTAATTAAAAAAAAAATTAGTACCACGTTTTACTACCCGTTCGGTTTATACACTTAAAATAATTTAGTAAAACTATATTTAATCACAAGCTTTTGTAGCTTCTAGATGTTTATTATATTGGTTTTAGAGTAAGTACTTAGTTAAATAGATAGTAAAATAAATAATCTTGTCAATAAAAATCCCGTTTTATGTTTCCCCACAAAAAATAATATCTTGTTTCATCTCTCCAGGCCACCTGTTGACCCCGACAATGTTCGCCCAAAACATCGAGGAAGTACTTAGCAGGTCAGGGGTCAGCGTGGAGTTGAAGGGCGAGGATTGTATAAAAAAGCATGTCATGAGTGGTACCCTTGCAATGGCCGAGGGCTCCTGTGAGCCACCACTCTTCCTGGAACTCAGTTACCACGGTGGAGAGAACAAGGGTGAAAATCCGGTGGTACTTGTCGGCAGTGCCATCATCTTAAGTCTTTATACTGCTAATGCTAGGCGCAGGTTGAAACCGAATCAGGAGATGATCCTAATGCCAGGTGACATCGGGGGTGCCGCCTGTGTTGCGGCAGTGACTCGCGCCGTCGCTGAGCTTAAGCTTCCCATCAACTTGAGGACGCTCATCCCTCTGGTAGAGAACATACCAGTGGTTAACTTCGCGGAACAGGGGCTTAGGATCACTTTAATGGACGGATCCGTCGTCAAGATTTATGGCTCCGAAGTTGCTGGACAGCTTGTCTTGGCCGAAGCTTTGTACTACAGTAACAATTTCAAGCCTAGGTTCGTCTTGAGTGTGAGTTCTTCATGTCCATGGCTAGTGGGGCCCATGAGTATACCTGCTACACCAGCATTCACACCTCTGGATTCCTTATCAACACTTATTGGGTTGGCTGTCTATCACACCGGAGACCGTGTCGTCGTGCTACCTTTGCGGGACATCCCCAAGGAAAGGATGTTCAACGATGAAAGAGAACACGTCCTTGGAAGGAATGACACGTTGGGCTCAAAGCCCTTATTTCTGAAAAAGTTTATTCACAGTCACAACTGGATCCACTTCGAGACAGATAGTGTGATGTTCTCCCGTAAGCAGACCCCTTACCTATGGGATGGGTGTTCAGGGAGACCAACGCGTACCCTAATTCAGCTCATCGCTCATCTGAAGTTTATTGATTGCGAATAAAGTTAATTCACATGACACAGGACTTATTATTAATTAGTATTATACCTTGTTTCAGCTCCGAGGCTATCTCCCGTGTAAGAGAGATATTGTGAAGTCAATTGACCTACATTTTACATCCGGTTGATTTACCGTTATGCACCCACCAGCATTCTGTGCTTGTCGGAGGTGTATGTGTGTCCATTGGCTTTCATGTGTGCCCATTGTTTTTTATCTGTGCACTTTGAATTGAAATGTCTGGGTATGATTGTGACAGACGTGGGAGTTTATTTATTAATTGGTAGGGGGAATGTGCAGTCCATGGCGTCTGACACTATTCCCGTGACGTTCCGGCAAATTTGTTCAATCTAGTCAGTGTGAGGCACAGGGTTCAAACACGGCACATTGTCCACCACAAAAGGAAGGGACAATAATTAAACAGCCAGTGTTTAGATCTTCGCGCCTTTCGTTATTGATTATTTATGTAAACTTATTAGATTTTAATGTGGGCCCCAGGGTGCGAACTTGGGCATCGGGCCTAGATTTTAATGTGTGCCCAAGGTTTTGGGTGTGCACTTTTCATGATTGTGTGTTCCTGTTGTGCGGGTAATTTTAATTGAATGCAGTCTCGGGCACTCCTCCCACGAAGTATCGAGGGCTGGGAAGCATCCTCTCTCGACTGATGTCAAACACAAAGTTATGTCTTGCTGTGATTTTCCACATCCGGGGCCCCACTCGGTGATGATTATACTAATCATGTTAAAACAGGAAAATACTGGCTAGCAATGGGAACACAGATCCCCCTCCAATTCGGAAGAGAGCATTTACGGTTATTTTCCCGGTGTACCAGGGCATTCATTACTCACTGATGATTATACCAAACATGATCAAAAAGAAAATACGAGCCAGCACTGGCTCCACTGTGATATTCCACGCCATATCTAGGTGTAGATTTTACTGTTACTACACGGACTAAGTGGTAAGGCTCAAAGGATATCAACATACCAATTATCACGCCAGTGACAAGGATCTTTGTGTCACTACATGATGTGAGCGCTAATAGTCTCCCAACACACTATTATTAACGATGTGATTCCTATCTACGATAAAGGACTCTTTAGTAGGGTTTTGACCGGAAAGCACAATTACGCAAAGAGCCTTGTGAGACACTTGACAGCCGAAGCCACCATCGTGGACCTCCGATGCTTAATAATAGTATCGGCCCCCGGAAATTCAGAAAAAAGCAGCCTGGCAGCATCAATCACCTGTCAACACTCGGACTCGTCAACCGACCGTCGGACACTAACAAAAGATCCATTTTTCCTATCATAGGGAGATTTGGCAACATCACGGTCAAAAGTACGATTTTATAGTCCGGTATTGAGGTCAATCAAACAGGTTCACTTCAGCAAAGATCTTCCAGAGGACAAGAGGCTGAGAGACGACATATTCCTACTACTAGCTTGGCTGAGGTTCTGTCGACTGCTGAACTCAATGGAAACGTACGACACATTACCTTATCACCCACAGACACATTGACAGGGAGACGCCCTTGATTATAAGCAGCGGCCACTCTATTTCTGGACTTCTGCAAATTATGAAAGGCAAGCTTACAACTTTCATAATATGTTGAGGTCCCACAATTCCCAACCAGTGGATCAACATCCCAAATAGCAAGAAGGGGATGATTCAGCTCTCTACCGAGTAATAAAGAGGAAGGGGTAGCTCCCGTAGATTCATGAATGGCAGAATTGAAGGCAAGAGATAAGAAGTTAAGGTCTTTATCCCAGTGAGGCTGGGAGGACCCATGATAAATGGTCAAAGCAATCTTTAAATTTCTATTAAACCTCTAAACCTGATTCGGGGCTGGATGGTAGGGACTAGTAGTAACATGTTTGATTCCTCACGCAAAACACATGTCATGGAATACCTTTGAACGAAAACAGGGTCCATTATCACTGACAATTTTCTTTGGAGCTCCAAAAATAGCCCACACTCTATCAGATAAAGCCTTAACAGTGGTGGTAGCTTTCATATTTCTAAGGGGAATTATCACAACAAATTTTGAAAAACCATCAATGAGATTAAGCACACAGGTATTCCCACTGGTAGAACGAGTGATGGGTCCCACGAAGTCCACAAACACAACATCCCACGGGTTATGAGCGACATCTGCAGAGTGTAACCCATAACGAGTGTTCTGAGCGGGCTTGGCACCAAGACACCCATCACACTTTCTTACCAAATGTCTAACATCCCGATACATATTAGGCCAATAAAATTCCTGAGCGGCCTTACGATGAGTCTTAAAAATTTCCAAATGGCCTCCAAAGGTCGAATCATGAAAGTACTTAAGGATCATATTCTTTAATTTAGAGGGAACAAAAATTTTCCTGCCCTTATTGTTCTTATCCCTTATACATAGTAAATCTCTATGCATAACAAAATTGTCTAAATTTTCACCATTAGCTAACCTATCTATAATATCTTTACAATAGGGGTCCTCCAACTGGTGTTGTCTAAGGGACACAAAATATTCCGGGATTGAACTAATTACACTTAACTTAGGAGTGCTATTACAGGAAAGAATGGGAACACTCCCTCATTGACACGTGATAAAACATCTGCGACTACGTTATCTTTTCCAGGGACATGCACAGGGGTAAATTTAAACTGAGATAGCCTAAGAACCTAACGGCCTATTTTACCTAGTTGCTTAGGGTGATTGAACATCCAAGATAAAGCACTATTGTCAGTGTACAAAATAAATTCACGCTGTTCTAAATAATCTGCAAACCTCTCAATTGCATATACGCAAGCGAGGCATTCCTTTTCATAAGGACTGTACCTCTTCTGAGCCTCATTTAAAGTTTTACTAGCAAAAGCTACAGGAAGCAATCCTTCAGGATATCGCTGTGATAACACGGCTCCGAGTGCGTAAGAAGAAGCATCAACCTTAAGTTCAAAGGGAAGCGAAAAATCAGGCATTTTTAAAACATTAGGGGATATTAAATTTTGTTTAAGTTTAGAGAAGGCAGTCTTTTGTTCGTCTCCCCATGAAAATAGCACACTTTTCTTTTTAAGCTGATTTAAAGGGGCGGCTAACTCCGAAAAAGAAGGAATAAATCTTGAATAGTATGCGCACATTCCCACAAAACGTTGAACCTGTTTTAAATTCTTAGTAGTAGGGAAATTAACTATTGGGGCAATGCGCTCAGGGTCGACAAGAATATTTCCCTTAGAAATAATGTATCCCAAATATTTGATAGAATCAGTGCCCCACGTCACTTTATCAGGATTAACAGTTAGCCCTGCCTCTCTGAGGCGTTGCAATACTAAACTAATATGTTCAACATGTTCTTCTATGGACTGACTATACACACAGATGTCATCTAAATAATTGAAAACAAACTTGAATTTGAAATCTGACAAAATATGGTCCAAAACTTGACTCAAAGCATCTCCTCCACAAGTTATCCCCAGTGGCACTCTATTATATTCATAACATCCCCACGGGGTCACAAAGGCAGTATATTGTTTTGAGTCTTCTGTCAAAGCACACTGAAGAAAGCTACTGTTCAGGTCTATTAAGCTATAGACCTTCGCCCCCCCCCCCCCCCCAAATGTTGAAAAGCACTTTCAACAGTAGGCACGGGGTATGGATCAAACACAATCTGTTTATTGATCTTCCTATAGTCCACTATTAGTCTATGTCCACCATCCTTCTTAGGGATTATAAATGCAGGACTAACATAGGCTGAACGTGATGGTCTAATTACACCTCTATTAAGTAAATCCTGAACAAGCTCTCTAAACACCTTCAATTTAGGTGGTGAACAAGAATAGGGGGGTGATTTGACTGGCTTATAATTAGATAGGGAGATTTGATATGGAAAAACATCGCATTTTCCCCATTGAGTCGATATAGTATCATTAAAACTATTCAAAGTAGACTTAAGTTCTTTGGGTGTATTACTAAGCAAAATATTTTTAGTGGTTTTGCCATTTGCTTAAATTTAATTTTAATAGTAGGATTAAATTTTTAAAAAAAACGTGATTATTCTTTAAATCAATTTGAGCATTAGTGCTAGATAAGACATCTATGCCTAATATTACATCATAAGGTAAATTTGCAACAACAGATAAATAATGTTTCCAGGTAAAGCCTTTAATTTTAATATTACAAAATATACTTTGATTAATTCAAGTGTGGTACCATTGGCAATAGCAAAATGTTTATTTTGGGAATATCTATCCGACAAAGGGTGTAAATTAGGTAAATTTTGAACAAAATTAGAATTAATGAAAGCGCAACTTGCTCCCGTATCTACAAGTGCACTACACAATATACCATTAATATTTACTTCAATAATAGGATCTAAGGCACATGGCATGTGTTTGCGTTTACCAGTCAACCCATGTCTTTGCTGGCGCAAAACTAGTTTTTTGACCTACACCGACTCTTGTAGTGTCCCATTAGCCCACAATTAAAACATTTAACAGTTGACATGTTTCTTTTTACGTTGGCATTATTTTGGTTGGTAATAGCTTGATTTCTATAATTTTGAGGTTGGGAGGGTTTGCTAGAATTGAAATTTGTGGCTCTATTAGTTAAGGAATTAGACCTATTGCTACTATATGTTGTAGGTGGAGGATTTGAAATTAAGTATTCCTGCTCAGCTAACATAGAACTTTCAATTTGTGAGGCTAACATATGTAGCTCTGCCAATGAAGATGGCTGTGAAACGAAAACAAAATGGCGTCTAGTTAAAGGCGAAACATTTTCTAAAATAGTGAACCATAATTAGGATCTACCATCCAAAAGAGAGGGTTCAAACACTTCAAAAGGAAAATAAGAAAAAAAAACAATAACAATCGATAGAGTGGGCTGGGTGAGTGAACTTGTTATACCCGCTGGGTAAGCTAAATAACACCCAGCACACGCAATTTGGGATAGATGAGGGCAAGTTCTCACGGCCGTCCTCAACGGCCGATAAACACAGCCCAGACGTTATACCATATTTGTGATTACCTCACATGAACTAACTCAACTTAAAATTACCGAAGGATGATACTTATATAGAAAGAAGGAACGAATATCACCATCAACAGTAATTTATTATAATTTCCCAAAAAAAAAGAGTCAGCAACAATGGATACAAGTATATTAACAATCATACTATATGCAATTTCTTTACAATATTTTCTTTTGGCGACTTCATACCACTAGCGCCAGCTTTAAGAGCAACTCTCATCGCTCGCTACAAGAAATAACAATTAGGCATGAAAACTAATACCCTATTATAATCTCAACCTAGGAATTAAACGTTAACTTCAACAATTACTAACACCTAGTCAATATACATTATTAACATTATTTTTACCAGCCCCGTAAGAATGGGGAAAAATATACAATTAAACCTAGCTATTTGTGTGAGCTGAGGTTGATATTAGACAACAACATTGCATTTACTTGACCAACATCTCTCATTAGTCATCATGACTCGGTTGCTATGGCAACTTCCCATCTATACATACCACGCGCTGAAGGCGCCCAGCAATTCATGTTCGGAGGCGAACATCCATGTAATAACCTTACTAAACTTACCCTAACACAGTGAAATTTACATATAAACCTACCAAAGTTTTAGTAAGTTAAAGTCTACAGGCGACGTTTACGAATGACATAATTTATAAGTTGTTTTCCCTTTCTCCTTTCTTTTTATATATAATATACATAATATATATATATAAAAAGAAAGGAGAAAGGGAAAACAACTTATAAATTATGTCATTCGTAAACGTCGCCTGTAGACTTTAACTTACTAGATATTGACTGTAAAAGATATATATATATATATATATGTATATATATATATATATATATATATATCTTTTACAGTCAATATCTATTAATCTAAGAAAAATAGTTTAAGTGATCCAGCCCAGAGAAAAATAAATTGAGATCTACATATATTATAAGACAACATAGTCTAATGCCAAATTCACCTATCTCTGACGAACAATTAATCAGAGCAAGGTTTTTTTAGGAACGAGTCTATTTAAAATTAAAGCGCTAAACCTAACATGATAAATAGAGATAAAAATTGGATACCAGTAACTATAACTTATACACAATTTAAATCTGTTACGCCCAAAATATAAAGTCCAAAGGGTTATGCATCTCATCCCATTTATCTTTAAAATTAATACGACGGTAAAAATCGTAAACCTTTCACAAAAATATTCCAATAGTTAGAGCAAAAGTCTCAAGTCCAGATATGTTATGCGTTCAGATAAGAGTAAAGTTTTAGTTTATACGTAGACATAGCTTGAAATGTCAATGAAAGCAAGTTTAAAACTTTTTTGGATATTTACTAAAACATAATTGAAGCGCCTAAAAAGAATTTAGAAAAGTCAGACATTTAACCCAAAAGGAATTTAGCTTACATTGTAATTTTCGTCGCTATCGCCTATTCAAGCGACCTTCACAGCCAGCCCAAGAGTGGCTCACAATTCACATGGTCGATCTTTTATACGCACTAAAACACAGCTTGCAGAACATGGTGGGGGGGGGGACCAAAGAACGTAGACAGGGTGGAGAAGGTTCTAGGAGCCTCACGGAGCTAGTAGAAGCCCGCTCGTAAACTTGGTGGTGTGTTACTTCTTTTCTTCTTATGGTCTTTGGGCAAGCAGAATCGGCGTGACGTATCCCAGTGGGCGCCCTCAGTCTTACAAGGAAGGTCGTGATGGCCAGGTGTGTGACAAGTGGCTCGCAGTGTTTACATGAGCATGGCCGCGGACGTCTTCGTAGAATTGGGTAAGTTTGCAGTTTCCAGTATTTTGTCATTAGCTAGTGGCTAATGTTACAAATCCCCCCCCCCTTGGTCATGAAGGCGTGGGGGGGGGGGAGTCGGTCATGGCTCCCAACTTCCTTCCATCAACCTGGATAGACAGCGGCTCCTTTGTCCCCGAGTTGGTAGCACCAAGCCCGGTCACTGGCCGAAAGCTAAGGGCGTCCACTGTCCCCTTCGTCTCGATGCGGCACCCCAGGGTCGTGTACCTCGGCTACTCTCCATGCAACGTATGGTGCTCCATTCGTCTACGTCCCAGACCCCGGCATCTCTGGGTCTGTACTTCGGCTACTGGTAGGACGTCGATCTCCACCCAGCAGCGGCGAAAGAAAAGAAAAAAGGGGTGGAAGGGGGGAATCCTGAGAGCTGTGCATAAAAGAAAAAGGATCAATGTTTGTGCATCGGATTTTATAAACAAAATCCGTAATCGTAGGCATCGGATCACAATAGTCCCACTTAGATTGCTCCATCGCCATCTCGCTCTTATACGAGGGCGTACATTAAAAGAAATCACTAGTTCTTGCTGCAGAACAAATAAACTTCTACTCTTGATGTCTTGACACTCACAAATGCTTATATGTTAAACAACATACCAAAGGGGTATATTAACCTGTCACTTTGATGCCTTAGATTCACTTTGCACCCTTTTTTTTTTTTTTTATAGCGTTCACATGGGCACTTGTATCATAGTCACAGAAGGTGTCATTTTTATGCTCGGGCCCGAGCTTAGTATGAGAGCATATAATAGTTACAAAAGTCATAGCGTCAATACCAATCATTTACACTCTAAACCTAAATTACTTACACAAGCTTAAAACTAAATACTTAATCATCCTTCGTGACTCTTGGGCTCGCCGGCTTGACGTGACTGACATGGGCGCGTCTAGTAACCAATTCATCGGCAAACAGTTTGAGGAGGACCGTGACCGGGGTCAAGAACTTCTCCACCCTCCATGGCCCACTCCACCTTGAGCACAACTTGGCAGACCTTCTATCAATCGCCGAGCTCAAGGGAAACTCACGACAGAACACGTGATCGCCAACCTCAAAAGGAATTGGGACCCTACCCTTGTCATATCTCTTAGCTACCCATTTCTGAGCCCTCCTGAGGTGAATCAAAGCGTCCCTACACCTATCTTCATAGGGGACCGCATCATCTTCCGCAAGCAATGGGCCTACGTCCCATATGGCCAGAAGTGGGTGATTTAACTCCCTACCTAAAAACACAGAGGCCGGAGAACATCCTACGGATTCGTGGAAGGCAGAGTTAAACGCTACACTAAGGAGATCAATGTCCTGATCCCATCGATGCTGAGCCTGGTTATGAAAAATAGTAAGCGCCACCACCAGATTTCTATTAAAGCGCTCTACAAGATTAGGGCCAGGGTGACGTGTCTTATACCCCAGCCGAAACACATATCTTTAAATGCGGCTGACCTAAAGCAGGGGCCATTATCACTTACAATTACTCGTGGCGCCCCAAACAAGGACCAGACGCGCCTACACAGAGCGTTCACTGTGGTCGTCGCTTTCATGTTACGCAAGGGAATAAGAATTTAAAATTTAGAAAAGGCGTCAACAAGAACAAGTATACAAGTATTCCCCAAGGTCGTGCGGGTAATGGGCCCTACATAATCAGCGAAGACTTTATCCCAGGGGCGTTGGGCAACATCGGCCGAATGATACCCAACTTTGGAATTCAGGGCGGGCTTAGCCCTTAGGCAATCCTCACAGCGGCTAACCCATTCCCTGACGTCGCTGTACAAACCGGGCCAAAAAAATTCACGGGACACCTTCTTTACGGTTTTCAACACACCCAAATGCCCACCTAGCAGAGAGTTATGAAAGTAACGCAGCAACATGGGTCGCAAGGAGATCGGCACTACCACTTTTCTACCTTTCCCCTTAGCATTATCTACTACAAGAAGGCCCCTAAACATCGAGTATTGCCCCATTTTCTCTCCCTTCTGGAGTCTCTCCATAATATTGACACACCAGGGGTCATGACCTTGATGGTCTTGAATAGCAACAAAAGATTCAGGGACTCAGGGACCAAGGACTCAGGGTCACAGCCCTCCCTCACGATAGGATCAAGGTCCTCAGCCATACGAGACAAGGCGTCGGCCACAGCGTTAAGCTTCCCCGAAATATGGTGGGTTGAAAATTTAAACCTGGATAACCTCCATACCCACCTACCAACCTTGCCCAATTGTTTGGGATGATTCCACATCCATGCGAGAGCTTGGTTGTCGGTGTAAAGCTCAAACTCTCGCTGTTCTAAATAATCCGCGAAACGCTCCACGCCTGTGACGCAGGCAAGACATTCTTTTTCGTAGGCACTGTACTTCCTTTCTGCCTCCGAGAGAGTGCGGCTGGTGAACGCTACCGGCCTGACACCCTCGGCACACCTCTGGGAGAGTACAGCACCCAGCGCCACAGAGGACGCATCGACATGGAGGAGAAAGGGTAGCGAAAAATTGGGCATGCGCAAAACCTCAGGGGAGATGAGCCTTTTCTTCAACAGGTCAAATGCGCGAGCTTGCTTGGCACCCCAGCAAAACACAACCCCTTTTCTTTTCAAAGAATTCAGGGGCGCGGCAATTTCAGAAAAGGAGGGGATGAATCTCGCGTAGTACGCGCACATCCCCACAAACCTCATGACACCTTTCAAATTCTTGGGAGGGGGGTAATCAATAATAGGGCGAACGCGCTCAGGGTCGATAAGTAAGTTCCCCGAGGATATAACATAACCAAGATATTTGATTGAAGGTTTAGCCCAGGTAACTTTATCAGGATTGACTGTCAAACCTACACGGCGAAGACGAGATAACACTTCCTCTAAATGACCCATATGTTCGTCAAAAGAGTCACTGTAGACACAAATGTCATCTAAATAATTAAAAACATATTTATATTTAATATCAGATAACACCTGGTCCAAGACACGACTTAACGCTTGACCACCCACACTACAACCCAGGGGGACACGATTGAACTCATACAGCCCCCAAGGGGTGACGAAAGCCGTGAACTTCTTAGATGACTCAACTAGGGCACACTGCAAGAAACTGGCGTTCAGGTCTATTAAGCTAAATATCTTGGCCCTACCTAGATGTTGGAAAGCAGATTCTATACTGGGCATAGGGTAGGGATCAAACCGTATTTTCTTGTTAATCTTGCGATAGTCCACAATGAGCCTATACCCTTCGTCTTTCTTGGGAATTATAAATGCGGGGCAGGCGTACGGCGAATGGGAGGGGCGGATAACTCCCTTAGCTTCAAGATCTTCAATCAGCTCCCGAAAGATCTTCATTTTAGGTGGGGCGCACGAGTACGGACCGGACATAACCGGGACATTATCCTGAACAACTATTTCATAAGGGAGTACATCACATTTACCCAATCGGGTGGTAATCACGTCAGAATATCGAGAAATTAACCCCTTAATCGCATCATCACAGGATTTTACAAGATGGACGCCGCACACAGTAGCAGAGCGACATAACTCAATATGGGCTTTAGGGGAAAATCCAAAGGTTAATACTCTGTGCCCAGAATTAATCACAGCACCCGTTTCCCACAGAAAATCGTTCCCTAGTATAATGTCTTAAGGGAGGGACGGAATGCAATATAGATTTCTCTTCCACGAAAATCCCCCGATTTTAATGGGTAAACTAACTCTCTCCTGGGCTAATAATAAACTCCCATTGCCCACAATAAATGGTTTAGATTCTACTTTCTTAATGACGATATTATAAGACCCATTTAACTTCTTCAGGAAGTCGCTGTTTACAAAGGACCCACTGGAACCTGTGTCCAGCAACGCAAAGCCGGGATTAGACCCGATCATAACTTTAACCACAGGGGGAAGGGGATCACTACGTTTCCTACATTTACGCGCGGCCGGCCCCTTCTCAAAACCACGCGTCACACGTTTCCCGACCGGCAGTCGCGTTGAAAATGCCCTAATTGGTGGCAACGAAAGCACCTAACGTGTGACAAGTCCACCCGTCTTCCTGACCTAATCGCTCCTAACGGCCTCCCGTGGGTATTGGAAGCTACCCGGTTCCAGGGGGGGGGGGGGGGCGATACGTCGAGGCAAATCGTTTACAACAGGTGGGGGGTGGGCCTCCAAATACTCTTTTTCAGCAAGTAAGGATCCTTCTATGTTAGAAACTAACGCATATATGTCTGACAACAAGGTTGGCTTGTGTGAAAACACAAAATGCCTTCTAGTCAGTGGGGACACATTCTCCAAGATAATCTCCACGACTTCTCCTTCAGTAAGATTGAGGTCCAAAATCTCTGTGGCTTCCGAGACAGCTAATATAAAAACCCTAAATGGCTCCTGAGGATTTTTAAAACGTCGTACGTGTTGCCCACAAAGCCTCTCTTTCTCCATCCTGGAGACTAAGGACTCCAAAATACGTACTCTTGCAATCCTCCAACTAAGACCTAATTGTACATAATCAGAAATTAAATGAGCTAGGAAATCTGTGGCTTTCCCCATACAAAGGATCAAAAACTCTGTATCTCCCACAAGCCTAAGTTTTGAGACCCTATTTGCTTCTAATAAAAACTTAAACAATACGTTAGGAGATTGACCGTCGCAAACTGGTAATAATTTAAGGCTATCGCCGGCAATCTTACTAAGTGTTTTAGAGGGGGTAGTAATAGGATGACTCCTAACAGGATCAATGGGGGGGCTAGTGTGCTCTCTCGCCTCTTCTAACTCTACATTGTTCAACTTGGGCAAATCACTATCCCTTATGGAAGGTTGGCTAACTGCATGGCTAATGGCTACAGTATCAGAGGCGTCCGACTTACAGAAATTATCCGAAAGCAAGGACCGCAGCACTCCCACGCTTGCGTCGGGGGGGAACGGGATGTCTCTTCCCTCGGCTCATGGCGTAGGTCTGCAGAATTGAGTCTGTAGATGTCGGACTTGGTGTTGACTAGGCTCCCAGGTGCG
This sequence comes from Timema cristinae, assembly GCA_039000515.1. NCBI lineage: Eukaryota > Metazoa > Arthropoda > Insecta > Phasmatodea > Timematidae > Timema > Timema cristinae. Next base: position 11,361,663 of record JBCFYV010000003.1, read on the forward strand.
TAGGCCATGGCGGATGGTTGGGTCATGAAACAAAGGTCAAACAAGCAATATCAGGTTGAACACACCCGTGCACGCACTCTTTAGCAGAGTGGCGCAGTGTTTTGAACCATAATTAGGATCTACCATCCAAAAGAGAGGGTTCAAACACTTCAAAAGGAAATAAGAAAAAAAACAATAACAATCGATAGAGTGGGCTGGGTGAGTGAACTTGTTATACCCGCTGGGTAAGCTAAATAACACCCAGCACACGCAATTTGGGATAGATGAGGGCAAGTTCTCACGGCCGTCTTCAACGGCCGATAAACACAGCCCAGACGTTATACCATATTTGTGATTACCTCACATGAACTAACTCAACTTAAAATTACCGAAGGATGATACTTATATAGAAAGAAGGAACGAATATCACCATCAACAGTAATTTATTATAATTTCCCAAAAAAAAGAGTCAGCAACAATGGATACAAGTATATTAACAATCATACTTTATGCAACTTCTTTACAATATTTTCTTTTGGCGACTTCATACCCCTAGCGCCAGCTTTAAGAGCAACTCTCATCGCTCGCTACAAGAAATAACAATTAGGCATGAAAACTAATACCCTATTATAATCTCAACCTAGGAATTAAACGTTAACTTCAACAATTACTAACACCTAGTCAATATACATTATTCACATTATTTTTACCAGCCCCGTAAGAATGGGGAAAAATATACAATTAAACCTCGCTATTTGTGTGAGCTGAGGTTGATATTTGACAACAACTTTGCATTTAATTGATCAACAACTCTCATTAGTCATCATGACTCGGTTGCTATGGCAACTTCCCATCTATACATACCACGCGCTGAAGGCGCCCAGCAATTCATGTTCGGAAGCGAACATCCATAAATTATAATAACCTTACTAAACTTACCCTAACACAGTGAAATTTACATATAAACCTACCAAAGTTTTATGAAGTTAAGACTCTACAGGCGACGTTTACGAATGACATAATTTATAAGTGGTTTTCCTTTTCTCCTTTCTTTTTTTATATATATATTTATCTTTTACAGTCAATATCTATTAATCTAAGAAAAATAGTTTAAGTGATTCAGCCCAGAGAAAAATAAATTGGGATCTACATATATTATAAGACAACATAGTCTAATGCCAAATTCACCTATCTCTGACGAACAATTAATCAGAGCAAGGTTTTTTTTAGGAACGAGCCCATTTAAAATTAAAGCGCTAAACCTAACAAGATAAATAGAGATAAAAATTGGAAACCAGTAACTATAATTTATACACAATTTAAATCTGTTACGCCCAAAATATAAAGTCCAAAGGGTTAGGCATCTCAACCCATTTATCTTTAAAATTAATACGACGGTAAAAATCGTAAACCTTTCACAAAAATATTCCAATAGTTAGAGCAAAAGTCTCAAGTCCAGATATGTTATGCGTTCAGATAAGAGTAAAGTTTTAGTTTATACGTAGACATAGCTTGAAATGTCAATGAAAGCCAGTTTAAAACTTTTTTGGATATTTACTAAAAAATAATTGAAGCGCCTAAAAAGAATTTAGAAAAGTCAGACATTTAACCCAAAAGGAATTTAGCTTACATTGTAATTTTCATCGCTATCGCCTATTCAAGCGACCTTCACAACCAGCCCAAGAGTGGCTCACAATTCACATGGTCGATCTTTTATACGCACTAAAACACAGCTTGCTGAACATGGTGGGGGGGGGGACCAAAGAACGTAGACAGGGTGGAGAAGGTTCTAGGAGCCTCACGGAGCTAGTAGAAGCCCGCTCGTAAACTTGGTGGAGTGTTACTTCTTTTCTTCTTATGGTCTTTGGGCAAGCAGAATCGGCGTGACGTATCCCAGTGGGCGCTCCTCAGTCTTACAAGGAAGGTCGTGATGGCCAGGTGTGTGACAAGTGGCTCGCAGTGTTTACATGAGCATGGCCGCGGACGTCTTCGTAGAATTGGGTAAGTTTGCAGTTTCCTGTAGTTTGTCATTAGCTAGTGGCTAATGTTACAATAGTGAAAACTATTTCCCGTTCTTCTATACTGAGCTCTAGAATCTTAGCTGCTTCTGATACAGATAATATGAAATTCCTAAATGACTCATGTGGCTGTTGGAATCTATTCACAAATTGAGCCTTTAAACTAGTCTGAGCCCTAGGAGGGATTAATACAGTTAATATTTTATGCCTACAATTTCTCCATGAAAGACTTTCATTTAGACATTCAACTAACAGTTGGGTCAAATAACCACTTGTTTTACTCAAACACAAGGTAAGAAATTCAATTTCATTGTCAATGTTTAATTCAAGAAATTTATTATTTTCTAATATAAATCCAAATAAAAGGACATAATACGGACCATCACAAGAAGGTACTTTTTCAAGGAAATGGGACAGAACTTTAGCTTTAGTACCTTCCGATATACTAAGATTGGTTGTTTGAGATAAGTTTACATTACCTATTTGATCAGGGACAGGCATAGTTTCCAATTCCCTATCAATTGCATTCAATCTACCAGCAATCTTGTTAAGTTGGTGTACTACAGGGGGAGTGTTAATATCTTTAGAACCACCTGGTTGAGAATTCAAAAAATTGAGTGTGGTTCTAAGCTCACTCACCGGTGCATTATCGTCCACTACCCATCCCTTCTCTCGGATCGCTGCAACTAACTCATTTCGTGATATTTCTTGAATGCTCCCACTGTCTTGATGAGGGGGTTGCTGTTCTTCAGAAACATTGAGCTCAGAGTCGACAGAACCTTCGCCATCCATGGTGATTGAGTACATGAAAAAGTAGAATACAAGTTAGTAAGCAATACAAAAAATAGATTACAATATTTATTAATTCAAATATACTCTATCAAGTGAAACTGAAAGTTATTGAAAGTCGCGCAGATTTGTACTAAATTACAGTACATTTGTACTAAATTAGAAAACTCAACATATCAATTTGACAATATAGTTTTATTTAGTAAACAATAAATGCATAAGAAAAATACAAGTTTTACAATTAGATAGAAACTTTTAGAGTGTATTAAATTTCTTCACAAGGCAAATAAACTTGAGGGATTACTTGATTACTTGTGGCTACCTGGGCTGTACAGTGGCCAGGCAACAGGCTGTAGAATTTCTAAAAGGAGAGTAATTTGAGAATTAGTTAAAGCAAAATATAGAGCAAATTTAGAAGATAACATTTATACAGTCTCACTTGGCAGGGTTGAATATTAACAGGGATCCACTAAATTTGTTGGATAATTGGCTGATGAATCCAGCTGATTGATGGCTAAGAACCAGGTGTCATTAAGGTACTATGGCTGGACACATTCCCTTACGGTACTGCCAGTGCATTCAATAGTACATTAATATCCTTTAGAACTAATACAAAATTAGGAACTTATTTACAGGCCAAAACAAAATAGTATTATTTGCGCGGACCCCACTATGACACTAGGGCAATTTCCACGGGTTGCTCACCCAAGCTAATACTTCCCATGGACAATGACCGCATAACCAAATCTCTATTATTAACAATTGAACTGCGTAAGGCAAAAGAAAGAAATAGACTTCCTGGCGGTAACCACCAATATCAAAGAACTGATGTTCATGACGTTTAGGGTGTCATGAATAATTTTAACTTCAAGATTTATCGGAACTTGTGAGTTAGTGTAAATCAGTAACACTAAAACTTCACATTTTTCTAAGCCGGAGGCTTTAACGTTAGCACAGTGTCCAAACACACGATAATGCACTCAGAAATTGACTTAAAGAGTCATTAAAATCTGACTTGTCCATCAGACTAAAAAGGCATAATATAACCAAAGTACTTCTTCCATATTGAAGTTAACTATTCCTGAACATGACACAAGATTCCGAAAACATTTTCTCTTGTCTAAAAAAAAGGACTTCTGAATAACTATTTACATTACGTTAAACCATTTTGGAAATAAAGTTTCCCCTATCTTAGTAACTAAATCCTAGGGACTAAATGACGACGGCTGGATACCAATACCCTAGCTACGGCGTCCTCGTAAACACTGCGTTGAATAGGACGATTCATCCTTCTTGAATGCCGCTATGGAGGCGATTCTGACGACCCAGACTCCATGACCCGTCTTGATTATTCACCGGAAGAGGTTCTTTGTTGATCCTTGGCTGTGTAGAACCTCTCTCTAGTGTTGAACGCGCGGCGCTTCCCATATATACTCACAACCAGACATGAACAGGGAGGAGAAAAAGGGGGAACGAATTGAGAAGCGTACTTAAAAATAAGGAAGGATAAACGAGGAGAGGAAAGGAGAAGAGACACAAACTGACGAGTTTCTTCTGCCGGCCACCAGAGTCGCAGTTGCGCAAGAGGTCCCAGCTCCGATCTCCATTTTCAGTCTATCTCCCCAACTGAACTGGCGAGTCTTGTGCCACGTGGATCCGCCATTATAGATAATCCTGTGTTTTATTATTATTATTATTAGCACCGCGTCTTACTACCCGTTCGGGTTATACGCACTTACGCTAATGTGTAAAGGTAGGGTGATTGTGAGATGAAATGAAGGACCTACAGTTTAACGTGGAATCCGAACCACGGTGGAGGCCTGGCATTCCCCACATTCACAAGATGTCTTGTCAGAGGTGAAGGAAGGGATTGGTGATCAGATAAATCTGTGCCGGGACCGAGGATTGAACCCCGGCCGCCAGAACACAGAAGTCTGACACCTTACCCCTAGACCGCCAGGTCACCCCTGTGTTTTAGAAGTGAGTTAATGATATCTGCAGACATCTGGCCATGGTGAGTTTATACACACATATCCTATATCAAAATGTATCCGTATTAATTTAGTTATTTAATATACACTGTTATTTTTATGCAAAGAAATAATATAGATTTATATTTTCCACCTTCTTGAGGACCGCATGGCCGGCTGTAAGTTTCTTCATCTGACCCCATCTTATAACAAAGAGTATGCATTCACATATCTTATTCATAACTATAATAATATTAGTCCTCTTCTTTGATATTTAGAACAGTAATTATCAAAAGACAATTATTTTTTGACTAACCACGTGTTTGAACGTAGGGCAATACGTAGTTTCAGTATACAGGAGAGTATAAACTTTGAGGCATTTTATATTCAATATCTTGATATAATTCCAATGTTGCACCCAATTACAGAAATAGGGATCTTTTTACTTGTAGGTGTTCAATCAATCTGATTGACACGCTACACTCCTTACTTTCGCCAATAGCAAATTGATAAAGAAAGTTTTTCCAGTGCCACCAGAAGCATCCAGGAAAAAGATTTTCCCAATTCCTTTCTCAATATTGCCAAGGATCTGCTGATAAACGTAAAGCTGTTAATCCGTCAGTAACTCCTCATTATACGACACCACCTCTCCCAGGGTGCTGGGGTCATAATTGGTCTCCCCCAGATATTCTCGATTACTCAAAGTGGCTGCAGATATTTTTGGTTGAGTCAATCCGTATTGTGCCAAGTTTTGTCCTGATTGTGCTAACACTCCATCCTCGATCAATATCAAGCATCTGTTGTATATCTCATATATGAGTGAGCAGCTGCGCACTATCTTGCAATTCTCTCTCCAGTTGCCGTTTGATGTCATCCGAGAGACTGTATTTGTCTTTCTCCCAAAGGCTTAAAGGATCAGAGAGTTGACAGAAAACTAACATTATTGTAAATAGCTCTCACAGCTTGAAAGGAGAATCGCACAATGCAGCTTCCTCTAAATTAGTGTCCCAATGCTTGTCGTCTTCCAGCAATCCAAGGGCCTTGCATGCAGACTGAAATGTTGGATGGAGGATACCATTCAGTGCTTAAGTACTCAAAGGATGTCGGCCCTCTAACCTCATGGAGCAGCAGGCGTAGGTGGTAGCACTCAGTGTTGTTTGGATGAATAGTGTAGACCCTACCCAGAGCGTGCTCTTTTTTTACTCCAGGCCAGCCATCTACCACTTTCCACCTTTCCCTCCTGGAAATTTTGATGTTGTTCCAGACAAAGTAAGAAGGGACTTCAGAGTACATGGTTCATTTTGCAAATTTCAAAAAAGCTAGTAGCGTTGTCCGAGGTGGTCTGTTTATTTACTCTGACAGGTTATTGAAGGTTAAGTATACATGCTGACCGTTTTCAAGATGAACAGCGAGATTTAAGACAGGGGGGGAACCTTTCATGAATGGGAAAGTTAAAGATCCTCCAAACTGCTTCGGAACTGCCTATGTACCGGCCGCTATCGTAGATTTTCAGATCATCTTTCTCATTCTCCAGAGTAAAGCCCACTTGATCAATATCCTTGTTCACGTACTCACAAATATATTTAAATTGATTTAATAGAGTTGCAGTACTCCACATTAATATGACCATTGCAGGTACGTGACAGGACAGGATTGTAAGGCACCACCTAGCGGTTGTCCAACTCAATTTCATTATTTTTTATTTTGTAACCACCGTCAGCTGGAGATCTCCTATATTGCGGATATCCATCGTATTCTGTCTGGGTGTCCTTGAGGAGTGGTCGAGGGTACCTCTTAATGCAGCTACTATCTTTCATGCAGGGCGATTTATAGTTAAAACTACCGCAAGGACCATGTATCATGTTGGCCTTTACAATATCATAGAGGAGAGGGTCTTGTTCAGGGTCAGGTATTTCTGCACAAATAACATTGTATTTAAGTCAAGATAAACTATAAATCATGAACTAATTTTAAAATGACCATTTAAGGAGTAAAGCAATAAAATAATATAACAATTTATGACCTGACACTCAACAGTAAAAACAACTACGGTATAAATGACAGCGCATGCTCCAACATTGACAATGATTACTAGGTGGATATTTACAGTTAATAATTCATTCCACGATAGCAAGAGCCAGTTTAAACTTGGCTTTTATCCTACCTCTAATGATTGTATAGAGGACGATAAGACGCTCATGCACTTTAAGCCTCTTTCCCTCCCTTTTAATCCTCGTGCATTTGAAGGCCATAGAGGCACGGTTGCGATTTATTTTAGTAAGCTATCCTGCTATCGTGGTCTTCGTGGAGTTAACAACTTCACAGACACATTTGAAAAATAAGTGAACTTAAATTTAAAAAAAAAATTGGTATTTTAATTTATTTAATAGAATGAGAATTATTTCACTGGAAGCAAGCAAGCAGTGCTTTCAATGCTTACATGGACCAGCCGCCTGAAAAGCAAGGTCAAAATTCAGAATCGATCATAGCAAACAACACCATCTATACCCAATAAATCAACAATCCATACGGTTAGTGCCCAATTTAATACGTCTAAAGCAATTACATCCTCCAAGCAGAGAAAGTCAACTATATTATGTTACAAAGAAATAATGACCCGTAAAGGTTTAAATCAAAGGTGAAAAATGGCTTCCCAATAGCCATATTATTAAATTTAGCCAAAACATTCTACACTAAAAGCAAGATTTATTTAAGATAGCAACTTAACTTCCGAAAAGATAAGTTTGAAACGATGATAAATCTAAGCTGAATGAGAATTTAGAAGAAAGGTCAGACTACATCTGTCCAGATAGCATCACTTACCTCCATGAAGTCGGTGAAATATTGAGTAACGATATAGATTAAATCTGGTCATATATAACACTAAAGCACGTTCACGTGGATTCATAGAGCAGATCAAAGGACGCAGGGGTGGAGGGTAAGAAGGGAAAGGGGAGCACATGGTGCAACACTGGAATCCACAAGAAGGTTCGAGGCTAATCGCGTCGGCAATAGATGGATCTCAAAGGAGGTGGAATAAGGAAAAAAAGACCCCCTTCCATCCGTTTTCTTGGGCGCGCACCACCCCGGAGTGGGCAGGGCATCACAGCTTTCGCCAGTCTAATGCTGATATGTGAGCTGGTGACATGTAGGTGAAGTTGGAGAATGGGCACGTGCGTCTTCGCGGGCAGTGGGTTGTTACATTCAAATATGCTATAGTGATGAACATGATCGACTAATTTTATTGTGCTGTGTAATTGGTCGTATTCGATTCTCCCAACATTACTTGAGTCACTTTACTCGGCCCAATCAATTCTAGCTATTCTTTAATTTTATCTTTTTTTACCAGCCAAATGGAAATCGACCTTATAGGCTGAAAGGTTTAATTGCTATCAATTCCATTTAAAGCCCAGGTTCCCATAAAACCCATTTTTCTGTAACTATCAGTTTCTGTTGATATGGGAAAATGATCCTTGATGGTTTAGCTCTTATTACCTGCATTTTCAATACAAAATACTCGTTAATGTAAAATACACAATCTAATCAAATCACATTACTGATTTTTTTTAAAGTAGCCGGTAAAAGTTACTCAATTCTTTTTACTCAGTCAGCAATCCTACTCTGCAATCAAAAAGAGTGACTTATTTAATGTTAAGAAACAAAGTACAGCACTTACCATTATTATTTAAAAAAATAGTAAACTATTACAAATAAATAAATCTAAAACTTTTTATGGTACGCTAAAATACAATAATGTATCAATGGCCAATTCAAAGGAAAAAGCAATGAAAAAATAGGTAATAAGTAATAGGAACTGCTCTGGAATTTGCTTAGTGAGTGAACAGAAAACTGCTACTCTACCCCCTCTTTCCACCTAGTACAACAGATAGGTTTAAGAACAGTTTGGTGTAAGCTACAGAGGAGGTATGCGGGAGGGCAAGTGATAAGAGGAAGTGGAAGGAGAAGAATAAAGCATTAAATATAGTTTTAAGAATAAGAATGAGGAAACAGAAATAGAATATAGGAAGAAGCAAAGAGAAAAGCGAGTGGTACATGGAAGGAACTAAGACGGTTTTATTTAGCTAGGTAAGAAACAGGAGAAGGTTGAGCGTTAAAGAGAGGAGCAGGAAGAAATAGTAGAAGAGGAGGAACAAGGATAAGTACAGAGTGCGGACAAAGTGACTGTGAAAATGGTAAAAGCTGCAGGTGAAGTTGGTATACAATGGTTTTTCAGGGTGATGAGAGTAGTTTGGAAGGAGAACAAGGTTCCGGGATACTGTAAAAAGGTAGTTATAATACCTATTTCCAAGAAAGGAGACAAGAAGAGGTGTACAAATTATAGGGGAATAATGCTGATGTGCCAAGTACAAAAATATATGAGAAGATAATGGAAAATAGAATACTAAATAAAATGAAAAAGAGGCGAAGAGAGGAAGCGCACGAATTTAGGGAAAAGAAGCCAGCAATAGACTTAATCTTTGCCAGACGACAGCTGACGGAAAGAAGTTATTAATTTTGGAAATACTTTGTAATGGTATTTATGGATGTGGAGAAAGCATATTATGTGGATAGAAAAAAAGTTTGGAGAGCGATGGAGGTTGAAGTGGAAAGAGGAGTTTTAATGAGAGTGAAAATCATGTATTGAGGATAACATGAGTTGTGTTAAATTGGTGAGCGGGAGGACGTGACTGAGTGGTACCAAATAAAAAATTAAGAGAAGCAGGGGAGTGCCTTCACCCCTACTATTTGTACTGGTAATGCAAATAGTCATGAATAAAATGTCAGGAAAACTCGGGGAGGAAAGATTTAAAGCCATGATGTTTGTTGATGACTTGATGGTATAGGGGGAGAAGGAAGAGGAAGTACAGGAACAGCTTAAGGAATGGAATGAGGAAGTGAAAGAGTGTGGAGTGAAATTTAGCATGGCAAAGTGTAAAGTGATCGTAATGACAAGGAAGAGGGTAAGGCCTAGTAAAGTTATAAAGTTGGATGGAGTAGAGCTGAGAAAAATACAGAACTTAAAATATCTTGGAAGCGTGATTGAGGTGAAAAGAGAATCTAATGAGAAGAGGACAGCAGGGAAAGTTTCTATGGAAAAAAGAATTCCCTTGTAGTGTAAGTAAGTGTTGCACAGGGTGTACTTTGTACCCATGGTCACACATGAAGAAGAAACATGGACAATGCATGTTAGAGAAACTAGGAAAGTGGAGGCCATGAGAATGAAGTTTGTGAGAAGCATGTTGTTAGTTGTCACAAGAAGAAACAAGATTAGGGATAAAGTTATCTGGGAAAGACTGGGGGTACAGGGAGTACATGAGATAGTAGAGGAAGCAAGATTGAGATGATATGGACATGTAATGAGGATGGAAAAAAAGGGAGGAGGAGCTAACAAAGTGTGCAAGTGATAGAAGAAAAATGAAAGCAATTAAAGGCGGAAGAATAGTGGAAGTATAGAGGAAGATGGAAACTGACCCAGCCATAGGTTGGAAACGGTTGATGATATGTAGGCACTTGTAATTTTGACTGAACCAATAAACTAAATAATTGTAGGCCTAGGAGAAATCACAAGAAATTTCAATATTTTGGAATTTTGGATATTTTTAGGCATGATTTTAACATATGAACCTATTTTCTTGTGAGGTTGATTAGTTTATGCATCAAACTGAAATAAAACATATCTTAAGCCCATTTAAATTGGTTATAGCAGATTATAGAGTAATCTTTACCTAACCTCTAAATAAGATACTTTTTGGAGTTTGTAGCATTGTCAATCATATTTTATTTTTTATAAGCTTAAGTTTATTTTAGTAAAAGCCTATACAAACATATTAAAAATAATATGCAAGTAGAATAAATTAAAATTAACTTAAAAACATTTAACAATTGTGTTTATTTATGTAAACATAGGGTGCTCGTATGAATCCATGATCATCCAAGTAATTGATTAACTCATTTGATAATGCAATTCATTTTATAATGGGGAATTTTGAGGATACAAAACATAAATATTAAAATAATTCTTTCAAAACTTACTTACTTGTCTCATAAAATAGAAGAACTGTGATCACCTTGATCTAAGGCGGCAAAGGGCAAACCACGGTTTTCTTTTGGGTTGTGGTTCAGTAGCCCCGACTACGAGAACGGCCTTAAGTATGCAAGTACCATAAGTTATACTATTTACTATGTGTTATTAATTTCTATCAAAGTGTCCTATAACTCTCTTATCATTTTCCCACCTTGTGTGTTTTTTCGTTTCCTCTTTGCTTGGTACATTTCACACTCCCTCCTGATAAGTTCTGATAAAATGGAACCTAGGTCGGGGGATTGGGCGGTAATGATCAATTTTGTCCAAATGGCAGCAATATAAAGTGTGAGCTGTAAAAGCCATACTGTGTTTGTTCCTAGAATATTTCTTCTATCCACCTTTCCTGCGCCTTCTTCCAAATCTAATATAAGTTCTATAAGGCTCATTTGAAAATCACATTTAAAATTAGGGTTGGAACCATCAGTCCTTAAGTATGTTTGAGATTTAAGGGTTCGAGGAAATTTCAGATTAAAGACTTTTTTAGATAGATTTTTTCTTTTCTTCCAATTTTTAAAATGAAATTTATTTTAGAGGTTAATACTGCTAATTGGTGGTTCAGAACCAATATAATTGTAGAATGAACTTAACAACAAGGCTCAGACCAGTAAATTTAACACTCAATTGAATGTATGATGTTATAATTGATGTATTATAAGAAATGATGTTAAAATTTAATTACCATTTGTATTTTCTATTATTAGATTATATTTATATTTTCTCTTACGTTCATTTTATTCCCCACAATTCTGTTTTAGATTCAAAGATGAATTTGAGATTATGATTTGTAAAATAGTGAATTCAACCCAACTCTAATTAAAATATGTTTGTCTTGATATAAATTAAGTCAAAAGTAGTCAATTAACATGCAGCAACACAAAATACTCGTCAATTCAAAACTAAACTTTTTCATAATGATATTTATTATACTGAAGCATGCCGAAAGTCTACGGTGGTCCTTAAAACATCACCTTGGCTAAAAGGAGCAAAGGACAAGAATACTGTCGGATTAGATTTTACTTTACATCCATCACTTTTTCCTGTAGGTAAACACACTACCCACTGAGTTAAGGTGTCTCAGATTATACTCAGGAATTTAATTACATTCCTAAATATCACTTTGAACTTTTTTTCCAATACACTGAAATTAATTGACTATAATTTTGATTTATTTTATTTCAAGCAAAAAATATGCTTAGTGTGATATTCAAATTACAGTAATTTTATACAAGTCTTTTAATTGTTTCATGAACTATTTTGTTTTTAAAATAAATTAATGATTTTTTTCCCCACTTTCTAGTCAATCACTCTGTTTACAACCATCTTCAGTGATAAAAAGGTCAAAGACGTCATTTTCGCAATAGACCGTACTATCAATGATGGTAAGACCAAAGTTCAAATCTCAATCAGGTCTAATGTATGAGGGTTTTCCTCAGTGTTGTTATACTCTCCCTCCACACAAATACCAGTACACTTCCTTTAAATTCAACCTTCCCATGTTCAATACATAAGCACCATTAGTGCATATGTATAATGCGAGTAGCCTGTTTCAGTAGAATGTGATGATAAAATATTAATTAAAAATAGGCTTTCGCTCTTTTTTAAGAACTAAACTGACCGTAATGACTTAAAATATTAATAAATTCCATTAATTACGGACATACCTAAAAAATATATACATTTTTTTTATATTACATCTAACTACTTGTTTGGCTTATACACTAATGTACTAAAAACTAATGGTTTTAGAGATAATAAAGGTTTTATTCAAAGGGATTGTACCCGTATTTGCGTGTGGGGAAAGTGGAAAACCATTAAAAAAACACCTTAGTATACCTATCTGAGATTCGAACCTCACTCTCTCTGTCATTGGCAGTCTAGTCCAATACGGGAGTAGCGCGTTATAACTTATATAAGTGAGTTAAAACATATAATAATGAGATGTTATTATTCTTACACCCCAGGATGACTATTTTTTTAACAACACATATTACTATCCTTTCAAGTTATACACATATGCATTAATTATGCCAATGGTTTTAGGGATTAGGAAGGTTATATTTAGATGAAGTGTACCTGACAGATTTTAACCTTGACCTCGTCATTGGCAGTCTAGTTTACTGTGAGAGTAGCGCCCTAGACCATGCGGTCACCGAAGAAATTAAGATGATGTAATAGTACAAAAAAGTATACACAGGTAGTAGCATACTAGTTGATGTGGCTACACAAACCAGCAGCTCCTGTGTTTTATTTTATTTCAGTATTGCATAGTATTTTTACAACTCTCGTTGTTAGTATATGAGAAACAGTAAAAACTGTACATTTAAGTTAACACACTATTTATTTAACATTTGTTTGAAGGCATGATAGACTTAAAGAAACACAATTATGTAGTAAAAGGCTCTACAAATAAATAGAGAACATAATTCATTACAGAGTATTTTAATATACATTAAAATATACAAATATATGAAAAATATACACTACAGGTTCCCAATTATTTATGAATGTTCGAAATCTCCAGTTTTCAAGGGATTCTCGATTGTTAAATATAATGTAAAAAAAAAAGATGGAATTGTAGATAAAAAAAAAGCACAAGTAAAAACCAAAATAAAAACACTAACACATATTTACATACATTTCAATATTTTGAAGCTATTATTGCATCTTCCCCAGAAAGTAGTTTTACTACTAACAAGAGGTCTGCAAAGGTTCGATAGTAACAATATCGATAGAATTTTACATTATTCAATTCAATATCTCAAATAAAATCGATGAGGTTTAAGGCTGTTGCACATTCCAATGTGTCTAGAATATGGTATATTTACTAACATTACTAACATTAAATTGCTGTGAGGTAGAGCTTATAAATTATTATCAAACTGACCGAAAAATGGACCGCACTTTTTTTAAACCAAAAACTGCCTTTATAAAAGCTTCACATAGCCTATAATCGTACGTTTGGTTAATAACTAACAAATAGCATTCAGTATTGAAGAAATATATTGTAATAGTTAATAATAACTGCAATAGATGGTGTTCTTTACCGCTTAACTCAAACAAGGTGAATAATTGTTGTATGAACTGGTTGAAAACATATTTACATGATAGTTTATAGGACTTGGGTCCAAAACTAATCTAAAGTTGTTGTTTTTATATTTAAATTATTTTATCTAACATCATAATTTTAGCATATTTAACTAGGACCGATTCAATACTGTTCGAAATTTGTGAATTATATTTGCTTCAATTCGAGATTCAAAACTCAAAAAACCTGCTTCACAGATCTCTACTACTAACACATATTTACACACACGTCAATATTTTGATGCTCTTATTGCATCTTAATTAGGAAGCAGTCTTACTTAAGGTGATTGGCCCTTTTCATTTGGTGTGGAAATGCAGAGCCATGGAAAAAATGGTTATCTTCAAGAATAGAAGCATGTTGATTATTAAGTTATACTTTTTATATACACACCTCCTCTATAATTTTAACAGTGATCAAATATCGATAAAATTGACATTTTTCAATAGAAAACTGTGGCCTTCATAACAAAAAATAAGAAAATGTAACAATTAATAAACATCGATACATTATCTTAGAAGGGGTATTTAAAATATTAACTTAAACATTTTGCTCGTTCTCGAGAAAACTGATATTTCCCAACGTATGATTTTTCCATCAGACCTGCCCGGTAGCTAGCGCCATCTATAGTTTCGGTGATCCATCTGTTCTTGGTGGTGTGGAAGGATACTATGGTCAGTTGTGAATCCCACAAAAGAGGTTTTAAACTTTCATTCGACAGGACCAAGGGCAGCACTAAGATATTCAAGTGTGTGTGAATATGTGTTAGAAGTAAAACTATTTCCTGGGGAAGCATTAAGAGCTTTGAAATATTGAAGTGTGTGTAAATATTAAGGATGTGTGAAGGTCACTTTTTAAAGACAAAACGAAGCAATACAAAGAAAAGTCGAAGTTAGGATTTTTGTTGAAAAACTTCTGTATAAAAAATGGATATATAAATAGATAGTTTAAAAGAGATAAATATCAAGGACTATAGCACAACTATGAGGTTTGTATGTTATTATAACATGGTACTACAACTTTGCGGGTGTTTTTATTTTTACAAATTAATGTTGGTGATTCTGATTATAAGATATTTTCATTTTAATCAGTATTTTATCTATGCTTACATTATGGCTATTGTTATTTAATTATTAGTTCCATGTTAAAATCCTGTTTAGTAGCGGTTCTAAAATTACCATATCTTGAAATATTTAACATTTATTAAGCGATATCAAATCAGTTTATAATACATTTTTTTCCTTAATATGAAATTTTTCGAAGGTGTTGAAGTTGAAGCAAAGAATATTTGACCTTTAACCTTCGACATTTAGGAGCTAAGCACATGCCTAGTAAATATGTATTAGTAGTAAGACTACTTCCTGAGGAAGATGCAATAAGTGCATAGAATATATATGTATGTTAGTGTTTTTACTTTTATTTGTGATTTGTTTTTCTACAATTCTATTATTTTATTTATTTCATATTATATTTTGTTTAATGCACTTTATTTCACACACATTGATTGTTAAATATAAATAAATTTCTCATATGTAAGCTGCAGTTTTATTTTATGATACTGTATTTTCTTTAATTTAAAAAAATGCAACTTGTGTTAGCAGCCAAAAAATAAACATTCTATCTTAGCCACAGCTGAAATGTTTCGTGAAGGGTAAAATAATGTTTTTCAATGTTATTAGTTTGATTCTTTTTTTTTTTTTTTTAACAAATCTAATTAATTAAATACTTGATATGAAAGCCCAACGCTTTTCTTCACAACCATAAATTAGTTGCAGATATTTTAAAATACAGTTATTTTATGAGTAAAATGTAATAGGTGGACTAAAATAAAGTTTTCTATAAAGATGAGTTCAAGAATTAATTTTTTTCTTTTATAAAACACAACATACAGCTCAAGCACCAATTTACAACAACATGTGACTCTTCAAAATATAAGTGCCATGAAAAATGTATTTCGTGATTCTATCAACTTATAAACCATTTTAAATTAAACATTGAGAAGAGGTAGAAGGGCAAGTTTTCTGATAACTGTGTAGTCTTTGTCTTTCTATCCTTTTTCAATGTTCAGTTTAATATAGCTGTTTGGCGCCACTTTTCCTTTGAAACAATTTTAAATGTAATTTTCCCAAAAAACAATCTAGGTTATGTGGCATGAAAAAATGTATATGAGTAAGAAATGTAAATGGGTGAACAAAGAAAACACACATTTATAAAAATAAAACCATAGGGATAAAAACTCATTTTATTTAATGTTGTGAAAATTGTCAAGGAAATAAAAAAAAAATTGATCACAACACAAATCATGGACGGCCACGTTAAAATAAGCTACCAAAAGCTTACCGATTATTAGAACATAAAAATCCCACATATTCAATTACTGTTGTGCAAACTCCGTCCCAACATATGGCATCTTATGGGAGGGGGAAAAAAAAGAAAAAGACAGAGGAATCTTTGTACGAAATACAAATGTTTTATAAAACAAGTGTTTAAAACACATCTCTTTAGTACTAAACTAATCCAGGGTCTTACGACTCTTAGGCAAATCATCTTTATAAAATACTACAAAATAAGAAAGGAATAATATTTACATGCTATAGCAAAAATTAAAACAATGCCTGACAACTATCACAATAATGATTGATAGTGGAAAATATCTTGTGTTCTGTGCAATACATAACAAAGGTCGATATAGATTTATTTTCATAAATTTTACTGAGTTTCTATGTTGGTCAATAATTTGTTTTTAAACTTGCAAAAATAGAAAATTATGTACAAAAACTAATAAAAAGAACAATGAAAGACAAAATATTCACTTTACCAAAAGAAAGCTTTAATGAAATCGTTTAATCCACTTAAGTTTATATTGACTTTACTAAAATATGTATGAATATTCTGAAGTAAAAATAGGGGAGGAGGTTTTGTTGGGCATTTTGATGTTTGCATCCTATTATTATCATACACAGCAAACTCCCTTTATTTTAGAATGCAGCCAACAGAAATTAACTCAATAACATTCAAAATGCCTGCTACTGTTAAAGATAAAAACAGCAAGCCATGTCAAATATGATTGTATTCACAGATAAAATGTTTGTCTCCATTTTGGACATTTCAGATCCAAAACATATTATTCTAAATGCTGGTCAGAAGGGGGATAAGTCATTGTACAGCTGTTTAGATCTGAAGGTTTTTTTTTTTTAATTAATATCTTTTTGCAAATATAAAGCACACTTATTAGATATGAACTCTATCAATTTGAAGAGCACAGAAAGGCACTTACACAAGTGCAGACTGCAGCCGTTAGATTTAAAAGAAAATCAACACACAAACATAATTCTTTCTTAGCGTTATGTTTCATAAAATGAGTTTTTCATTTTCCAAATACTGTACAATTAAAGTCTTTCTTATTCTGTTCAACAGACTTTTCCTTTCCATAATCATAGTTTAAGTACAAGGGAGGAATATATATACTGTGATATGGCAGTCAAAGATATGGCCAACTTTCATTTAGTTATTTAAATATATAACACACTTTGATCATGATAATAAATTTTCTTCTGCTAAGCATAATTAATGTAAATCTCTTTTGTTGCGCTTGGCACATTCTAACTATTCTTGTGATAGTTTCAATGTTGCTCACTAAACAATGTGTGGATGTACAAAACACTGTTTTTTTTTTACAATCTGAGCCTGGAGAATGTTTTTACATCTTCACAGAAGATATACAATAAAGATATATATTTAATTTATATATATGTAGATTATATTTGCGATGTAGAACATCTTTCAAATTAATTTTTTATCCATTTCCAATAAAAATTAAAATAGTAACTACTAAACATATATATTTGAAAAAAAATAATAATAAAAAATTAATTTCTTCTTTAAGCAATTAAAACTATAAGTTGCCAAATTTTAACTACACTATCTATTTTATTGTATTCATTCTCACTCTGGTTTTTGTTAGCTTTTTATTAAAAGAGATCAAATAATTGCCATTTTCATCAAAACGTCAATAAAAATAAAACAGTTCTGCCCTTAATGATGGGTCCCAACTAGACATACTAACATTTACTGAACATTATAACTTTTATGTGCATTGATCAAAGGTTGCTGCATTGAAACAATTATTGCACCGTGTGAATTCAACATGACACAAATTATGTATACATTAGTTTGATAAAAATAATTACTAATAAGATCCTTATACAAATCATATTAAACTAGATAGAGTTAAAAATATTGATTACAAATAGTTTAAAAAAACTTACAGTGGTTATACTGTAGTGTAATTAAATACAATAAGTATATGCTAAAAATTTCTGATGTATCCCTGAATTTTTTTTGCAGCAAATGTATTCACAACCCTTTGAAAATCTTTGTCAAATAAACTGCTCAACCATCTAACTGTCTAAAGCTAGTCAGTCTAAGTTGTACACCAATGAGGGCAGAACATAGTACTTAACAATAATAATATTTATTCCTAACAAATATAAAATAATACTAGTTGTAAGGTGGAGGCACTGTTGGAGGGTGGAGAGGCAAGGGGCTGGGTTAGTCCTTCACCAGCCTGTAGATGTGATGCTGGGCCCCATGCTCAGACGTCGACACTTCAAACACATACGCTGTGCAAAGGAGGTCTCCTGCGTCTCTCTGTTGGTCACCACCTGGACAGAACAAACAATTAAAAACTCCAATAGGGAATGTTTAGTCTACCAGACAAATTTTCTTCTTTCAACAACTAAGTTAGCACTAGAGTAGTTAGTCTACCTTTCACTAGTACAGATGCAATATAGTATAAAAATTAGTGCTGTTCAGGATCCCGAACTTTGAAAAAATTGTTGTTCCCGAAATTCGGATGGGGAAGAATATTTCCCGGGAAAAAATATTTAAAAAAAATTACAACCATCAAAGTCATGTTTGTATTTAATTTTTACTAAAAATTTTAATTCATACAATTGTATTAGCCTTTTCTTCCATTAACGGCATTACTACCACTGGCAACTCTAGAGCTTCACATGGACACATGACTTCAGCTTTATTATGGTAGTGTACGTCAAGCAGCCATGTTGTGTCGGCACAGACGTAAGCTGATACTTCGTGGGTCAACTTTTTGAACTTAGGGTTTGATAATTTCGTTGGCTGGACAGTGATGAAGTATAGTAGCAAGGGCTGGAATGTGTTGATTAGCTTGAAAAAAGAGCATTACATTCAGTAGAGTTATCTTCGATACCATTTCTGGCTGGATATCTGTCAATT
Organism: Timema cristinae; assembly: GCA_039000515.1. NCBI lineage: Eukaryota > Metazoa > Arthropoda > Insecta > Phasmatodea > Timematidae > Timema > Timema cristinae. The sequence goes on from JBCFYV010000003.1 coordinate 11,380,842, forward strand.
ACGTCTGTGGTTGGTCCATCATAATGGAAAATTCAAGTTTTTATGATTGCATTCGTTTGTTCTGGATTGTTCACAAAAAATTTCGTTTGTTCTGTTTTGATAAACCCACAAATGGTATGTTTATATGGGGTGGGGGGGGGGGGGGAATTCCACAGTAGGACCCCCCCCCTTCATTTTGGAAAATTTGCATTTTCATGGTTGCGAAAGTTTGTTCCGGATTGTTCTGCAAAAAGTTTTGTTTGCTGTATATTTGTTCTTGCACAAATGGGACATGAATTTGACACTTTCTTTACTCATGAGGGGTCAACTTCATGAAAACCCCTCCCCTCCACACACTTTTGATTGCAATTGTTTGTTCCTCACGTGTTCCGAATTGTTAGACACAAAAGTTTGTTTGTTCAGTTTTGAAAAGCCCACAAATAGTATGTTTACATTGGGGGAAGTGGGGCTAACGTCATGGTAGCCCATTCCGGTTTGAATAATATAGAGTAACTTATGTTAAATTAGTATATTTTTAAAGGATATTGATATTTTATAATGGATAGATACTCAAACCTATTCTTTTTAATCAAACAGTCGTAGGGATGATAAGATATTGTTAAAAATCAACTATGTATCCTATTTGTTTGTCATGTTTGTGAAATCTACATAACCGATTAGACGCTGAAATTAAACGGTGAAAAGTTGCGTAGGGATGGGAATTTTTTTAAGGTAAATTTTTGTAAATCAATATTACATTTACCAGAATGCAAGAGTATGGAAACTTACTGGTTAAAAGTCCTTAATTGTTTTTTGTACAAGACTTGACGTAGGTTTCTTTGCAGCCATGTCTCTCAGTCTTTTAAGAAGTACGAGTTGTGTCGCCGTCCCCACAGGTTGCCCCTCTAACCAGTTCATAGCTGTCTGGAATGCTTCATAGGCGTCTGAGTGTGAAGGACCGGCAGCTTCTTCATCATCCATTTCTTCATCGTCGTCACTCTCTCTTACATTGCTTCCATTATCATTGTCCTCAATTACCTGATGAACTATTTCATCATCATTCAATTGCTGATAACCAGGGTCACTGCCGTCACTTTCAAACCACTCCCTTGCGTCAAGTTCATCGCACTGTTCAAATCCAGGCAATGTCTGGAATAGAGCCACAACTTCGGCGTCAGTAGGAGTGTTGGCGTCCGATGGAGTTTGAGAGTTTGCCTCATCTTGTCCTTGATTTGGGGTTTCGGGGATTGGCCACAATTTTTTTTCAGGCATTTTTTAAGTTGTTTTCAGTGAGAGATCCCCAGGCATCTGCTACCATGTAAATGGCGTCCTTTAGGCTGAGGTTTTTGACAAAGTGCAGCACACTTTCTTCGTCTCTTTCAGCTAGCAAGAGCCGACAAAGCATCTATTTTCTATAAATTCTTTTCATTTTTTCTATGACCCCCTGGTCCATCAGTTGTAGTATGGAGGTTACATTTGGAGGCAGGAACATGACTTGAATATTATCCTCTATTTTGTTCAAGACATCAAGGTTGGGGTGAGTTGGGGCATTGTCAATGATGAGGACCACCTTGCCTTCTTTTTTGTTTTGTTTCCTATGTTTTATAACACTGGGAATGAAAATATCTTTGTACCATTCGGTAAAAATTGCTATATCCATCCATTGGTTTTTTGTGACCTGTAAATTACAGGTAGGGTTTTTTAATGTTCTAAAAGCATCGTGGCTTTTTACTTTTTCCAATAACCAACAGATCCAAAGCGTGAGAACCACTTGCGTTACCACAAACCATTGCTGTCATTCTTTCCTTTGCGACCTTGAAGCCAGGAGCGGATTTCTCTCTGCCAATGACTTCCGGGGTAGGGAACGCCAATTTAGCCCAGTTTCGTCAGCATTGTAAACATCATCTCTTGTGTAGCCCTCTTCAATTGTCATGCTAACAAATTTTTCCCTAAATATCATTGCGGCAGCATTATCAGCAGATAATATTTCACCTTGGACATCCAGTTCTCTATCCCGTGCCTCCATTTTAAAATTCTTCAGCCAACCCGAACTAGCTTCTGACACCACTTATCTTCTGTAGTTCTCTCCCGCTTGATGTCCAAGAGAGTAGACATGTGTAGGACGGTTAAACAAAATGTAAGAATATATAGGCATACTGCCTAGTCAGAGTATATTGTGTAAAGTGTTTTCATAGTTGACAAAACTGTCTCAACTATCAATTTAAAGATGAGTGAAAATAAAACTTACATTTTGAAGTACATGGAAGTTTTTAGTATCTGTAAGACAGCACCCATTCATACAGCTTTAGAAGGTGCAGTGTTTACGAAAGAATCACAAAGTGTGATGTTACAAATGGCGCTCAACGTGGTAGCAGTTTAGACAACGAGGTCTTTACAATTGGCATCCCAACTTAGAAGCTTGCAAAAGATATATCTATACAATTGACTTCCAACATGAGGCTCTATATAGGATAGGTCACATGGTAGGTCTTTACAATTGGTGTACAACGTGGGGCTAATACACAATAGAAAATAAAAAGAGTAGATCATTACAATTGGTGTACAACGTGGGGCTAATACACAAAAAAAGACGATAAAGGGTAGATCGTTACAAGAGATGCACCACTTTCCCTTTAGACAGTCTTCGTAGAATTTCTAACTTTCCTCTATAGATAAAAATTTATGTTTCCTTTTATTATTTTATAATGATGACATGATTAACAAAGTAAAAATATGTACCGTTTTAACTCGCACACTAAAACGTCACAAGGCAACTATATGACGAAGGTTTCACCAAAGTTTATAAATGATAGCACAGAAGTGAGCCGAGCACGTGACCAATGAGAGGTGACTGGCTAAGTCGTTGAACTCTCAAGGACACCTTCCACTACCTCCCCTACCTGCTCTCACCGCCGATCCGGTTTTGCGACGCTCTACTGTACATGCATTTTTCAAAGTGGAGGGGCTATCGTGAAGTGTCACAAGTTCATGTCCCATTTGTGTAAGAACAAATGCGGAACAAACGAGCCTATTTGCGGTACAATCCAGAACAAAAGATCGAAAACCATAAAAATGTAAATTTTTCAAAGTGATATGGGGGGCGGGGGTTACCGCGAAGTTGGCCCCACCAATGTAAACATATAATTGGTGGGCCTATCAATATAGAACAAAAGAAATTTTTTTGCGGAACAATCCGGAATAAGTGTAGAACAAACGACTGCAATTAAAAAAAAATTGAATTTTTTTTAATTGTGGTTGGGGGGGGGGGATGCAACTTTGCGGACGTATTTTTTTTACAGTTTGTACCTACCCATGGTACAAATTGTGGGATTATTTACATTTTCTTATAAAAATATTAAATATCTATCCATGTTTCCTGTTATATTATTTTTGACGGAGGTATCGTTCTTATCAATAAGCTATGTATGTCATCGTCACTTTCCTACACAACTCGAAATTCTTCATTTTCTATTGAATTAATATGACCACTATCAATCGGTAAATTCAACATCAGAATACTTTTGTCTAATAATGTTATCATTTGAGTAAGGAGGGAGTTCTACCACACCGGACATGTACTCCGTATCACACATGTCCTCTCTGTAATAGAAAAAATATTAAGGCCTAAATTATCATTTCAAAATGTATATTATTTATTCTAATAAAGGACAGGCAACTAATGATTTTTCAATAGAGATAAAGCGTATTATAAAGATAAATATGTTTTATACACCTATATAGCCTGTAATTATATTATATATATATATATATATATATCACGAGAGAGAGAGAAAATTGAACAAAACTGATTTCAAAGTGAACATATTTTATATAAATCTAAACTTCGATAAGGAGTTGAATCGGTTGGTAACTCATGCCAAAAATATGTATTAAAAAAATTACTACGAACTTGCAACAATAAACTTGAGTTTACAAAAAAAAAAAAAAAGTTCATTAATAATTTATTTAGACAAATAAAAAATATATATAATTTTTACATATTTTTAAGTGGCTTTCTACATGTGTTCTCTTTCTATTGTTTTCCAATACACTATCAAATAAATATGGTGCATTTACTATAAAATTGTGTTTCCTTCTCCTTGCACCCTAGAATAACTCAAACCTCAAAACCTAATCACTAAATAATTCAAAGTGCCAAAAACGGGAGAGCGATTATATATAAGTTTATAAGTTACATCTTATTTGGATAGGAATGCTTCAGTTATTTTTATTAAATTAATTCAAATAAAAATCTTTTCTCTCTAACAGACATATGATATTTTTTTATGAGCCACCATATGTAATAAAAGACATTCCTTTGTGAATGAAATAATTATTTCATTACATTATTTATTTACAAACAAATAATAAAAAAAATTGGAAGAAAGACTGTCGTTACAATAGTAAATAATGTTTTTTTTATTTGAAAGTAAATTCAAAGTGCTCACACACTTACAAATGCAAACATCAATTACTACTATAATTAAATATCATACTTGGGTTTAAAATTACTCTCTAAGTGAGTTGGAAATACATAAATAACTAACACTATACCTTCCTATATTGTTTAGGTGCTCAACAGGATATCTCACTAATTGGCACATCATTATAGACTACTTATATAGGAACTACAACGTTTAACTTGACCTAATTATACCCTTATAAGTGGGATTAACAGAGAAATTCTAAATATTCCAATATAATAGTTTCCAAAATTTAAGCCATATAAAATGCTGGAAAAATTGCCAGATTAAACATAGATTTTTGCATTCACACAATTTTTAAGGCGATAAAAATCTATTTCTTATCAATAATATTTCCAAGAGGCTACTAAATTAATAGTTTGACAGCTGTGATAGAGAAAGTAAGAAAGGCTATAAATGTGATATAATGATAGTATCATAGGCCGACATGTTAACTAAGTCGCTAGCGGGATGGTCTACAATGCAAAGGGTTTCAGGTTCGATTTCTGGTGGGGCGTAATATTTATTATTTGATCAATTCTCAGCCTTTTTCTGGATGTTGTATATGTCTTAGAATTCAATAATTCTATTCAACTGTGTAAACTTGCCATATTCATAAAACTATCAAACATTTGAACAATATAATCAATTTAATTGTAACCACTTGACTTTTTGGGTTTGCTACTTAAGGTAAAGTGTATGCATATTATATATATATATATATATATATATATATGTATGTGTGTGTGTTAATGCTTTCATAATCACCATTTATGCACACATTATATTTATTAGGCCTAACTAATTTGAAGAAAATTGCCCATATAATTTAAAATGTAGATAATCACAAAAATTTAATGTTAATTAAAATGTAATTAATCAATAAAATGTATCATGCAGATAATCCCATATGAACCAAGATCTAAGTCTGACTGACAGTATAAATATTATTACCTCTAATTAAAATGATATAAATAAATATAAAACATAGATAATTTAATTTACGATAATAATTGCAGTTATCACTAAATTGAAGATCGTTAAACTATTTATTCCATATGCATATTAATGTATTCACACTAATAAATTTGCCAATTTAAGTTATATAAAATAATTCCTTTTTACACATTAATAATGACTAAACTAGTTTAAATAGCTAAGAACATAAAATATAAACTACCAAAATTACTATTTTTTTTCATGAAATGATTATTTATACAATGGCTGTAAAAATTGCTTTCAAATGTTAAGTATTTATTTCATCATTCTTGATATGCGATGTGTCGAAACCTTGGGTGATCGCTTGCAGCCATTTTTTGTTTACTAGATTGTATATCCAGTGTTACCGATTCTGGATACCCCTAACTATAAGTAAACATAAAGCCTATCTGCCTATATAATACATTATGCTCATTCTCGGTTTCATAGCTTGACGTTTTCCAGGTTGAGATTTATATATATAGTTTCTTTACAGTTCACAGAGATCAGAAATAAAACACAAATCAAAAAATTATTACAACATGTTTCAATAATGAAATAATCCCGGCAGTGATATAAAGATCAATATCACTAAAATATGATGCTAATTATTTCAAGAGACAACTTGTGAATGATCGTTCAAACAGAAATCTCCCATGGACTGCAAATTACTTGTGTTTCTGTGTTAAGACAGCTGGAGTAACTGCTGTGTATAGCGCGAACTTTGGAGGTGGGCTATCACCCGTTCTTGTTGACTAAGCTACACTTCCCTACAAAGTTTTGATCCTGTGAGCCAACTTGGAATTTCAGTGCATATTTTTACATTACACGGAAATCAAGTTATTCAGCAAAACGCTGCATATTTAAATCTGAATATTTTTTAATCTTAAGTATACACATCCATAAATTGTATGAATACTAATATTTAATATTTATAGATGAATAAGTATTAATAAACAATTGTTGAATTGTGTTGATTTTAAGGGAGCTTTAAGTATATGTATATAGAGTATGCTTATACCTATGCTAAAATCCCAGCTTTATCAAATAGGTTAGTATTAAAGATAGTAAATTTCGATTTTCAAATTTTTATTTCAAAAAGTGTGACCTAAAACTAGTTTCAGAAAACGTAAAAATTGAAGTTTCTTACCCTAATAGCTCGTTAGCAAAAATACATTTATGGTGTGTAACATTTCATATAAGAAAACTCTTTTAAATGGCGGGAAAAAAATATCTGTATATATGGCTTTAAGCAGCTGGACACTCAAACTTCAGTGACTTATTTTGTAGCTGCTTACAAAATAACATAACCACACTAGAAATAATAGATGGAAATATCTATCTCTGAATAGATTTAAGCCAGGAAAACATTTTTAGTGCAAAATAATGATAAAAGTGGCTTTTAAATATCAAAATGATCACGAATTACACCTTCAACACACTTATTTGAATAAAGATACATAAATTACGTGGGCATTATTGTTTGTATTGGCACACATTTGTTTTAATACCATAGATAATAAGTGTTGGATAAGCTAATATTCTTCGAGTGCAACAGCGCTTTTTGTGAGAGTTTTAGTAACTAAAACATAAGAGGTAACCAGATACAATGGCTCGGTCGAGAAATGTTTTTGTAATTCTTAATAGACAAAAATGTGACTCACTCTTATTTATTTATTTTAATTTGGCTATTCTGATGTTTTACTGTGAAAGTATTTATTAAAATTCCCGCCATGAGGTTCTTTTATTTAAAAACTATTTTAGTCAATGTTGAAATTGAATTTACCTATTTATATTCAAACTAAAAGTATTTGATTAAAGATACACCTATTATAGATGCATTAGGCCTTATTATTTAATTTACATATTATATCAAAAATCTTACTCAACACTTGTCAAACAATATATTTAGTTTTTATTTGGAAAACTTACAATTTAAAAATAAATAAATATAAAATTTTAATTGTAGGTACACATTCTTTTCCTTTATTTTTATTGTTTTTTGACAAATTATAAAAGGTAAATGTATTGGCCATACCAATAACTCCAACCAAATTGGAGTTTTTGTACTTTTAACCGACTATTCAAAATATTGCTGACATCTACCAATACATTTAACTCAATTGAAATTAATGTAAAATATAAGTTTGGACTAAAATTTTAAATCTGAAATTGATATTTCCCACCCGAAAATTTCCCCAAGTCAAAATATCATTCTCGCACAGCACTAATAAAAATATATAAGTATTTGTAAATATGTGTTAAGTGTTTTTACTTTTATTTGTGTGTCATGTTCTACAATTCTATCATATTTATTTAAATAAATATTATAACATGGGTGAAAATTAATAATGGGAGATTTTAACACAAAAATAGGAAAAGAGACAGGGGGTTTGAGGACGTGTTACGGAATGAAGGATGGAGAAGAAAGAATGTAGAATATTATTAAAGTTTGTGTGAGAAATAAAATTAAAATGGCAAAAAGCTGGTTTAAGGGGAAGCGAGGTGTTATATAGCCAGGTAAAAGACAGGAGAGAGAAAAGTCAATAATTGAGACTGATGAAGAAAGAAGAAAAGAACAATTAAGACACGAGAAGAAGAAAGATAACTATTTATGAGATATTTTGTGAAGATGTTCAACCCAGTAATAGGAAAGGAATGAGAGTGAATTAGAAGAGTAGAAAGAAATAGCAGAAGAGACATAGAAAAGGAGGAATACAATGGTTAAATTGGGTGCTAAAAGTGCTATGGAAGGCAACCAAGGTACCACAGGACTGGATGAAGGGCATTATAATACTTTTTTCATAACAAAAAGAAGTGTACAAATTATAGGGGTAACGTTGACATGCCACTGTACAAAAATATATGAGAAAATACTGGAAAAGAGAATAAGAAAGAGAATTAAAGGAAGTTGGTGAGAGAAACAACATTGATTTCTGAAAAAGAGGTTTACAACAGACTTGATCTTTGCTATACGACAGCTGATAGAAAGAAGGTATGAATCTGGGAAGGTATATGATAGCGTGGATAAAATAAAAGTTTGGAGACAAAGGAGGCCAAAGTGGAAAGTGGAATATAAATGAGAGTGAAAAGAGAAATTAAGTGGTTCTATATAAAAAAAATGAGGATAAAGGCCTAGTAAAGCTATAATGATACTTTGTACCCATTGTCACATATGCAGCAGAAACATGGACACTTAATGTAAGAGAGACTAGGTAAGGGGAGGTCATTGGAATAAAGTTTGTGAGGAGCATGTTTGTTGTCACAAGGAGAAACAAGATTAGGAATTAAAATATCCAGGGAAGAGTGGTAGTACATAAGATAGTGGAGGAAGCAAGACTGAGATAGTATGGGCATGTAATTAGGAAGGAAAAAGACCGCAAGGGAGACCAAGAAAGAAATGGGAGGAACAAATAACAGAAAGTGTTCAAGTGAGAGAAGAAGAATGGAAGAACTTTAAGGAAGAAGGATGGTGGAAGGATAGAGGAAGATGTAAGCATTTTAATAAACTGACCCATGCCACAGGCTGGAAACAGTCATGGATGTGAAGTCAAATTGTTTCCTTTAACAATCAATGCCAATGTAACTAGTGAAAGCAGTCATCTATACAATTACCTGCAATATTGTGAAGTTCTCAAGCACGCTGTTCATCATATATTTTTCTGGCAAGTGTTTCAGCTTGTGAATGAAATTGATCATGTACTCGCACATGGGGGAGCGGTGGATGCGGTACACAAATCGACCATTCTCAAACCTTGCATACTCTGTCTCCACCTTCTCTACCACCTGCTTGCCGAATGAGCACACCTTCGTCGAACATGTGATGGTCATGTTTTCATTACTTTCATACCTACACACACACATTTTTATACATTTAAAAACATGTAATCATAACATTTATATTCAAGAATATTTTAAGCAATGTAATTATCTGTACATTATTTAAGCCATTTTGGTAATGCTTGCCAATTTTTAATCGTTTATTAATAATGCCTATTAAGGCTATAATACCCAAATAAATCCAACAGTTAAAATTAGTTTAATAGTAAAGGAGACCTAACATCTAAAATGTGGCTTCAAGTGCAGTACTATCGGCGAATATAGAAAGACTTACTGGCTTGTGACCCCGTAGAAAGCCCCTGCCTCATCCTGAATATTGGTGTTGAGATCTGCCCAGAATTTGACCAAGAAAAAAGCATTCTGAGGACCCTTGTCGTAAAGTTCTTTAAGGCCTCCTTTCTTCTCTGGGAACTTGTCGTAAATCTGCCGAACATCCACAGCCTCTAGCAAAGGATCCGCATAGGTTGCCGATCCTCCAATATGGACAAAAAGGTGTTTGTGGTACTGAAACAGGGATTTGAGCAAAATTCACACCGATTAATTAATATATATATATATATATATATTCCACAGCGTCTTAGTACCTAATTGGGTTACACGCATCCATAAATTATATTAATGGATAAGGATGAAGAAGATAGAATTTGAGAGGAAATGTACCCACATTTGTGCTAGGCACACCCAAATGAGATTTGACAGCAAAAATCCAATCCAACAAGAGATGTAAGCATTAGACTATGTGACCACCAATATTAATGTAAATATTTAGTACAAACATTTTTTATAAACACTCAACAAACAAGTGGCATCACTAGTCAACTAGTCGATTGCCAGCTTGATACATTAGAGCAGTCAAGTCAAACTGACAGCCTGGGCTCCACGTGGCTCGACCCATAATTGTGTGCTGCCCACGAATCTTCTGATGAACCAACATACAATACGGCCTAATTTTATTTTTATAAACGTTATAGAAATATACAACTCCAAATGACATTTGTAAATTGGCCATTATCAGAGGAAATCTAACAAGAAAGAATGGTATTGGTAAATTCAATTTTTACTCCTTACTAAATATTGATTTAAAAAAATTGTTAAATTTGTGCAATATGTTGTGTGTTTAAGCACTATGTAGGAAAAGGAATAAACATCCCGAGACATTACGGCTTATGGAAACGCATGAATAATCAATTGTGAAAGTGATGCACTTAGATGGCCGCATGGTTTAAGGTGCTACTCTTACAATAGACTTTATAGCCGATGATGGGAAGACCGTGGTTTGATCCCGGTCAGGTATATTGAGGGTATTTTTCCTAAGTGGTTTCCCACTCTATGCCCCAACCCCATCTTTAATCAGCCTTAAAATTGTGTATAATATTAACTTTCTTTATTTTATTAATAAGAATTTTAATTTTTCTATCTAGATGGTGACATATTGCATTTATGAAATGCTGCCCCTAGATATTTTCACTGTGGTACTTGGGATCAAGCTAGTTTGACATGCCTGCTTTAGACTTTAAGACACCAAAAGGTTTGGAAATCACCCATCAATAGGGTTACCATTCGTCCTCTTTTGCTTAGCATGTCCTATTTTTGAGACATAAAATGTGTGTCCAGACAGATTTTTTAATAATGCAAAATTATCCGCATTTTGACAAACGATGTTGCCAAGAAGAAAATAAATGGTATGGTGCATCACATAGACTTTCTCGCTTGGTATAGTGCACTGCAGACTTTCTCGATGCTTTATCTAAACTACGCTTATAACTTGTAAAGATGTGTGAAACAAAATAATATACATTGTTATTATGTAAAGATGTGTGAAACAAAATAATATATATTGTTATTATGTAAAGATGTGTGAAACAAAATAATATACATTGTTAAACATAAACATAATGGGATAAAAAAGAATATCACATTTCATCAAAGAGCATATACGAAATAAAGACTGTTACAAAAACATATCAGTTAGGTGCATTTTCAACTCCCTATTTTCCAAAACTCAATTTAAAAAATAAATATTTGCCTTAACTCATAAAATATTGATTTTATAAAACATTATTTCACATTAAAGATTTTTATTTTATTTTTTAGAGTAGTACAACCTTGCAATGATATTTTATATCTCAAAGAGCTGCAAAGATATGATCAAAATTTGAACTTTTCATCAAGCTATCCTTGGATGGATAGTTTCCAAAGATCCAGAAAATCTTATGAAAACCCAAAGACAACAAATTTTAGCCCGATCGGTAAAACAGTTTCTGCTCTAGTCCCAGTAATTGACAGAGGGCACTGCAAAAAAACACTTTTTTTGGTTCAGAGGGCAATAAAACTTTGACAACAATCAATATCTTGAATTACATTTTTGTGACATTCACAATATTATTTCTCCTAGGAGTTGCGAGAAAGTAAAATATCAGCTCAGTGAATAGATAATATTTAAGATTAAATTGGTACCATATTTGATTAACTTAAAAGTTATGTTGTCATTTGTAGTTAGACCTGACTATTTACTAAAAATACCTAAGCAAAAATTCAAATTTAGAGGTGACTTCCAAAAAAGTATTTGTGTCTTCTGAGTGGTCAGTGAAAAATGTAGAAAGAAGTTATCTGTTGAATCTATGAAGTAAATTTTAACAGTGCAATATAATTTTAAGAAGATGTCATGTGAACGATTTTATAATTAAAACAGTGGTATTCTTGAATTTTTGAAGAAAATTGTAACTAGTGAAAAATACTCTTTCTTGGGCATAAATAATGGGTTTTTTTTCCAATGTCATATGATGTCCATTTTAATCATGATTTTTACATTTTCTATGCTGATTTAATTCCTCTTATTTGCTCTCGGTACTATGACATTGTCTGAAGCACGCCTAGACCATTATGACAGTGTCAACATCATCATCATCATCATCATCATCATAATAACAGTGACATGTCACTCACGGTGTCAGCATCTCGTTGCTGCTCCATGAAGGCAGAAAACTCCACTAGTCGTAGTTTGTGAGTGGCTATGGCTCTACCCTCCCAGGGCGGTGGGGGCGGAGCTTGGAGACTCATGTCACTCGATGACACAGCTGTCGCAGGCTTGCCGGAATATGGGGGCTGAGAGAAGGGTTTCACACTGTGACATGAAACAGAAACCAGTATGTACATTGTTAGCCACATACAACAAACAGGCTTTTTTTATAATCCAGGGACAAAATATACAATAAAAAAAGGCAAAAACAAAAAATTGAAATAAAGCTATTATATTAAACTAGTAAAAAAATCCATTAAATTAAAATAAAGGTTGTTTTAAATTACATACATAGTAGTGAGCCTACAACCGGAGGGTTGGACCTGATGTGATTCCAAACCCGAGCTGTACACACATCCCTTAGGATGGTTAGTGGTAGAAATCCATCAACCTCAGCCTGGTTTGTGGTCGGTTCATTAAGCATTGAAAGCACTGCTAGCTTACTTTCAATGAAATAATTCTCATTATTTCAAATATATTAAAATAATTTAAAAAAATTAAAATCCCAAACATAATATAATTATTTGGGCAGCCTCTTTATTTTGAGCTTTAAGTGTTTCTGTGGAGTTGTCCTCTCCACGAAACCCACAATAGCTTACTAAAAGCATTCTCAACCGTACCGCTATGACCTTCAAATGGCATGAGGGTAGAAAGGGAAGGAAAGAGGCTAAGGCGCGCGTGCCCGTCTTATATGTCCCCTATACAATCAGTAGAGGTAGAATGAAAGCGATGTTTAAACTGCCTCTTGCTACTGTGGAATGAAATATTAACTGTAAATATCCACCTGGGGCCCATTGTCGATGTTGGAGCATGCACAGTGTCATTTACACCTTACTTGTGTTAACTGGCAGGTTTTGTTACATGTCATAATTTGTTTTATCTTTATCTTTTATTTATTATATTATTTATTTTAATTTAATATAGATTTATATTTTCAATATGTGTGTGGATTATGAGGCTTGTTTAGTTAGAAAATTATTAGTGAAATCTTTTTTAAGTTTTCAAGACTTTGTTTTTAAAAGTGAGAGTGTTAAAACTGGTAGGCTTGATCTTCCGCAACTTACTTTCAATAATTTTAATATTAAGTCTTAATCCATAGATTCAAGTTAATTTACTTTTGTCAAATTATTGTATTATTGTTTTATTGCTCTACTCTCAAAATGGTAATCCTAAAATTAGTTTATGATTTATAGTTTATTTTGACTTAATTTATGCTCCCAAGAAATTAATGCAAAAAAATGTCAAGGCCGCTTGCCCAGCTCCCGAACCAACCAACCGCCACTGGTATTATAAATAATACAATTATTTACAAATATAACTTACTCTTGAGATGTTCCTGGTTGAAGACCCGGTTGCCAGAACTGAAAAGACATAAAATAACATATAAATAAACAAATTATATATAGCAGACACTTATAGTTTAGCAAGGTGTAAAATTAAATAAAAGTCTTTGATAAATAAATTTGATAACTTTTTTTGCACAAGACATATAAATCAAGACTTTCCTGCATATAGATTTAATGTTTTAATCAAAAACAACAAATTACTTCAAGTCTCAAACATTGTATCTTATAAAATTATGTTATGACGAGAGCTTTGCCCTCGCCAAGAGCTTTATATTAACAAAGTACAGAACCCACTGTCAATTAACAAATATAAACATATTAAGCACATAAATATTCAACTATTGGTTCAAGTAATGTGACATTAATCGTCACAAACTCTCACAGCATGTTAATGACTGGTTTTTCAACAATAGAAATGTATTTAACTCAACACATTTATTTAATCAGCCTGCTTAAATTTACACAATAAAAGCAATTCACAATAATGTTCAAAATTTAATAATATTTTAATAGTCTTGTAACTGTAGAGTCGTGATACGCTCTTTTCTGTGTCTCTTGCCCAGACAGGCCGAAGTCTTCCTCGAAATAGAAAAAAACAAGGGAGGGACAATGGAATGATGCATTACATGTGTAGTGGAGATTTCTCTAATGTACATCTTAGTGAGCAGAAAGCAACCCCCACTCTCGACTGAGATCTAATGAAGGAAGCATGCTTAATCTGCCTCGGGCATATCCTATTAACTGTTTCAATTAAAATAATGTGTGATAACGGGTTGGGTAATCACTTTGTTTAGTGCAGTAATGACATTAAATAAATAATTTTATCACAAGATTGATTTAAATTTAAATGTAATAATAACAACTCACAGCCACATACCCGCAAATAAGATACAGAACATAGTAAATAACTAAATGATAAGACCCTGAATGTATGATCCCACATGACAGAGCTGTACAAAACTTTATTACACAAATATAGTGGAATGGAGCTGTCTTTGTCAGGCACACACTAGCAGAGGCGTAATCTCTAGGTATGTTAATCCTGCGCCAAATACCCTTGTCTAGTTTTTATATAAATGTTGTATGTTTAAAGTGTGAATATATATACATGTATAATGTATTTATACATTATTAATTTAAGCATTTATATGTGTTCATAGTCCAAGAATATTGTGTTTTAAGTAAGTTTCCTCCAAAAGGCGTTACATATCACACAATGGACCCCAGGATCAGCTGCTTGAAAATAGCAGGCTAAGCTAGAGAAGTTCTAATGACCTTGACCAATGTCTATGAGGTTGCAAAACCGCTCCTCCCCTTCAAATATTGGCCAATAAACTCGGGTTTTTACAACCCTGAGCCTGCTGAATACTTATTGCAAGCTAAGCAGTGTGCCAACTCTCAAAAAACAATTCAAGACCACAGTGATTATTTGCTACAATAATTTAGAATGGTTTAAGTAAAATTACATAAAATAAATAGATATTTAATAATTTTAATAATGGTTATGCATTTTAGCCATATATATCTTTGTGTATTAGGCTAACATATTATTTACCACTCTTTTAGGGTGATGTAAGTGTGTGAGGAAGGGGGTAGTCCCAAGTGACAATATTGCTATCAAGCGGGCATTTTCAAAAACAGTTCAATTTAAAGATGGTTTTCGTAAAGAAAAGACAAAATTTACCTTATGGTGTCACTAAAGTGGCTTTCACAAAGCTCGATTGAGTGAGTGAGTGAGTGAGTGAGTGAGCGAGAGTGTGTGGGTGAGTGAGTGAGTGAGCGAGAGTGTGTGGGTGAGAGTGAGTGAGTGATAGTGAGTGAGTGAGTGTGAGTGAGTGAGTGTGAGTGACAGGGTTCTTACAGATATATGAAACATAAATTTAAGGACTTTTCAAGGACTTTTTAAGGACCAAAACTTATTTCTCGTACTGCCAAAAGCTAAACATGTCAATAAAAAAAATTATAAACTGTACCAAATTTTAAATAGATGGAAAACAATAACGTTTCACTAAATTTAATAAACAAAAAGGACTATAAAATATTAATCTAACTTTTTTGTCACTTACTTTACTCTCCTTAGTTTATTGTTTAGTGCAGTCATTCTAGATTCAGAATGCCACAAGGTGAGTATGGAATTCATATTTAACAATGTTTTCTGCTGGCACATGCTTTTCATTTACATTATTTTATATACAGGAGTCAATGCATGAATGTTTGTACTAACTATAATTAAAATCTCAGTTTTTTATAGGTCCTAGAATCAGTAGAACAAGTAACAAACACTTTAAACAAAAAAATATTGGGCCAAATAACATTTAAATGTTTTTATATTCATTTAACCTATCAGATAGCTGCTTGTTAATGTCAGCCAGTGCAGCAATTTTCTCTCTGGCTGTTCTTCTGAAACTGTTAGACTTCGACACAAATGTTAGATTTCCTGTTGTTTCTGCTTGCTCTGACAGTCTATCAGCAGATTTGGTAAGTGTGTCAACATCAGCTTGAAGCCTTTGTTTTTTTTCTTTGAGTTCATCTATTTCTTCTGTGAAACTTTTTCTTTTTGAATTCTTCAGTGCAGTTTCTTTCCCTCTTCGATTCGCCTCCAAATAACTTTGCCACTTTTGACGTGCACCAGCAACTGAGATAACCATGTCTTTGGTGATTTCAATATTAGTAACACCACCGACTGATGCAATTTGTTGACAAATTATTCGCTGTGCAATGAGTGTGCGCTGTTGCATATTTTCCACTTCTATTTGCTTGTTTACAGAAAAACCTCTCTCAACTGCTGCTTGACCATGTGATAGAATAAGTACCATCTTCATCACACACCACAATTTGTCATATTTTGTTCTAGGCTTTGCACAAGCACAGAACAGTGACTCCAAACAGTTTGTCCCAGGCTTAAAATTTTTAAATTCAGAAGAAAAGCCAAACTCTGCAATAAATTCTTTATATGATGAAATTAATGCATCACATTCAGTTTCCTGAAGTCTTTTTGCTTCCACTAGTATCTTAAGCACTGACACAAACTTGGTTGCACAGTTAGTATCCACATTCATATCTCGAGGATCCATACAACTAAGGTTTCTCACAATTGAGTACTGTAATGGGCACTTATGCAAGATTTTCTTTACTGTTTCGATAAGAAAATCACGACATTCCATTCGTACTTGAAGAACATCCTTTTCTTTGACAATTTTTTTGTGGAGCAAATTCTTGACTCTGTTTTCTGCTGCGAATCCCAAGTTTACTTTGGTCACTGGCAGCTGGTTTTCTTTTTTCCCAACTTCAACTTTAACCAGTTTGTTACTGGTAGTTGCTTTATTTATTTCATCTTCTTTAATGAATCTCTCCATTAAGTTTCTAAGCATTTTCAACATGTCTCTTTCCAAAAATGGAAGCATTGGCGCATCAGTTTGGTACATTGTCAAAAAAGGTTCTACTTGTTTTGCAATTGACTGAAATATTAATAGCTTTATAGGAGTCAATGCATCAATGGTCGCTTCTTTCACAACTGTAAAGGATTTGGTGTTTGGATTGGGAAGTTTCTTGACAGTAACTAACTGCACATATTTAGTTACATGAGGCCACATTTCAAGAGCACGTGTTACAACATTTGAATTTTCAACCCATCTTATGGAACAAAATTTTTTGGGGAAGACACTACTATCAGTTACTTTCATGTAATCTTCTCTTCTCGCTGGTGTGTCCTTAAATAAGTAATAGAGGCTAGATAAGACTCGCTCCACATCCCAGGTTGATGATAATGAGCCATGCTTAAAAGCACCATGAATGATATGAAGCCCACAACTGCCGGTATGAATTACTGCCATGTTTGTGTCTCTATTCAATTGATCACACACCAGGTCATAAAATTTCCAATTGACATTTGGACCATCCATGGATAGTTGCAGTAGAGATTGTTTCGGAAGGCCAATTTCAGAACTCAACTTTTCAAAGGAAGTGAACATATCTTCTGCAGTAGCATGGCCCAGGAAATCTGAATGGATGTAACAAGACTGCACTTTATCTGCTTCCCAGTGGCGAATATGGTAATCTAACTGCTTCTCCTGAAGCTTTCTGTTGAGGCTTTCATCGAATAACAAAACATATGAATCTTGTTTCTTAACCTTCTCCATAAGTGCAGACTGAAAATAAGGAGCAATGCCAAAACAACATATATATGCACATTTAGTTTCCCCCAATGAAAAACTTTTTGCAATTCCACTGTCTAAAAACATTTTTTTGAATAATAGTCCGATATCTTCACATGATTTGTATGAATAGTGACTGCTGCATACTTTCAGGGCCCAAATAATTTCGGCCTTTAGAGTTTCCTGTCCAGTTAAGAAGGAGCTTACTATCTGCTGTCCTTGTGGTACTGGTCCTGAATCAGTAGCCACAGAACTCGAAGATTGCTCTGGTTGTGTAGCACCGATAAAATAGTGAATTCCAAAAGGGTTTTTTTTACACGCAGACTACAATGTTTTTTCCCATTCATGTGACTTGTTAACGCAGACACCCCCATCTTGACAATGTCAAATACTGAAGAGCATATGCTACATCTGGCTTTGTTCCTGTCTGGCACTTTTACAAGCCATTTATTAAATTTGGGGTTGTGTAACCACAAGTCATTGAAGGTACAGTTCCCCGGCATATTGGCACGTAAATAAAAACAAAACAAAAGGCGATTTCCTGCCTTTACGTAGCACACGGTATTAAAAGTTACAAAAAAAATCCATTCAAGAATAATGAAACAACAGTTTATTTATCCATGGCAGATTACTTGCTATCACACTTCAATAAAACTTTCGTGTGGAAATAAACACAGCAGTAACGAAGCAAAATGAACCAGTACTTAAAGATTTCCAAAGATTTCCATAGAAATAAAACGTATTAAGATAAAACAAACTACCATCTAAACAGTGTGTAGTAAACACAAACTTTCACGGGATAATGTTTACATACACCAAAATGGCACAACCATAGATAATAGAGTTATAGAATGGCAACTCCCTGTAGTATGGCTAGAACAGGAATTTGAGCGCTAAGACGGATGAAAGATGAACTAATAGCTATCGGTGGGCATTTTAGTGCAAAACTGTAACTATAGGTACTTAAAGTGTTAATAGGTAGTCGTAAACCTTCAAAGAATTATTAAAAATGATGGTTTTAAAGAAACTTATAAAAAAAATGGCGAATGCACAGGAATTGAGTTTTTAAATATAGCAAATTAGAGAAAAAATCGTATTTCATCGAGAGTAGCGCTAATGCGTTTGCCAGAGAAGTTAACACTGTTTCTTCTTGCCCCTATAGAGATCCAAAACCATGGGATGATGACGTGAAAAGATCATAAATCAAACAAAAGAAGCGGGGAGAGTAGCGGAGAGTAAAGTAAACAGTAGACAACAGCTAACACTTGATCAGAGCATACGCTAGATATTTCATGCCCCAGTGCATCTTAAATCACGGTCTTTACAGCCATTATTCCCAACCATTTCAAAAATAAATACTGAAATCTGGAAATTCCAGGACTTTTCAAGGCCCAGAGTAATTTAAGGACTTTTCCAGGCCTTAAACAGACACACATTAAATTCCAGGTCTTTCAAGGACCGTACGAACCCTGGAGTGAGTGAGTGAGTGTGAGTGAGTGTGTTCACTGCATATTACAAAGAAAACATTATATTCAATGGTCCTTTTTTTTTCCAAGTGAAAGTTTGCAAATTGCCTGGTTTTAAACAATCCTCAAATATGGATCAAAGTCTGATTGGAAATTAAAGGAGCATGGGGCAGCTTCCCCATACAAGGTAAGATGTTGATGTTGTAGTTAAATTAATTATATTTGAAAACTAATCACATATTTCCATTCTCATCAACTTTTTATATCACTGCTGACTTGCAATTAAAAAACAACTATTATCTCAAATTCTAAACATAATTTATAGTCAACTTTATGGTTATCTTTGCTTATTAATTTTGTAATCATAAATATGTTAGTAAATTTGGTATATTTTATTTGTTTATCACAAATATATGTGTGTATGTATAGATAATAATTTCATTAATAATCACTGTCTGATAACTCATTATCTTTATAAAATTAAATATTGTCTAATCTTAAATTATATATTTTAAATGTGTTTTCATGTTATTTTATTGTGTGCATTTTTCAAGTGTATTTATTGTACTTCATTATATAATTTATTCATTCTCATAATCTTCTATCAACAATATATTGACAATAAACTCTTGAGTCTCATCATCCTCATGAACTGTTTCCATCCTGTGGCCGGGTCTGTTTAGTAAAATGACTCCATCTCCCTTTGTCCTTCCAACATTCTCCCTCCTGCACTCTCTTCCTCCCACTTGCACACTTGCTGCTGTCTGTTCCTCTTATCTCTTCCTTGGTATTTCTTGCAATCTTATATATTATCATTAATATCCTTCTTTCAATTCCTAATTTAGAATGTTTTCTAAAATGCCTGACTTTTACTTAAATCTCTGATTATGTTGGTACTGTGATTATCTAAAGTGTGTTGTGCTTTGTTATTTTATAACAACTTGAGTGAATGAAATTTTTAAATGTGTGTGTGTAGTTCTGGTGTACATTAATGAAGTCAGAATATGTAGAAGGCTGTAAACAAAGATATGGATGGATCGAAAAAGAAAGAAGGGGAGTGCAAAATTTCCCAAGATAGCATACAGGTAAGTGGAAATCATAAATATTTAAGAACAAATGTTTTAGAGGCACCCACGTTCAAACATTTCCCGGGGAAGAGCCCCTTGGCTATCCTGGTCAATGGTGGTTCAAAGTCTTCATCCCCTGAAATTTTAAGAGTACAGCATACTGCCCACCTATTGATTTTCTCAGAATATGCCACTACTAAATGGTTACAATGAACTCATATTACTTAAAGAATGTCTAGTTTTTGTCTAGAAATAGTTAGAATCTTGGCTGCTTGCAATGGGGGTTGTTTATCACTCCTATTTCATCTCCACTCTAATGTGGTTGCAATTCCTATAAAATACCCTAATCATACCAATCTCTTAGATTAAGAGTTAAAAACCATGATGTTAAACAAACTACTACTAATAATAAATAATTATAATGTCAGTAGTTGCTATTAGCGACTGAAAACTATCAACACTAAATAAACATGATAACAAAGAAACTACACCAGCATTTGCTTGTAGAGGAGAGAGGAAACTTCTCTTTGCAGCAAGCCAGAATAGAATAAACATATTTCCAGATTAGACTCACTTTGTGACCAGAATTACTAGTATTTTGGTAAATAGCTTGGAAAAGGTGTCCAGCCAAATAGTATTTTAAAATTCCCTGACTTTTCCAGGTTTTCCAGAGACAATTTGCAAATTTTCCTGTCACTATATATTCAAACATGGATTTGTTAATATTTTAGCTTGATGTAATAATATGTGTACATACATTGGGCCTACAGAGTATAAGATTGCATCACTGTATGAAGGGGTTAAAGGCAATAATAGGCTATGGGGTAGTATGATTTAAGTTAGATTTCAGTGAGACATTAAAATATCTCCTTACACCTGTAAAATTTAAAATTGTTGTGAGACACATTCTTTATTAGTTTGTTCGTCCTATAAAGTAATCTAATTACCACGCATGTGCATAAACATGCCTCAGCTTAGGCTTAAGATATGCCATAGAGGAGTGGAAAGACACCAAAATTACCTGTTGATTTTGAGAATTAATTTTATTATACTCAACTGTGTTAAAAGAGATTGGTGGTGGTGTGTTAGCTAGGGAGAACAAATGTTATTTTGACTAATGTAAAAATAAGTAGCATATATTTTTTTAGTGATATGTGAAAATCCCAGAAATTACCTATTTCAAAATAATGTAGAGTATGAGCGATGTGTTATTATAAATATGAGTAAAATGACTGAACATTAAGAAGACTGTTTTTCTTTTCTACTAAGTTATAGAAAACACAAGGCTCTGGTGGAGTGTTAATTGTTTCCAAATAGATCTAGAGCAGTGGCTCCCAAACTTTTTCACCTGACCTTGGTAGATAATCAAATTTACATCCCCACCCCTCACCCCCTTCTTCCAGATAATTATAAAAGATCCCCAAAAAAGTTTTTTTTTTTACATTTCTTTATTTTAAATCAAAATCAATGTCAAACTGGCAGCATAATGGTACCCCCAAAAAATTGTTTTGTTTTCACCAGTTCTTGAATATTGGGTTTTATGATTGACAGAGCACAATGAATATCACTTTCCACTTTAAGTCAATGAGAGTTAGAGATGAAGAGTTGGTGGTATTGCATGTAGCCGCAATGGTGGCTGAAGGTAGGGTGGAGAGGATAATTTGGGAGGTGGTATGAGTCTCGCGAGTTAGAAAATAAGCATGTGACTGGTCACCTAATAGGTGAATTATTAAAAATGGTAGGCAGTTTATCCAATAACAAAAAAATAATAATCTTACATACTTTGGAGGAGGGATTCAGATTAAAAAAAGTTCTCAATTCTTAGCTGATTTTTAACGTTATTTATTAATTATCCCACCCCCGATTGGGAACCACTGATTTAGAGTGACTTACTCCAGGATAGGAGGGTGATGCCAGTCCCAGGGAGGCCAACCCAACGGCCGCCTTGCTGTGGATTGCTGTCGCAGACACAATCTGCGCACTGGACATGCTGGACATTGTCTGGAGAGCCTTCTCCTTCGCTGCATGGTCCTGTGTAGGAGACTAGGTCAGGTCAGACACAATCGTACACAACTAAGTATTAGCTTGAATATAAATCATTCATACCAGTAGAAAGCTTACAGGTCTCATGCACAATCATATGGGAGGTAGGGGGAAACAAATTAAATGCACACACAACATTATATTAAGATGTGATACATAAAAATTTTCCCTTAATTTTCTATTAATATTATCTAGCACCTGTTGAGGTTGTATGCATGTATGTGTACTAATAATGCTAATAAATAGAGATGAGGAAGATTGTCATCGGCAATCTAGTCTAATACAAGACTGACGCCTTAAACTATGCAGCCACAAAAGCAGTTATGTTTGTGGTGGTGCTGGTAGTAAGAAAATGAATGAATTAGAACCTTTGTAGACCTGCTATGTTCATACTTCAATATGTTTATCATCAATTAGTTAATTAAAATTATTTTAAGATTGAGTTGAGTATTTGCTAACAAGATTTGTTCACATATCCCTTTTTCTCATCAACCCCGTCATCTCTTAGCACTCTATTTCATGTACATAGCCTACGTACAGTAGGCTTTAGGTGCCACCTCTAAAATTCAATCCTGACAATCCTGACAATGCGTAAAATGTTCATCTCTGCAGGGTTAATGCCATATGATGCCACAGTAAGAAAGTAAGTACATGGCAGGAGAGACTTTTAAGAACATACATACAAATTTTGTTGTGGCCAACATTGATAGTGTTCTATTATGTGGGTAGTGATAAAATCTCTCCAAAGGGACAGCTACAGAACACATCATTTGGTGTATTTATACATCAAAATAGTTATGGAAATGCCAGTTACTGTCCTTTCTAATACTATCTAACAATTACAAACGTTAATAGATTACGTTCATATATCCATTACATAAAGCAATGGATCTTTAACTATCACTTTTGAAATATTTTATAAATGCCAATAATATACAACTATAGAGTGTGTGGAAAAAAATAATCCTAGATCTAAATATATAATGATTATATATAAAATGTCTTTGTGGACCTCGGTGGCCTTGGGGTAATAAAGTGCTCGCCTCAGGAGCCGATATTTGTGGGTTCAAACCCAGCTGGGGCCGACTAATGTTTGTTGAACAATTAAAATCTGTAGCACAACTTCCTTTGGAGGGTAAGTAAAGCTATCGGCCCAATGTCGATTGTGGTATGTAAAAGAACCCTTGAAGGTATATGAAAATACCTTTTCCAGCATAACTGGCAGGTTGCTCTCGCTCATAGAAATTATTTTATGTTAATATAATCAATCGGTTCAAAAAGTGTATGTTAAATACTTCAGATAAATAAAATTACTGTAAGACACATACTTAATTTTCAGATGATCAATTTGATAAAGAAAAATTTATTGAACTAAAAACCACAACCTTTCTCTAACATAAATCAAAAGTTGTTCTTTGATTATAGATAAAATTAGTATGATTTTTTTATATTTTTTATCTCTTAATAAATTTAGCCGGGTAAGGTCTTACTTGAATGACTAGCATTTCACAAAGTTATTAATCATACTCATAAATATAACTGCAATTTGTGTCATTTATGGCTATTATAAGGAATCATATAAATAGAAAAATTAATTTGACCAAATGATGGGACATTTTCGGCAACTATGAACAGAATGTAAGTTATCTTTAACATGTTCACAATGTTTCTTTACTTTGATATGTTTAATTACTGCTTGATATCCCCTTTTAGTTTTTACAAAAACCTCACAATTCAGGCACATTTTTTTTTCCACCACAAGCCCATTTTGATATAAAATATCTTTCATTATCGGTATTTGCCACCACTAATCTCTAAAATTTACAGTTTCCCATGTATGTTTAATTAGAAGCTAGAATAATCTGAAACAAAATTAAGTAGTATTAAGTTAATGATTTAGGTCTACAAAAAGCATTGAGATACAATATTTGTATATTCAACATGACAATAGAATTACGGTGTTTAAGACACTAAAAGAATTGGCTCCTCTAGTGCCAAATACTATGGTAGACATATTCAACTTAGCTTCTAGCTCCAAAGAAGTTACTTTTCTCAATTTAAAAAAAAAACTACCTCTAGTTCAAAAGTGACTTTTTGTTACCCCTAATTTTATATAGAGAGTTAAGGATTAATTTATTTATATATATATATATATGAAGTAGTTTAACATTAACTACAATGTTGATACACTCTCCAACAAAATATTGATACAATTCTTTGGGGTATTCATAAAATACATTCCAGTCCATATAATTACCCTTGTATTAAATCTTTTATTATTTAATATAAAAACCCTAATTACATTCTTGATTGTCTCTATATCCTTAGTAACTTTTTTAATTAATTAAGGCAGATTTTGATAAGGCTTTAATTTAAATTGGGTTACTATGGAGACAGTTCATTCAATGTTGATCTTCCTCGGAGCTATTCTAGGCTGCAATGAATGTTTAAAACCCCATGTATGACACTATAAAAGTTATAAAGCATTTAAATATATTTATGGTTGTTAGACTACTCCCCCAATGAACAACGCACAATAAATACAACTTGTTGAAATTGATGTAGAACAATGAAATGTAGTATTTTATAAATCTCTTATAAGTTTTAGCGAGATTTACTTATGTTTACAGTTTTATGAATATTCCATTGATTTTATACACATTTCTCAAGACCTTAAGATATTGTCATTAATGATTAAAAGTAGTTACCAAGATGTTTTTAATAAAAATTAACACATGATTTTTTTTTAATATGAGATATCAGATGGGATTGCACGAAGTTTTACACAAATTTTGTAGTCAAATATCCATAGGTGTTGTAATTTTACTAAGATATGAAAAAGTGTGGAAACATTAAAAAAAAAACTCATAATATCCCACCGCATGAGTGCAACTTTATTTACCCTACCATAACTATAAAGATATATTCTAAGAGTTGAATATATATTTTGAAACAGGCTAAAGTTTTGAATTGGTTTCCAAGAATACTATAAGAGAATATTTGAAGAGAATTAGTTACAATATCTAGCAAGCTCTCGTCACTATACTCACCAATATGAATTAACAACTGATAGACTGTGTTACAAATCAGATCTAATATAATTATTTAAATTATAAACATGCATTCCACTTAAAGTTTTCTTTATTATTTGTGGACATTTTAAAGAAATAATAAAATGTTACAAATGTAAGAAGTCTACTCTACAAATGATTTCACACACAATAAGTAGGAGTTGATGTTAGTACGATATATCTGTGAGAAAGTTATTATGGTTTAATTAATCTAACTTAATTGGAAAATGACACCTGTAAAATAGAATCGAACCCAGAACATTTATCTTAGCGCATCAATGCTCTAAAAGTGAGTTATGCAGGATTTCTTACTGTACTTAGGGTCATGTTTCACTCATAGTTTAAGGCAAGAGTTTGTGATAAACGTGTGGATTCATCGACTATCTGTGTTGTCAATGAACTACAGCCACCGGCAACTCGGAAATGGAGAACTAAGCCGAAGGTCCCCAAGTTTGAATCAGATGTGTAAGTATAGTTTTTAAACTAATATAAATTATTTAAACCATACAGGATGTATTTTTATTGGTGTCAAATATTCTAGGGGTGTATTCCTACCAATCAAACACTAAGAAAACTTCATAAAAACATGGTCTGGAAACACTTTGTTTCTACATTAGGAGGAATTTTATTTTTTAATTAATAAGCAATCTAATAGAATTAAACAAAATAAATTAAAAGAAACAAAAAAAAAACAATAAGACAAGACTTTGGTTAAAAAAATGTTTCAAAATGGTGCCCTGCTTAGATGTATCTTCCGAGACTGTGTTTCATTATTTGTCTTGTTGAATACACCTGAGTTGTTACACATTTTGGACTTGCTCTCTTAAAAATGTCAATCTAAGGAACAGGAGTTACATAAACAATGAACTTGAGATAAAAATCATTCGGGTTCAAATCTGGTTACCAAGCAGGCTCCGACCACTCCA
Source organism: Timema cristinae (assembly GCA_039000515.1). NCBI lineage: Eukaryota > Metazoa > Arthropoda > Insecta > Phasmatodea > Timematidae > Timema > Timema cristinae. The sequence continues at coordinate 11,407,194 of JBCFYV010000003.1, forward strand.
TCTTTGAGGTAAACCTTTAATAATTCTAGAACTAACCATTTCAATACCCATGTTTATATTAACTTTTATTGATGTTTGGTTTAAGGAAATAAATATGCCCTTAGAATATTTGACACCGATTAAAATACACCCTATATTTGTTAGAAAACAAATGATATGTTACACCCAATGAAGAGACATACCAAGAACATTAAAACATGTTTTTGTAACTCGGGGGAGGGATTTATTAAGTTTTGAAATTTGACACAATGTAATCTTGAAGGTGGCATTTATATCATTTCAACACTTCTCCAATATAATTATGCTTCAGCCAGCATCTGAACAAAATGGCTTACAAATTGTTTACTGCCAGTAACTAATATTGAACTCTTAACCGAATTTTAAATAAATGCAAATGTAGTCAAAGATTGCAATAGTAAATATTATATACACTCTAGTCGCTACTTCACATGGTACAAATAAAGTTAAACATTCATCAGAAAAACAATTCTCCCTAAGATTTTGGGATTTTTTTTCTTTCTTTCCTAAAATACTCTGATTTAATTAGTGCAGACTATAATTTGAATTGTGTTTATCAATAAATAGATTATCTGTATTATTTATTAAGTAAATCACCAATGAACTTAGATTAGATATGACTTAAGATTTGTGTTAACAATATGTATATGTTATATTATGAAGTGTCTAGTCTGTGGTATAAAATCATTATGTGATTAGCACTGTATGTTTACAAAATGAGCTGAGGAGGATTAAGTTTAACTGTCAAATTATATAATTTAAAAATAGCTACTTGATTTGTGAAATAAAAAAAAGAGGATGATAAGGCAACAAAGACCTCCAAGAAATGTGTAAGACTGGACTATGATAGTAAAAATGGAAAGACGTTCGCATAGCATACTATCCGCCTGAGTTTACAATATTTTAATTATGCTTATGGGTTAAAGATGAACAAGGTAGAATTTTGAGGAAATGTACATGCATTTTTGTGTTGGAAGAGTAAAGATTGATTCACGTGTTTGCTGAAAATAGTGAGCTGCGCAGAAACTCACATGCTGTATGTTGACCCATGATGCATTACTAAGTTAACTTAAAACAGCTGATTATCAACATATTTTATAGGGGTGTATCAACATATTTAATAGAATAATAGGGGTGAGCGAGATAGGCTTTTTTTGGTTCGAGACGAGATTGAGAACAGGAATTTTAGAATTCCTTACAGTGAGGCGAGAACAGGAATTAAAAATGTAAGATTAATTATTTCTAAATTTGCTACCTCAAAACACTGACAATATTTAATTTGTTAAATGAGTACGTAGGCCCTGATAGAGGAAAATTAAATATATATAAAGTTGAAAGTTTAAGCAATTTTTAATACTTTTGCTATTATGTAGGCTACTTAAATTATAGACTTTTAAGAAACACAAATTAAATCTAAATTTACATCTAAAATAGGTTGACATACATATTTATATTTAAATAATAAATAAAACATGAAAAGCAAGTTTAAAAGAAAATTAAATATAGAAAAAAACTAATTCCCAAAGTTTTCCCGAAACTTTTGGGATTATAGAATATGTTTCTCGAAAATCGGGTTGGGAACGGGAAATATTTTTTCCCGCTAAAATCCCAAAATTCGGGAATCCCGCAAACCCCTAATATTCAATTTTCTAGTGAATAAACATGTATTTTATGATCATTCTCCCAATATATGTTTACAAATTATAATGCTGTGTTGTGGCAGAATCCAATACACCGATACACACAAGGAAAAACCTCCTTGATAGATCTTGGTTGGATTCACACAGTGACCTCAAAAGCAAACTAGATTAGATGAGGGTCCTATGTGAGAATAAGACTTAGCAATACCGGAGTAGAAGAAATAAAGTTGAAGGCGTGTGGTGTGGATTTGCTTGCTAAGACAATGATGCAGTAAAGTCTGGTCTCAAGCAGGCTCCAGCTCTACTTCATATACTCCAATGATATTCCTCAAGAGGGCGTGGTGTGTATGGACTATCGAGACGGCAAGTATTTTGATATTGATTGGTTTTTGAGAGAATATGGTGAGTCTAGGTATTTAGATTTTGATAAGCTAACTTCCCAATTAATATAAATCTGTCCAATCTAACACATACAAATGAAAAGTCTATGAAATAAAACCACTTACCGTTTGGAAATTACCAAGAGAGTTAACATTTCTGGTTACTTATTCCAATGTTCTCTTATTTGCTGTCATAGTCCTAACATAATTTTGTTTTCTGTAATCATATGACTCTCTATCCGTTCCAATAATATATTTGCTTTTCCTCACTGAGAACCGTGTTTTTCACCTTTTCCACATTTTAACAAATCTTTGTTAACTTATGTTTTGCCAACTTTATGAGCAAAGTTGTCACTATGGAAGGCAGTGGCTGCAGGCAACCAATGGGGTGTGGGGAAACGTAGGTACAGTGAGACATATGGAACAGTGAGACAGGTGTAATTTTAGGGAAAATTACAGCTTTAGGTTGGCAGTTTCGTAGGGTTTGCTGTGTTTTGATGTGGATGTGACTTTTATGTGTTTTCACACTTCTATATTTCTAAGGTAAGAAAATATCATTAATATTGTGTTTGATTGAGGTCGAAGTAAAATTTTAATATTTGAAGTCTCTTTTGTGTATTTTTTTATAATCATCTCAATAATCTGAGACCAAGAACATCTGATAGGGCAAGCACTTGGCTAACCATGCTGTAAAGTTTGGTTATGTTGTCTTTGTTACTTGAAAGTGGCAGCCATTTTTACAATAAGTTGGCAAAAAGGAACAGTGAGACAAAACATGGTGAGGAACAGTGAGACTGTCTCAGTGTTCCATATGTTGAACACTGATACAGTCTAACTGTTCCTTACCATGATGGACCTCATTGTTCTTAATAGTATTTTTTTTAAATAATGGCTTTATCCAACATATATAACTTATGCCAAAAATTACTTTGATTACGGCTTAAATAATTCAACTTTTTTTTAGCATTCGAGGTCTATATAATTTTTATTTCTATTTTTTTAACTATGAATAGCAGCTGTAGTGGGAAATTATGTAATACAAGATTTTTTTCCTCCAGAATTAAGATGCCGCGAAAGAAGAAAACTGATAAAATCATTGGAAGAACGCCACCAGAGACCATGGAGGCTGCTGTAAAACTGGTTATTGAAGAAGGAAGGAGTATACGCCAAGCCGGAGCCATGAAGGGCGTAAAATTTCAGACATTAGCCAGATATATTAAAAAATTTAAAAGTGATCCTTCATCAAGAATGGCTCCAAACTATAAAGTAAAACAGATTTTCCCGCCAGAACTTGAAATATCTCTCTGCAATTACATTATAAAATGTTCTAAAATGTTTTATGGGCTTTCCCTGAAAGATTGTCGGAAACTAGCATATGAACTTGCAGCAAGAAATAATTTGGTGATTCCCGACAGTTGGAACGTTGATCATCTTGCATCAGAAGCTTGGATGAAAGGATTTCGTCAACGTTTTAGATAGCTTTCTTTAAGAACTCCTGAAGGATGCAGCTTAGGCCGAGCCATCGGTTTTAATAAGGCCAATGTAGATTTATTTTTTATGAAATTAGAAGAGGCCATGAGCCGGCAAAGTTGTTTTGGTACAGGCATGCGTCTGTACAATTTGGATGAGACTGGAACCATGACAGTTCAATCGTCTCAAAAGGTTTTGGCACTGAAAGGTGCAAAACTGGTCAGCAAAGTTATTAGTGCAGAGCGTGGCACTCTTGTCACAACATGCTGTATTGTTGGGGCATCTGGCAACGCTGTATCACCCGCCTTGATATTCCCTCGAGTTCATTATAAACCGCACATGACAAATGATGCTCCACCAGGATCTCTTGGACTAGCAACAAAAGGTGGGTGGATGAATTCGGAGAAATTCGTTGAAGTCATTCAACACTTCATCAAGCATACCCAATCATCTACAGAAAATCCTACACTACTTCTTTTGGACAACCACGAGAGTCATCTTTGCATTGAGGTGCTTGATTTGTGCAAGGCCAATGGCGTGACAGTACTGACAATCCCGCCACACTGTACTAACAAGCTACAACCACTAGACGTAGGATTGTTAGAACCATTCCACATTTTATAACGCTGCTGTAGATTCATGGATGATGTCTCACCCTGGAGAGGTATTTTCAATTTACAATGTTGCTTCTTGTGTTGGAGAAGCTTATCCACGAGCCATGACCCCGCTAAATATCGCAGCTGCCTTTAAGAAAACCGGGATATACCCGTTTAATCGACATGTATTTACGGAAGAAGACTTTTTACCAAGTTCAGTCACAGACAAGCCTGCACCTACAGCAATGGATGATCTTAATAGAAATTCATTATCTTGCGAACACTTAGTTAAAATGAGTGTCCCTGCAGAAAGTTCTGTTGTGGATCACCTTCATGTTGTCACTGCATGCCCAAGTAGGACAAAATCAAGTAGTCAAATCTATTTAAGTCCAGAAGACATAAGAGGTTTTCCCAAGAAAAAGAAGGAAGGGACAACTAGAAAAGGAAGGCGAAGAGGGAAAACCATGATAGCAACTGACACGCCAGAAAAAGAGGAAATTGCCAACAGAAAACGCCTGAAAAAACAATCTTAAGCAAAACGAAAAGAGTTAAAAAAATTGTTTGAGGATGAAATTGAAAATAGTGATGAAGATAGAGTTCAGCTAGAATATAAAGAATCCTCTGATGAAAATAATTTTTCTGAGCCAGAACCTGAACAGGAGCTCTTCGGCAATCTTCATTATGATCCAGAACCAGACAACTTTGTGCTTGTAGAATTCAAAGAAAAGGGAAGCAGGTCTAGTGCAAATATTTACTACTGTGGACAAGTTTTAAAAAAAATGGGTGATAGTGCATTTGAAATTAACTTTCTCCGTAAAAGTATGAAGTGTCATGGAAAATTTATATTTCCTTTGATTAAAGACATAGCGACAGTGGAGAAAAATGATATTAAAATGGTCTTGCCCGACCCACAAAGGCTTGGGGCAACTAAGAGACAGCAAGCATTTATTTCATTTGATATTAAATTAGATAATTATAATGTTCGTTAATATTAACCAAATACTATATTATGAATGAAAATTATGTCTCATTGTACCACAGGTAAGAGGAACAGTGAGACATTTTGGTGTTTTAGGGTTTTTATACTTTTTTGTTGTTTAAAAAAGTATTTTTTGGTTATATTTTGTATTGGCTGCAGGTTTGCACTGTATATAACATAATTATTTGTCAAACGTAATTTTTCCTTTTTATATTTTGAAACTAAAATACTTCAAAAATTACCTGTCTCACTGTACCTATGTTTCCCCTACTGCTGTGTAATGTTTCATCACATGACTGCTAGCAAAGCACCTGACAGACTTGTACTCCAGAGTTGAATGGCAAACCCTGGGAATTTCTAATCACAGATAGGAGGATAACATTACAAAGACCTTCTTCAATGGCCATATGGTTTGAGGTGTCACTATGTTAGACTAAACTGTATGACAGGGGTTCAAATCCTCGTCAGGTGTACTGTAAGTGGTTTTTACAAAATTGCTATCTATTCTCCCTCAATGCAAATGGGATACACTTCCTCTAAATTCAACTGTACTCATCCCTAACTCATTAGCGTAATTAGGATGTATATGTATAACCTGAAAAAAGAGTAAGATGCAGTCCTAAAAAAACACAAGAAAATCAATTACAAAGGACCCAAAAAGATAGGAAGAGTGTAGTGAGGTGGATTGGATAAAACTAGTTCAAGATAGGTAGAGGTGAGGTACTTTTGTAAGTGCAGCAATGAAATTTCAAGTTCTTAATGTCAGAGTTAGTGAACTTGAAAATGTGACATGTAATTTTAAAAATTAAACTCCTGCACAAACTCAATAATCTAGCAATATGAATTGTGATGTTTAATTGTCAAGGAAAACTTCGACAAAACCAATTCAGAAATGTGTAACATTTTAATATCAAAAATAAAGAGACCTACCATTATTTATTTATGTGTCTCAGGAATAAAAGTTTTCATTAATGCGTGGTACACAAAACCAGTAGATAATTAAAAAAATAATTTAATGAAAATTGTAAATACAACAGCAGTCATTATATAAGAGAACATATGCACAAGGCCACTTATACTCCATTCACGGTAGGAATTACTCTCTGAAAGGTCTTTTTTCCTACCAATATCCTACTATATAATAGATTTATGGTAGGGAAAAAGGCCTTTCAGAAGTCAATTCCTACCGTGAACAGACTATAATATTCTGATCCAATACAATTTTTGTTAGATACAAAAGAAGTAGTTAATAAGACCTTGATTTTCCTTGTCAGCACGTTTGGAAAAACAAGAGGAAAAGTGATCAAATGATCTTAAGAAATAAAATATATTTATAGCCTTGATAAGGCAACAATTATTTAAATATGTGATGCAACATACTCTTTCTGTGTACATGCAGTTGAAGTGACTACCCCAATTTTTAATTTTTTTTATGAATGAATGTATCTGACAATTAGAAAAAGAAACTAAATCTACTTTCACATATTCATATGTCAAAATCATGTAATACGCGACTGTCAATTTTTGCTATAAAATAATGCTAGTAATATATGAATATGTTATCAACGTTGACCACAACATGTATTTGTATTTTCTAAAAGGTGCACCGAATGTTCATTTGTATGAAAATCAAGGTAACTATCCAAGAGAGAGTACAGCATGTTTCAAATATCGACATTTGCTCTAGATACAATATATCTTGTACATATTAGAACCACAATAAAAACAAATGTCATTTTCCAACTTGAGTGTGAAAAAGTCGAATTTAACAAGCATATATTACAAGATGGTCAAAAAAACTTTCCATTTAATGTTTGACTTTAGCTAGGTCAGTAATGTGTGACAATTATTGTAACTCATATGGTCTAATTATCGCACACTCGTTGATTCAACATAATATGTGCTACATACATTTGCAGAAACACAGCACACCTCTCATCCACGTCCACACGTCACCATTCCACGCACTCACTGTCCTGTCTTTCTTTCACAACAACCAGTCTCGCCAACCTCACGCAATAAGTTTCGGCGAGTTTCTAACACAATGAAATTCAAAATGTTTACGCCCCTACCAACCGAATTAATTGCTGAAACTAGAAGATTTACAGTCAAACATTTTCCCTTACTTTAAAATCTGAGGTTATCAACAATACAGAGCTGTAAGAGACCACAACATCTCTAATATACAGAGTAAGGAGGGTATTTTCTTATTTCAAAGAATTAAATTTGAAACATTAGCCCCAATTACAAAAGTAGTAATTTATTAGGTCCTTTGACACATTTGATATTTACAATTAGGAATAAAGCCCAATATTAACAATTTTTGCCAGATTAATCTATCAAATTAATTTTATCAATATTTTGTTTTTTAAATATTTGGCATCAAACTTTGAACACCCTTTTAATATGTCATAAATGAATGTAATCCAATTTCAGCTAGTATTAGTACGCCAGAATTGATGTGCACAGCTCAGTGAATAACAACATTGTTGGGTGACCTGGCGGTCTAAGGCTAAGGTGTCAAACTTCTGTGCTGGGGGCCCGGGGTTCAATCCTCAGTCCTGGCAAGGATTTATCTGATTGCCAAACCCTTCCTTCACCTCTGACAAGACGTGTATTAATCACACTTGTGAATATGTGGAGTGCTAGGCCTCCACCGTGGTTCGGATCCCACGTTAAACTGTAGGTCCTCCATTTCATCTCACAATCACCCTACGTAAGTGCGTATAACCCGAACGGGTAGTAAGAAGCGGTGCTATAAATAATAATAGCAACCTTGTTCAAAGGCAAAGATTTAATTGCATAATATGATTATTTTAAAGTGTCACATATATGATAGGAAATGAATAAATGTAATAATTGCTTTGTATTAATTACTTTACTTCACTTGCTATATAAGTCATTTATTAGGATAGCCAAAACAAATTACAAACATGATTTCTCTTATTTTGAAAGAAGAGATTTTTTTTTTAATATTCTACTTCGATGTGTTTGCTCTTTATATTTATATGTTTAATTTACTCCCTCTCTCCCGATAATTAATATTTTGTTTGTGCATTCTGCAGAATAGTGTATTTAGCTAGCTGTAGTTTCATTTTACTTTAGTTATATGATATTTCATAAGCATGTATTTACATTATTTTACTAGTTCTTTAGGGGGAGTTACTTTTATCTTCACTAACACACATGTAAAGTGATCTCGTGATTAGGAATAAAGGGTAGAATTAAAGAAAATTACAATATTTCAAGGAATAAAATCAAACAATTAATCCCATCACAGTACTATCAATGCTAATGAAGAGTTGCTACCCACACCAGCATACATAATATACTTTAGGACAGAGTTTCTAAAAATGTGAAGAACGAGGGAGGGGCTTTCTGGTAAGGCACAGAGTCAAAAGCAATGTCAATAAAATTAGTTTGTTTGTCCCTAATGAGCATTATGTAATGTGTACCACACGCAGGGATTTGAAATTTAAAAATTAGTAGCCTGTGTGCACCTCAAAGCTGGAATTTTACATTTTTACTAGTTTTTAAATTAATTAAAAACCTGGTCACATTAATTTTTGTTATATTTATAGCATATTTATATTCATGTCAATAGTTTTTCACATCACCTTTTGAAAATACCTCCATAGTCAAGAGTTCTATAAAGAACCTTTATTGTAATATATACAATAATTGTTAGTAGTTTCCTGCTTTGTCTCATTCTGCTTCTTATGGTTGTATACAAATTACACAAAACTAATTTAAGGACGCAAGGTGAGGAGGAAGGATTGAAGGAGATATAGAGAAACCATCCCTGATGTACTAACAACCACTACTATGCTAAATGGGAGCTGTGTAGAAATTATTGGTGTTACTTTGATATGAGGTAAGACCTTTTACTCTCTACTATAACATTATAACAATTTTCTTTGGTAAACTTGATCTTCAGTGACATTTCTAGAGGATCTAGCACATTACAAAGATATAAAGAAAGTAACCACTGACCTGTAAACAAGTGGTTGAGTCAGAGCTCTGCAGAATCTAAAGGAAGGAGGAGGAATATTAGGCTAAAGTGTATCAACATTTATAATAAAGTCTTATAAAATGTTCAAATGACTGACACAGTTTCATACAATTACAAAAAGGAAAGCAAATTAATGTGAATATGTTTATGTAATATAACATGTCTAGAGTAATAAATATTACTTGATCAATATTTACAGATTGTGAAATTAATTATACATAGCTCATACTACCAAACAAACACTATAATTGTCCAGGCGTATTCGTAACACAGTCTGCCAGTGTCGTCCCGGAATCTATTTTATTCCTACGTCCTTTTAAAAGGTTACTGTGCTCCTTCCATCCTTTACAATGTGGAGGTTTAAGTTATAGCTCACCAGTAAATATGAGAAAATCAAGTGACAACAGAAGATTTAAGCTAATAAGAGAATGAATAGACAGCTTTCATGCCCACTCTATAATACTCCCAATACTTGTATACTCCTACAGCAAAATTTGCTATAGCATATTGTAAATTATATTTCAAACAAAACAACTGTTAAGTTGTTACAAATGATATACTTAAAATACTTCAAAATAAGTGGTTTTAGAAAATAAACTGTGATGAGATGTATTATTTTTTTTAGCACGGTATTATACTACCCGTTTGGGTTCACAGTATGTACCGATTATGCCAATGGTATGTTAGGAATTAGGTAGATTAAATTTAGAGGAAGTGTACCTCCATTTGTGTGGAGGAAGAGTAGAAAGATATTTTGGAAAAAAAAAAAAAAAAAAACTCGGTACAACCAACCAGGATTCGAACCTCAATCTCTTCATTGGCAGTCTAGTCTACTGAGAGAGTGATGCCTTAAACTATGTGGCCACCAAAGCAGGTTACTAGTATTAATTGTCTCTGAAGTGTACATATGATATGAGACAGTTATCGAGAAAGAGTGAATATAGGTCAGTTTATTACCCCTATGATATATGTTTACTCTTAAGGTCCTAGTCTTACCTTGACAGAATATATTATGAGCTGAGGCAAAGTGAAACCAAGGCAAATGAAGGGCACAGGTGTGACTGAGCCACTGACCACAAAAAGCCATTTCCTCCATTAGTTCACATCACTTTAGGCCCAAGGCACAGACCAGGTATCCACTAGACAGCCTTATGGTAGATTTACTGTGTCCTTGAGCCAGGTTGAGAGACTTTGGGCAACAGGGAATGATTGCTAGTTGCAGTTTTCAGTGATAACAGCTCTTTCAAATGAAACAATTTGCTTCCAAATTGTTCGGTGTGAAGTCCGAACACAATAGTTCATGTACCAGCACCCCTCTCCCCACTTTCACCCCCTTACCAACTCTCAATCAACCAGACCTTTCAGTCACGTAACTAACCCTGCTATTTGAAGAGTGTTTACAACTAGACAATATGCAAACATTTATTAACAAAAAAGGATCATTGTATTCTACTTTATCTTTCTGATTTGCAGTTTGAATAAGCTCATTTGGGAGGTTGATTCTTGGTAAACAGGGTGGGGGTGTTTCCTGAACATATCTTTGTGTAAATGGTTTTATTGAAACTATAAGGCAATTTGTTTGTCTTCTCTCAAATAAAATGGCCTAGGCGGGTTTTAATGACTGCTTAATGATGATGCTGTCCCTTGAGACCTTCAACATAGTTATCTCCGTGTCGAAGGTCTCAAGCTCACCCAATGAGAGCAGCCGTTATAACCTGGAGGCTGTGGGTCTGGTGTGTACCTTGTCTGTGCTCCAGAGTAGGGGCTAGTTTTAAAATATATATACACACACACACAAAGGTAATTAATACAGTTTTAGAATGTACACATTTTGGGAATGGGATGCTTTACAGTTTAGGTATCTGGTAACGCTTTCAAAAAGGTAATGCCTCACTATTAAAAATAGTTGGAAAAAATACTAGCCTGTACTGAAATATATAATTGATTTGCCACAAATATCATTTAAGCTATCTTGATGAAAAATAATAATAAACAATAGGCCCATGGATAGTTATCAATATGTTATCATTTGGTGTAAAATTACAAGATTAAATGTCAAAATTTGATTCTGCAGTGTTATTGCATTTAAAGCGGATTTTGCCTTTGGTTCTCAATTTGTAAAGAAGGCTTGTACTAGTAATTCCTCATCTAAACACATTTGGCAAATTCTCTTTTAGGATATTATTTCTCTATATCGAAGCTTCCCAAAAAGTAGCCCATGGCCCACATTATGCTTGTTAATGTGCCCACTAATAACAAAACACACTGTTGGTATAGTGTGCAATGGCCTAGTTGATGGTGTGAAATACAAACATTGTTAAGGGTGACACATACCAGATAGTTTCTTGTATGGGCACAGTTGTTTTAAAACAACACTTGTATTCTCTTCAATGTCAGATAACTTTTCTGTTGAGATCCAAAATATTTTTTAAAAGGTGCAAAAATGACAATTTGTGTGGAAGGTCCAGTGAGTCTCTAGCAAGACTAAATCTGTCCGAATAATAAATCGATACAAGTTTTGTTTCTTCAGATTCATCAGTGAAATAATCAACACTAGGAATGGCCCTTAGCACTCAACCCATGAGTTTGTCTCGTGCCAGTGCAGGCTCAACAAAAGCTTTTAATTTTACATGTGAGCTGCTAGTTAAAGTTTGGAAAGTTTGTTTAATACAAGGACTAACAAACGACAAGGCAAGTGTGTTTGACATCCAAATGGTTTGTCAATGGAAAGTGATTATGAATGAGTTTAAGTAAACTGTGCCATAGCCCCTGAGAGAAAAAAATAATCTATTAATTAAATTGCAATCTATTATTATTATTTATTTTAGGTATTTAACATGCAATTGCTGAACCAAATGATAATTTCAATGAGCAAAAATGAAAAAGCCTATCAATTTTGCTGGTATATGTATTTCCACAAACCTTCCAGGTGTGTGGTCTTTACATCTCGAGAACAATGGCCAAAAGTTATGTAGTATTTGAACTAATGTAGAAGAAGGAAGGTCTCTTTCTCTCACCAAAGTTGTAACTAAGTAATTAACTTTAAATTCAACCAAAATGTAGCCCAGTAAGAAAATTAAACAGCCTAAGCATAACCGACTCACTAACTCTTCCATTCACACTTTTAGCACGTACGTAGAACCAAACCTACAACAATATCTCAAGGCCAGGTCTCTTAATTTAGGATACTGGCACGAGGGAAGGCATTTCCAGAAGATGTAAAATTCTTGGCTGAATGGATTCCCAAGTACTTCTTTGTACTTGCTGTCAAATGCAGCGTTGTTCTGAATATCAAGAATTTCAATTTGTATGTCAGAAGGGTAGAGAACCATCTCCTCCATAGACATTGAAAAAGGATTTGTGAAAAGTTGAACATTTTTCTTTTCATCCTGGAAGTCTGAAAACCTAGTTTCAAAAGAGTTTTTCAAATCAGAAATAGCATGTTTGTATTTATTAAAGCCTGGAAGCCCACCACTACATTCAGTGTTGGAAAGTGTTTTCATTCGAGGAAATTGGGAGAGCTCATTCTGAGAAATATTATGATCCAGCAGAGTGAGCTTTGCTTTAAAAGCCTGAATGGAACTGAATAGGGTCGGAAACATGTTATTTTTACCTTGCAAACACTGATTCAAGTTGTTAAGGTGACCCATAATGTCCGCCAGAAAAGCTAACTCCCATAGCCAGTCTTCATTCTTCAAAAGCGTACACTTATCAGGTAGTTCCCCATTTTCTTCCAAAAACTTCAGAACATTACCCTTTAAATTCCAAAATCTCTCAAGTGCCTTTCCCTGTGACAACCAACGGACACTAGAATGAAGCAGAAGCTCACCACGGTGTTTGTCTTCCGATTCTGCTTCAAGGAATTCACGGAATTCCCTTCTGTTCAGTGCCCTAGCTCAGATCTTGTTGATACATCGCACCACTGGATCGAACACAGAAGAGAATTTAATGTATTTGGCACAAAGAGCTTCTTGATGGATAATTCAGTGATATTCAAAAACTTTACGCTTCAAATAACCTTCCAACAAAGCTACAAAACCTTTTACTTTGCCAGTCATTGCCGGGGTCCCATCCGTATAAACACTGTCTAATTTATCCCAATCTAAACTGTTGTTTTCAATTACTAATTTTATTTCTTTCAAAATATCTTCCCCTTTACAAAAAACTAGCTGGCGCAAGTCTAGAAGCTCTTAGGTGACATCAAATTGATCGTTGATACAACGCACATAAACAAGAAGTTGAGCAGTGTCACTTATATCGCAGCTCTCATCCAAGGCGATGGAAAAGTATTTACAAGTATTGATACACGAAACTACTTGTTTGCAAAGGTCACCAGACATCTCATCGATCCGCCGCATAACTGTGTTTCTTGAAAGTGCAACGTCATCCACCATTTTAATGACATTAGGATCTTCAGTGGCTTTTGCGAAGGCCATTAGACTTGGCTTTATTATCTCTTCTCCTTCGGAGTATGGCTTTTTTTTTCAAGCAATGATGAGGGCGATTTCATAAGAAACTTTGACCATTGTCATCAGCTGATTACTTTTTGTTTAAAAAAAAAATTGTTGCACAGTTAGTGAATTTTTCTTTTTATTTACAAATTTTGTTCTTAATGCTGAGCCAATTGGATATTTTATGTTAATATCGGAATACATCTGTTTGAAGTGCCAATTTAGATTAAACTTTTTGGGAACTGCAACACTAGCCCCACAAATAAGACACACAGGCTATTTTACAGCGGAGGATAACACAGTTCGGCACCAAACAACAAACTGAGTAGAAAAGTGTGATTTGTGCAGACTGAGGAATGTGTCCTTGACTGCTGGACTAGTCGTGGTGGCAGAAAAGGAGGAGAAGGGGTTGGGGTTGGGGTTGTAGTGGAAAGGAAAGAGAAAGCTTGAGTAGCGGGAAACAATACAACAGAGACGGCCAACTTAGTAGACCTAACATTTTTAGAAACTTATTTACCTGGCCCAATTAGGTGATTTATTTTTTCATCAAATTTGTTATTGTTATATTTGGTGACTTTAGGCGTGCCACTTAAAATGCTTCCACGTGCCACCTGTGTCAGAGTGTATTTCACCAAATTATTAAGAGATGCATCACTATATCCCCATTTAGGAATAATATTATTTATTTGTGTGTTTTTATTAATATTCTATTACCTGTGGTAAAAATGACCACTATGAACTCTTATGCTCTTAATTTACAGCATACTTTAGTTCAATGTTTACCAATTTAATTAGCACCAACTGGTTTCACAAAAATGTTATAGCCAGGAATGCACCGAGGGTGAGTGTGTGTGTTCAACCAGAGCCTTAAGTATGATTTGTAATGCAACACTTTCTGGGGACCTCACCATAAGCCACCACAGGCAGAACCTCTCCCTCCTTCCAAAAATGTCAACTCATCATTAGAATTATATTGGAGGTGAACACATTCGATAGACAACGAAACAAAGGTTATTAAATACTAGTAGTGTTGGGATGGTTAAAATGTTATAATGAATATTAAGTATGTTTAGTTTTTAAATTTGTAGCACAGTAGGATCTGGCTAATTTGAAGTTGTTTATTTAAATAATTGAATAATTTAAACCCACCATTATTACCCATAAATTCTTATTTAAATCAATGGCAAAAAAAATAACAATTAGAATTTTAGAAGGAAATATTTGGATAATTCGAAGTTTATACAGCATATTGTTAATTTTTTTGAGTTTCTACTCACTTCAGACCTAACTTTTAACAGTCTCAACTAAGCCAAAGAATCCCAAGAATGTCAAATATAGTTAAGAGTTATTGACTCATAGTAAAAGATAAAGCAGGGAGTTTTGCACCAGCTGTAAGTGGTTTTGCTAAAATAGGGGATGTTTTGGCTCTGCTTTAATCACTTCTATATGACAGTGCCATCATGTGCCGCACAGCATGGAAGGGGTAAGGTTTATGTTGCTTGTCCTAATCTGGCACCTTTGACTCTCAGTGACAGTTGCTAATTGTCATCTTACAAGTGTAAATTGCGGTGTTTTTACGAAGTCTAAGTGTAAAACCTACACAAGTTTAACCATAAACAAGAAAGTTGAAGTGATCAGAGAAGTATAAAGAGTGAAACAGAAGTGTGATATCACAAAAGAATACGGAATACAGCTGAATACTCAATTTAAGTGCAAAAACTGATCAAGTCTGCATTTTTTTAGATGAGTTAATTTAAAAAAAAATTCATTTTGAGGCTTTTTATTTATTGTGTACAAATGGTTTAGATACCCATTGGTTAATTAGAAATTTTTATATTTCAAATTGTTTTAGGCACACATTGGATTTCAAATTAAAAGGTTCCGCTGTATTTATATAAATGAGGGAAAATCACAAGTATTTTAATTATTTATTTTAGCACAGCGTATTATTACCCATTCGATTTATAAGTTTATATACTAACTATGCTAATAGTTTTATGGATTCGAAAAGTTATATTTATAAGTATATCCACATTTGCATGGAAGGAAAATAGTAAACCATTTTGTAAAATCCACCCTTAGTACACTCGACCAAGATTCGAACCCCGTTGATCCTGCCATCGGCAGTCTAGTCTACTGTGAGAATAGCGCCATAGAGCATGCAGCCACTGAAGCAGTTTTAGTATTTTAGTTATTTGGTATCTTAAATAAGACAAATATGGAATAAAGTCAAAGATAAAATACAAAACAATTTATATTAGTATTCTTGTTGGGGTGAATCTCATATTATCAAAGATGATAAAAAGATTTGCTTTATATCGAAGAAATAAAGGGCATGGAACTCCGCATGGACTTTCTCACTCCATTGTTTAAAAATGGAGATATTTACTCAAAGCTTGTAATATTTGTGAAATGAAATAATACACAATAGCAAACTCGAGAAAAAATTGTGGTACACTTACATAAAACATTTTTTGACTTCCTGTTTTAAATTTTATAATTTTAGTTTTAAAGAATTAAAGGTCCTCGTTTGTATATCTGGACGAAAAGAAAAAGATTGATATTGGGTCCACAAGAGTCAAAACTTCTTATTAAAATTCCAACTTTCGGTTCAAATTTTTTACATTTTACTAGAGAGTGCACATCTTATGGTTATTGAATTGCTATTTTATTCTTCATTTATAAATTTAGACCAATAAAAAAAGTTAAAGTTTGACTACTGAGTCTAAAATGATATAGAGTTTGTTCATGAGAGGTTTTTACCTGAATGACAGTTCAAAAATCATAAGTTTAAGTTTTGGGTCGCCAACACTTGGAAAATATCACTGTTTTGTTATAAATGCTAAGTATTTTAATTATATGTTATTTTTAGATCTAAAATAACCAATTAATGTTTTATCACACTATTTTATTACTTTAAATAATTTCATTTTACCCAATCCGAAACAATTTTCTAAACATAATTTAAACAGATATTCAGAGAATTAAAAAATTAAACCTGGACACGGGAATCGAACTCGTGTCAAGGTGTCAATTTTCAATTTTCAGAATTTTATATCTAGATGGAGTAATCCTCACTAAAATCATAAATAATAGCTTTGGCTATTTGATTCATAATTTAAAGTACTTATTCTTAGTTTTGGAATGTTAACAATAATGTGTTATATAGTGCATAAATTAATACTTTTTAATACCGGGGGGTTCGTATTTACTTGGAAAAGAGAAAATTCTTGTCATTTTTTTATTATGTAGTTAATTATTTTATGACTATTTTATCATATTTAACTGGATAAAATAGTTTTATACATTGTGAGGTGCACCATATTGTACAGAACTTGTTTGTGTCATGATCAATCACATTGTTTAAATTCGGCAGTCACTATTTTGAAGCAATATCTGTTAAAACTTTTGTGAAAGTGCTGTGAATAGTAGTTTATTTAAAGTGGAATAAAACAATAAATAAGCTTTGTGCCCGACCTCATATAAATAATAATGGCATAAATTACTGTGGTTAACTATCACATTCATACATTACTCTTATGTTTTCATTACAGTTATCCAGAGTGACTGTCAGTTGTTGGCGTAAGGCTAAATTAGGGATTATTTCTATTAACCTTTTGATCTGTCATCCAAGTAAACTAAGGTCGTGAATGTACTATAGATCATTGCTGTACAAATATTTCCCCTAAGAGGTTAAAGGAAAAAGAATATAAAATTTTTGAGAGATTAATTTATTTACTTAATCTATGGTGTTAGAGAATTAAAATATATTTCAAATTATTTTTCTCTCTTTTCGACCTTACCTCTTAATTTTAGGGTTAAACAGACAGACATGCAAAAACCTCTTTTTCGGATTTGGGGGGTCATGGAACGTCGAAATTCATCAAAATTTAAAATTTGATTTTCTTTTATGATCACAATACTTTATCTACCTGTAAGGTAGCGAGAAAGTAAAAAAGGAGGGAGGGTGGTGCAGGGTATAAATAAGAATATGAACAATGTTTATTTAGCACATTCACTCTATTGTTATGTTTTTAAATAGTTCAATGAACAATAATTAATTTGTGGTTACTTTCCAAATCCTTATAACAATGTGACTCAAACTTAATTCTGAAATTGTAATTCCAAGTGTTGACTTACCACTTTAAGCTTGGCCTGAATCTCCCGAAGTTTCCTCCTGGCAAGTACTTGGATGTGGGAGCTCACTTGCTTCCTCGTCCTTGTCTTACCGGTGCGCAGTTTGATATACCTCGCTATTAGCTCATTACGACCTGGAAATAACACCACAATATAAACTATTTACATTCAAGTGGCAGAGAACAAATAAAAGTGTAAAGCCAATTTAATTGTTTGTGTTTTTATCTTCTCACTACAAAATACAATTTTTAAGTATGTTTTAAAGAAAACATGATAATATATTTTAAACATTTTCTAATTAAAAAAGATGGTGTATAAATTTGATATCACTGCTCTTTATATATGAAGACTTGTTTTGAATTTTTCTAAACTAATTTTAAACTAAGATCCTACTTTTATATATATTTATTTATTGTTGTTGAATTTTATAATATCTTGATTCTGGTCAATGGTAGAAAACAATGCTTTTATTGGAATTAATTCCTTGAGATCAACTCTGCTTTGGTGATTGAATGGTCTAGGGCAAGGCTATTTGATTAGCATCCCACAGGTCACATCCGGCCTAACCAACCCCGTGGATTAAATGTTTACCCATCAATAGAGAAGGTAGGATGATGACTCACACCATTTCTCTCCTCCGCAAAGCAGCAAATATCTCACCAGTTGATATTTGTCTGTATTTCTTGTTGTTTATGTGTTATTTATATTAGCAAAAAGTTTCTTTGATTGAACGAGTCCCAATGTCAGATACAGTTACAGCTCATAGAATCGAAATTCACAGATCAGAAACATTTAATATGAGCCACACAAGTTTGGAACAAGCAGAAACAATATCAATAGAAGTTGATGAGTTACAGATACCACAGATATCACTCAGTTGAGCATATCCATGTGTTATTTTGACAGCAACCATTTTCGTGAAGAATTGTTAGTACTACTGTCCCTGGAAGAATATACTATTGGAGAAACTGCCTTTGGAAAAGATTAATATCTTTTCACTGAAAACAAAATAGATCTGCAGAAGATGTCTCCTTGTAACGAATGATTCTTCCTCCATGACTGGAAAATAAAGTGGCTTAGTTGCATGAGAGGCAACTTTATCCCCCAAAAAAATGCAATCCTTACACTGTATATACACCAAAGTGCCTTTTGCACCAGGACTTTTGGGTTACTTAAAGTATGTGATGGAGGGTATTGTGAAAGGTGTCAACTGTATTAGACCAAAGCCCAACCTTCAGTACCAGCTGTTCCACAAATTATTAGCAGACTTTCTGCCGATATTCTGATTCAAAATAATATTTGTTGTTTAAGTAGGTAAAGTGCTGGAGAAGTTTAGTGAGTTCAAAAATGAGATAATTGTGTTTAATGGATCTTCAACACTAAAAGGAGATAAAGAATTCTAAAACTTGCTGAAGGATGAAGATTTCATGTGCAAAGTTGGGTTATTATGTGATGCATTTGTCACATTTGTGTGTTAAATAGCCAACATAAAGAAAAAGACAAAATGTCTAACTGATCTGGTTGAAAAGCTAAAGACATTTAAGAAAAACTTGCAATATTTTCTTTGAACTTGACGTCAAGGAAATTACTTCATTTGCTTAAATTGTGCGAGATTCTTGATGCTAAGTCAAAGCATATTAGTCTGTTATGATTGATTTCTAGAGTAATCTGGAGAAAAACTTTGAGGACCAATTTATAAATGTCAACACTGATAAAGAAATAATAGGATTTGTTAGACATCGATTCAATCAAGGAACAACATTTTCTGGAAAGTATTCACAGGTTCTACCTCAAATTGACAAAGGAGCTTCAGTTAGAATTCATTGATCATCATCTACATTGAGTGATCACTTTGAAGATACAGAGATGGTGTCGTTTTGGTTTACTTTTTCATTTTTTCTAGAATTATTCTTTTATAACTAATGTTAATGCAATCTGTAACTAAAATAATGTCACAAGACTGTTGCTCAATAAAATGTATGGCCAAATGTACATTTTGTTTTTTCCCCTCTTTTAAAGTGCAAAAGCACACACTGATAATGCTCAAAACTAGGGCCAAACTGAAAATGTTTGGCCCATTAAAAATTATGATTTTTTGCAGTAGCTTATTGGACAACCAATTAAATAGCGTCTACAGGTCATGAAATATCATTAATCAAGTTGTCTAGTCACGCAGAGTGTGAAGCATACTTAACATAGGAATCATATAGATACTTTTCTTATACACTACATGTATATATCTATTCAAATATTCCACAGCTGAAATTACCAAGAATTATGCCACAATTTTTTATTTTATTTAATAATGTTCTTAATGGGGGAGGGGGGTGGGGGTGGGGGACTAAATACACCCAACCTGGATAAAAAAACTGCTTTTCTCGTTTTCAACAGTCCAGTCCATTGCGAGAGGCCAGGGCTATTCAATCAGTTATCCAAGCAGGCCACTCCAAAAAAATCATCATTTTTAATGGTTCTAACATTTAATTCAGTCTGGCCCTTGTTTTGTACTTTGTTAGAGTAGGTTTTTGCAGCTTAAAACAGGAAAAAAGCAAAACGTAATACATCTGGTTATACATTTTATTAATCAACAGTTTTGTGGCATTAACTTATTACTTGCAGATTTCATTGACATTTTATATATAAGACAATCTGGCCAAATAAAAGGAAACTACTATTAGAATTTTACTAGCATTATTTTTAAGGTTTTATTTGGATATGATATTACAAAAGACAAACTTCAAATAAATAGCAAACTAAGCCATAGATAAATCATAAAAAGTACTACATAGTAAATTACCGCAAGATTATTTTTCATAGACCATCGTGATATGTGTTTTTATTTCATAATATTTTCAATTTATCTCCAGTCTATATTATCCTAGCAGTGATTGGCTTGTGAGGCAATTATTTCCCCTCTCCACCCACAAGATTTTCTCAGCACTGTGTCTAAAACACTAATGAGTTAGGGATGAGGAAGGTTGAATTTAAAGAAAGAGTACCTGCATTTGCATGGAGTGTTGGGGGGGGAACCATCCTCAGTACACCCAACCGGGATTGAACCATGATCTCTTTCATCAACAATTGCAAGAGTAGCGGCTTAGACCATGCGGCCACCAAAGCGGGTCAAGAATGTATTTATTCACAACTATGCATATTTTTACATTCATTGAAAATAAATCACAAAAGCTATCAATAGTTTGTTTTTTTATTTTACTTGTTTAGCACAGTGTCTTACTAACTGTTCAGGTTATACACCAATGTACTAACTAACCATTTAGGAAAAACTGCCCCCAGTTCACCCGACCGAGATTTGAGCCTCGATCTCCCCATCCTCGGCAGTCTCGCTCAACATGAAACTAGTGTGTTGGCTAACTACGCCACCGAGGCGGGTAGCTATCAATAGAATCCATCAACAAAGATAAAGGATGATTTAATCATAGGTTATTCAGTATAAATATATATCAAAGCGAAGAGGTAGCTAAGAGAAGTGAGGTCACAATAGAAAGCCAAACAAATGATGGAGGACAATTGAATCAGCATTTGGAAGAAGGAAATAAACGCCGAAAATCGAGTTTTCACCAGAATCGATATTTTTAAGGATAGACACATCGATATAGTGCATAAAAGCAACAAAAACCAATCCGTAAAGGCTTGAAAAACAGATGAGAAGTTTCCGTAAGTTGGAAGAAGGAAACAAATCCATATATATATTTCCTTCTTCCAACTGCTTCCTCGCACGGCCATGAGGTGGCACCAGGGAAGGAAACAAATTCTGATCTACTTCCAACTGCATCTCCACAGGGTCGGGAGATGGCAGCAGGATGTGAAACTACATTAATCCCGTCCATTTTCTTGTCCTTATTTAGTTTTTGAACAGTCTGATAATGTGATAACGTGTTCTTTTATATCTGTTACTCTAAATAATTTAATCAATATACTGTCAAGTTCATCAGGTTCTGAAGTGGCTTTATCCATCAGAAACAAGCGAAAAAAAGGAGCTCGCAATATCCACAACTACAAACGTGAAATACAGAAAAGGCAGCGTTTACAACACGTCAGCACCTCCACAGGTAATACAATTCCTGCAAAATCAAATACCAATGTTTCATGTTCTTGCAAGCTTAAATGTACAGACAACTTCTCTCCTGAAGAAAAGACATATTTTCTCGATTACTTATATGATGGACAAAGCAAAAATGAACAGGATGCATTCCTAATGGGCCTGATAGTACGTCGTGATCCAAAACGCCGTCGTTCAGTGAGTGAAAACCCTAAAAAAAAAAAAAAAAAAAAGACGTTTTTTATTTCTTTGCCCTAAATATCGCAAACAAAAGAATTCATATTTGTAGAAAAGCATTTTCTGTTTTGTATGCAATCAAAACTAAAGCGCTTTTCCGTTTGACTACCTTAGTTGCTTCCGGAAAATCTCAAGTTGACAAGCGTGGAAAACACATGAATCGAGGTAACACGCTACCTCCAGAAATACTTGGTGCTATTGATAGTCATATAAGAGAGTTCCCGCCTCACCAGTCTCACTACAGTAGTAAACAGATTCAATATCTAAGTGCTGAGCTGGACATAAAAACTTTACACCGCCTGTTCTGTAAGAAATATCCACAGTATGCCCTTCGTGTCAAATATGATTTTTATCGGAAATATTATAATGAAAACCATGGATATAGATTTGGGAGATTCCAAATTGACGTCTGCACTACATGTGAGGAGTTGGAAACGAAGATAAAATCACCAGTTCTGAATGACACCACAGAGACTTCTACGAGGACTTAGTTACCTGGCCTACCACAAATGCAGCAGATGACGATGAATGAGTTTTTTCCCATTTTTTTAAGTGAGTGCCTTGAACATTTTGTGAATGGTGAATCCTGACTATTGAGGGTGTGTGATATATAATAATTTTATTGGGCCATAGTGGGGCAAAATATATTTCATTAATACTAAGAAAATGTGAAAAAGGAGATGAATTTATTATCTACTTCAGAAAATATTAAACAATCATTATTAATCCTAGATTCTATCAGATAGCTTCATTTTTTTTACTCTGTATTACTTGTGACTAACATTTTAAGGTTTTTTATTGAGTTATCCCTTTATTTTTCAAATCACATTTAGTGAATGGTGATTCCTGACTATTGAGACTGTGTGATAATTTTATTGAGCCATAGTGGGGCAAATTATTATTTTTCATTAATACAAAGGAAAAGTGAACAGGAATATGACAATACCTACATCAGAAAATATTAACCAAATATTATTAATTCATGATTCTATCAGATAGCTTCATTTTTTATTATTTATATTACTTATGAATAACATTTGAAGGTTTTTATTGAGTTTTCCCTTTATTTTCTAATAACTTTTTTCCATCATTTGGAAGAAGGAAACATATCCACAAACTTATTTTAATTTTACGAATCAGAGTACAGTACCTGGAAAATGTCTGAACACTGGAAAAGGCTCAGAATAACGTTCTGAATGTTCAGTAAAAAAAATGTTTTGGTTGAATCAAGAAAACATATGTTATACGGTTTTTATTAGTTTCTCAAAAAACAGGTTTTTGGATTTATTTCCTTCTTCCAAATGCCGATTCAATTATTTGTAAGTATGTGCTCAGTAATAACTACACTACCACTGCACAGTATAATTCTGGTTGATATCCCATTCATGTAAATAAATCACACTTTATGCTTCACAAGTATATATTCTCATAATTGCACTTTTATCAACATCATCAGGATCACATGAGCACTTAAAGAGTGGCAAAAATAAACAATAGCCATCAGTTTGCTACACCTTATCATAGACATGTCATTTAATTTGAATCGAGTAGGTAAGAGTTTGTGACAAAGAAAAAGATATGGTTTATTTCTAGTCTGGTCAGTCGATCTTATAGCATAGCGTCTCTCATATAACCTTTAAGACTCTCCAAGGAAGAAAGAAGTGCTTGGGGAAAAGGAGTGGATACTGGCAATGTGTTGCTAATATTTGTAGTATTTTGTAAATGTTGGAATAAATGGATGCATTGCACTGAGCTAATTCCGATCACTGTATTAAGCCTCTCCTTTGTTCACATTGCTCCACTTTACTTTCAAAATTCAAAAAAAGTTACAAGGAAATATTTTAAATGAGAGGTTGTGAGTGAGGTGTCAAAGCAGTGGTGTGAAATCAATTTGTGAAACTTAGGATTCTCTTGTGATTCACCAAGCGTTCTTTAAACTTGAATAAAAATTAAAAAGTTCAAAAGTTTACACGAGTGGGGATGTTTAGCTGCGAGAACCATCCCTAGCTCATGCTTATGGTGTTTGGAGCAACAACATTTTGTATGATTCGTGTAACCTAGAATCCTAAATTTTGTCTACGGGCCTTATTTAAAAGATTTAAATTTAAATAAATAGGTGCAGAGTATAATGATTTTCACTAGAAGAAAATATGTTAAACAAATTTGCATAAAACCCACATGAGCAACAAGGTCATCTAATCTGTCTCGGGACAGGAAAGGTCATAGAATGCCAACCAGGTGTATTGAGAGTGATTTTTTTAAAATCTTTTTCCACATAAATATGAGTATATTTCCTCTAAATTATACCTTCCGCGTGTATATCCCATTAATGTAAATAAATGCAGAAAATACGACAAACCCATTTTATGGATATAAATACTAACATAACTAAGTGCTCGTTGTTTCTTAACCTGCTTCAGTGGCCACATGGTTTAGGAAGTCACTCTCACAATAGACTAGACTGCCAATGACAGGGAGATCGGGGTTCAAATCTCAGTCAGATGTAGTGAGGGTGGTTTTCTCTAAACGGTCCCCCTCAACAATGTGGGTACACTTCCTCTAAATTCAACTTCCTCATTTCTAGATCACTAGATATGTATGCAATCTGAATAAGTAGTAAGACGCTGTGCTATGTTTGTGAAGAGTGTCCCATGAGATTCCCAAGAAGGAAATATCAGGTGTGGCTAGTCGACCAAACACGGTACAGAGCTTGACAAAGCGAGGCGGGGACAACAAAATATACTTCATATAACTCCCACCCCGTCTCCTTCTCCCTTTCACTCTAAACATTTTATCGGTTATCTTTGTTTCTCTACTTTGATCTTCATCACTTCATCCCTTTACTCCCCAGCTTCCAGACTCAACCCTTCCAACATTAAACATTCCTTTCACTGCACCTAGCCACACTACTCAATGTTGATATCACGGACAAACCTCAATCCATGCTACACGATGTTGATATCATGGAGAAAGCTCGAGCCATGCTACTCAATGTTGATATCATGGACAGACCTCAAGCCACGCTACACGATGTTGATATCTTGGAGAAAGCTCGAGGCATGCTACTCGATGTTGATATCTTGGAGAAACCTCAAACCACGCTACACGATGTTGATATCATGGACAGACCTCAAGCCACACTACTCGATGTTGATATCATGGACAGACCTCAAGCCCCGCTACACGATGTTGATATCTTGGAGAAACCTCAAGCCACGCTACTCAATGTTGATATCATGGACAGACCTTGAGCCACGCTACTCGATGTTGATATGGACAAACCTCGAGCCACACTACTCGATGTTGATATATTGGAGAAACCTCGAGCCACGCTACTCGATGTTGATATCATGGACAGGCCTTGAGCCACGCTACTCAATGTTGATATCATGGAGAAACCTCAAGCCATGTTACTCGATGTTGATATCTTGGAGAAACTTCGAGCCATGCTACTCGATGTTGATATCTTGGAGAAACCTCGAGCCATGTTACTCGATGTTGATATCTTGGAGAAACCTCAAGCCGTGTTACTCGATGTTGATATCTTGGAGAAACCTCAAGCCATGCTACTCGATGTTGATATCACAGAGAAACCTCAATCCATGCTACTCGATGTTGATATCACCGACAAACCTCAAACCCCACGGCTTGATGTTGATATCATGAACAGACCTCAAGCCACACTACTCGATGTTGATATCTTGGAGAAAGCTCAAGCCACGCTACTCGATGTTGATATCATGGACAAACCTTGGGCAGAAATAAAGTCACGTCAATCCTGTGCAATGTGATGACTTTAGGTCTACATAAAATTACCATTTGTCAGCCATTTTCAGGGACAATCCCTGAAACAAAACTTATGTCCTAGGTTAATTTTGTCCCGGATTTGTTAAATAAATTAATGCTATTTGAAATTGAAATTGATTAAATAATATATGTTTTAATTAAGTCGGTTGCTAAAAAGTTTAAATGTAAAATCTGGCAACAATACACATTATTATAACCAGAGATGAGTATTTCTCACTTATTCAGACTTTATTTCTTAGCTTTTGGCAGGGTTGTACTGGGTTATCGGGAGATATTCAAGTGAGAAAGTCTGGGGCCAGAATACATCATTTGTGGAGATATACGATGACATTAAATGTAAAACTGCCATTTTTGTTGTTTCTTGGCCAAAACAAAAAATATTTTCTTGATGAATATTGATTATAATATACTCAAAAAGAGCAAGTAGAAGATCATTTTACAAACTTTGTTATTTTGGAAAAAACAAAAAAGAAAAAACTCCCAACTATATATTTTAGCACCACATCTAACTATCCGTTCGGGTTATATGCTTATTTACTAATCACACTAATGGTTTAAAGAATGAGGAAGGTTATAATTAGAGGAAATATACTCGCATTTTCGTGGAGGGTGAATAGATAGCAATTTTGAAGAAAATACTCAGTTCTCTTATAGCAATATAAAGTAAACATCAAGTTTTAAATAGACAGAATAGTGATGTGATCAACAACAATGTGGCCGAAATATCCTTAGGATTAAATTTACTAAGGTACTAATGAAAATTTTACTAGTTCAACTCACCCCTTGAGCTTGCATTGAAACATAGTGGTATTGTTGAATGTATATTATTGAGCTTACACTGAAATATAGCTTCATATTTGTAGTCCCAGGGGTTTGTACACGACTGTGCGTGGGCCAGTTGCTTTTATCTAGACTAATATTATAAAGAGGAAAGATTTGATTTTTTGTTTTTAATGGATAAACTCAAAAACTACTGAACCGATTTTAAAAATTCTTTCACCAATATAAAGCTACATTATCAGCGAGTAACATAGGCTATATTTTATTTTGAAAATTTAATTTACTCTTCATAAAAATGTCGATAGTATATTATATAGTCATTGGAAAAAAAAAGTGCTATTTAAAAAAAAAAGTAAAAAATTTGTTTGGTTTTATATTGACATGATGGATGATTTGAAGCTTTGTTTTACAGGATTCTTTACAATATTTTTTCCACGGGGAAGGGGGCTAGTCATTAGATATTGCTACATTTCATAGACCTAAATGATTGACTGTCTGAAAATGGATAAGACCATGTAAACAACAATTATTTTCTCCCAGCGTGACTGTAATCCAAAAATGACTACTAACAACAAAGAATGATAGTAACAAATGGATACATATATAAAACTAAGTCAGTGTAAATACTTGGATGTAGAGCATCTCGGTCATAAGCATGGATAGTTAATAAAACTCTCAAACTTAGGGTCGTATGGTCGAAAATCAGCGTTGCGCTTAGTCTTCCTTTGACCTCAACTGTTTGTTATCTATCTACTGGGGGATTGATTAAGAGATGAACATTGAGCCTCAATGTTTTCAAAAGGTTTTATGTTTGAAGTTTTCAGGAAAGAGGTTTGTTGACTGATGATTTTCAACTACCATTGTAGAAGGTTTTATGTTAGCTAACGATTTGTAATATTTACATACATAATTAGTTTACAACAATTTGTGATTGCTTTTATTATTGAAATTAAAACTATTAATTATGTAGTTTATTTAAATGTATATTTACTTTCTCTCAAGACCTCGAGAGACTTCTGAAGGTCAGAAGGGTTTTTGGAGTTAGATGTCTAGCCATAAATTTAAGGATAATTTACTGAAGGGCAAATATATATATATATATATATATATATATATATATATATATATATATATATATATATATATATATTATTCGCTTAAACTGTTTTGATTTAATTATATATACATAGACACTGTTTATCAATATAAACAAGATGGAAAATCTCATTTTCTCATGAAAATGAATTTGAACATACTTAAGTGGAAATTTTCCAACTTTCATCATTTCTCAACCATTTTTCGAGATACAAAATAATGTATCATTGTAAAGTTGTACTATTAAAGATAACTCTTTTATTCGAAATATATTCTTACTAAAACGATAATTTCATAAATATAAGTATATATATATACTTTTTAATTTATATTTTTGAAAATTAATTTGATTCGTTGGTGGACAAAGATGTTTCTCTTTTCTCAATTTTTCTGTAACAATGTTCCTAGTTATAATGCCATAGAGTAAGTAACAGTGTATGTTATTTCATTTATGATCTTTGGTGTAGTGTTTCTACAACAATGTATAGACCTATTATTTCATTTCACAAATCTTACAAGTATTTAGTAAATGACTATTTTAAGGTAAAAGTGGGAAAAGTTTATGTGTGATGCACCATACCATTTATTCTGTAATTTACTTTACATCCATTACAGTTTCCTACCTGTGGCCTAGATCAGCTTGCTAGGTCTGTTGTATGTAGCTTCATATGCCTTATAATCTAACTTGAGACTATAACAGGCACAACAACCAGTCCCCAGCTGTTAATTCATCACTGTGAAAGGGTAAACCCACATTTTACCAATGATAAAATGTTCGGCCATGTCGGGAATCGAACTTGCGACCCTTGGCTCAGTAGATAGATACGCTACCAACTGAGGTAAGGCGTCATATATGTGCAATTATAATTATAATTTGTTTAAAATTATTTTGACTATTTGGATTAATTTACTAAAAATGGATTGATACATTTATGTAACTCATTTTGGGGAAGAAAAATTAACTTTGTTTTTATCGTAAAACATCAATGTTTGGCAGAGGATTTTTTCCTCACTAACGTTGATTTTATACATTTAAAATGGCAACATCAATGTTTTTTTATTTGATGTACATCCCTAGATTGGTTAACTACAAAAACAAACTAGAAATATTATATTTAGCACAGTTCATTGGAGTGTTCATAATACAAAAGAGCCCCCCTAAACACCCAAGGCCATAGATATAGTTTAGTGAAGGAAATAGGGAAAAGGGAGTAAAAATTTCAAGAATAGAAAATATTATTTTTAATCATCAAACAAACAAAAATAAAGTCAACGGTGGAGATGTTAGGGACATGAAAAAAGTGTGGTGACTATGCAGTCTTTTTAATAGCTAAAGATTTTTTTGCTGCCAAAATAAATAAAATATTGCCCATATTTTGATACATTTACTGGTTAGTTCATAGTCGTGTTTCTTATTTCCCAGTCATCAACCGTGAAATGGATTCACAAAATGTTATATTCTGAAGCTTCAAACAATTAAAACCATCTTCAAATATTTATTTATTTAGTTAACTTGTTAAGAGTGATTATTTAGTTAAGGAATTATTTCCAACCATTTACTTATCTCTTAGAAACGAGACATTTAACATAAGAGGTCATTGAAAATAAACTAGATATTGTAAATCCATTTTGATGAAAACAATAATTTGAAATGGCAAAACCATTATTAAATAAACCAGAATTACTGGGACTGGGAGTCTGCAATGTGTATAACAACTCCTGGAGTAGGACACTTTAAAGCATTAGCATTCCCAGAAAATATAACATCATCCTATCCAAGATTGTAACCAGTGTCCCTCACATCACAATATACAAACAGTCTGTTCTGGCTGGGAATGTAACCAGTGTCCCTCACATCACAATATACAAACAGTCTGTTCTGGCTGGGATTGTAACCAGTATCCCTCACATCACAATATACAAACAGTCTGTTCTGGCTGGGATTGTAACCAGTGTCCCTCACATCACAATATACAAACAGTCTGTTCTGGCTGGGAATGTAACCAGTATCCCTCACATCACAATATACTAACAGTCTGTTCTGGCTGGGAATGTAACCAGTATCCCTCACATCACAATATACAAACAGTCTGTTCTGGCTGGGATTGTAACCAGTGTCCCTCACATCACAATATACAAACAGTCTGTTCTGGCTGGGAATGTAACCAGTATCCCTCACATCACAATATACAAACAGTCTGTTCTCGCTGGGAATGTAACCAGTATCCCTCACATCACAATATACTAACAGTCTGTTCTGGCTGGGAATGTAACCAGTATCCCTCACATCACAATATACAAACAGTCTGTTCTGGCTGGGAATGTAACCAGTGTCCCTCACATCACAATATACAAACAGTCTGTTCTGGCTGGGATTGTAACCAGTATCCCTCACATCACAATATACAAACAGTCTGTTCTGGCTGGGAATGTAACCAGTATCCCTCACATCACAATATACTAACAGTCTGTTCTGGCTGGGAATGTAACCAGTATCCCTCACATCACAATATACAAACAGTCTGTTCTGGCTGGGAATGTAACCAGTATCCCTCACATCACAATATACAAACAGTCTGTTCTGGCTGGGATTGTAACCAGTGTCCCTCACATCACAATATACAAACAGTCTGTTCTGGCTGGGAATGTAACCAGTATCCCTCACATCACAATATACAAACAGTCTGTTCTGGCTGGGAATGTAACCAGTATCCCTCACATCACAATATACTAACAGTCTGTTCTGGCTGGGATTGTAACCAGTATCCCTCACATCACAATATACAGTCTGTTCTGGCTGGGATTGTAACCAGTGTCCCTCACATCACAATATACAAACAGTCTGTTCTGGCTGGGATTGTAACCAGTGTCCCTCACATCACAATATACAAACAGTCTGTTCTGGCTGGGAATGTAACCAGTATCCCTCACATCACAATATACAGTCTGTTCTGGCTGGGATTGTAACCAGTGTCCCTCACATCACAATATACAAACAGTCTGTTCTGGCTGGGAATGTAACCAGTATCCCTCACATCACAATATACTAACAGTCTGTTCTGGCTGGGATTGTAACCAGTATCCCTCACATCACAATATACAGTCTGTTCTGGCTGGGATTGTAACCAGTGTCCCTCACATCACAATATACAAACAGTCTGTTCTGGCTGGGAATGTAACCAGTATCCCTCACATCACAATATACTAACAGTCTGTTCTGGCTGGGATTGTAACCAGTATCCCTCACATCACAATATACAGTCTGTTCTGGCTGGGATTGTAACCAGTGTCCCTCACATCACAATATACAAACAGTCTGTTCTGGCTGGGATTGTAACCAGTGTCCCTCACATACACTTAAATCAAGGGTTCTTCACCTATTTACGATTACAGACTGTCCAATATGTTTCCAGACCCCCTCCTCCAAACTCTTTTAGGTATCATCAGTGTGACGTCAAAAGATGTCCGGTTTAGCGCCGCTGGTATAAATAAATGATTATATTATACCTACTCGATTATTAACCATCCCTTTATATTTACTTTCTTTCAACTCCCTAAAGTAAAATAACATATGCTCTGGAGAAGAGCGCTAAAATCAGTGAAAAGGAAAGAAAGGGGGGCGCGCACCTCGTTGAAGAATTGGAGTGAGATACCAAAATGTTTCTAGTCTAAAACACGAATGAACTCCGAAGAATGCGCCCCCACTCGAGCGGGCTGTGGGCGCCCTAGACTTACCGCCCCTCGGAGTATCTATATCCGGCATCCCCCCCCCCCTTGCCCCTACTTTTAAAATACGGCCCATTACGGTGTCAGATAAGCCATTATTTCCTTCAAGGAGTCAATTTCAGAGGAGAGGGGATCTGTCAATTCGGGGAGGAGACCACCCACCCCTTTGTGCCGGCGCTACTGCCCCCACCCCTAGCTTCCATCTTTTCATTTTTCTTCTCTCCGCGCACTAATTGCACATTCTTGGCATAGTTTCTCCTCGCTGCGTATCACCCCCGGTATTGCGAGAGAGCGAGGGCCCCAACACATCTCCCAACTTTCTCGGAGCTCTGTCAGAGGGGGAGGAGGGACTTATTTTCCTCCAAGTTGCAAGTACAGGCGCCAACAAAATGGTAGAGGCTGGCTGAGCGACGCCTCTCCTTTCTTCTTGAACAGATACCAGTCCAAAATTATAGTTAACCTTAGTTAGCCGGATATTATTTGGCAGTGAACTAGAGATTATGTCTGCGAGGGACCCACACGTGTTGCAGAGGTCGAGAAATCACGCGTTATTTTAAAAGTGGTAGTGTTATTTTAAAATATGATTCAAGCCAAAATAAAAGTGAAATTTTAAGTTTTATGTTTTTCACTTTCATTTATTTGAGGTATTTAACGTGCGCATTCTTGGCACACCTTATAGAACAAACACAACACCCAACCCCCGGCCGTTAGTTCATCAATGCAAAAGAGGAAATGGTAAGGTTTTCGGCCATGCCTGGAATCGAAACCGCGATCCTTAGCTGAGTCCGTAGCGTGT
Source organism: Timema cristinae (assembly GCA_039000515.1). Taxonomy (NCBI): domain Eukaryota; kingdom Metazoa; phylum Arthropoda; class Insecta; order Phasmatodea; family Timematidae; genus Timema; species Timema cristinae. The sequence continues at coordinate 11,439,378 of JBCFYV010000003.1, forward strand.
TTATCTTTAGAGCTAAGGTGTCAGACCTTTGATCGAGTTTTAGGTTTTATAGTTTCAAGAAAGTGTACGTAAAATAAAAATCCGATCATTTTTAACGACGTGTAACGAGACATACCGCAGGCAGTTCGTAGCGTTCCTTAAATAATCAAAATAAACTATTAATACACCGAAATAATATTGGATAAATTAGATAATAACAGCGCGTGTCTGGCAAAGTACACAAATAACAGAAAATACTGACCATGGATACATAAACTTGACTGGTATAGGTTCATTATATGTTTGGATTTAATGGTTTTAAGATGCTCAAAATAAGATTATCTGCCGTATAAATTTAATAAATAACGAATTAATATACCTGAAATTATACAAAATAGTGACAAAAAATCTATTTCAAATGGATAAAGAATGATTATGGCAAGTAAAAATGTTAGTATAATTTTATATGCTCACGAAGTGAACTAAATCAACCCATAAAATGCGTCACAACTAGAGATTTGAGACGGGAAATTTCTCCCCTTTTTTCTGGAATAAAATTATATAATCAGTTCTAGGAAACTTGAGGTTGTTTTTCTGGGGGAAAATGCCAGCTTTTTAAATGAGTTCCAATAAAGCAATAACGATTCCAGTTATTTTATGACAATAGCGTGTCCCAGCCATAAAGAAATCTTATCATGTGTCTGTTTTGTGTTTCCTTAATGCATTGGCTTGTTTGTACTGCATCAACGACATAATATTACAGTTGGGTCGATCCACTATTTTACCAATTCGAATCCCGAATCGTACGTAATCCGAATCTTGGAAAAAATTATAAACACAAAGAGGAAAAATAAATATAATGGAATAGTCTAAAATAGAAATAATAACTAGATGTTAACATTCTTTCTTATAACCCAGTCATTATAACATTCATACATTGAGGTGAGTGTTAAATTACTGGTCTGGGGCCTGGTTGTTAAGTCCATTCTATAACTATAATTGGTTATGTACCAAAAATAAGTAGTCTTAGAGCTCTAAAACAAATTTCATTTGAAAAATTAAAGATAAAAAACTATTTTTATGGATTTGAGTTCCTAATCTGAGATTTTCTCGGATATTCGAATCTCGAATAGCCTTAAGGTTGGGATGGAGGTAAAATAGGCGAGGGTTTTAGAAGTTGGGGACTGACCGGAGATTGTTGTCCAGTGTAACTGAAACAATGTAAAGACGTGATAAACGAATCAGTCACCCTGGTGGGCAACTAAAGCCAGGCTATAGTTGCCTAGAATGAAACAGTTCTTTAGTTATTAGAGGTTGTCAAAGTTTATTAATGAAAGGACATTTGATAGTTTCACGCGAGCCACCTTAAATAGTGTCATTTAAAGAACAGCAGTTTAATATATCAGAAAGATAGTAAAATTCCCTGTGGCCGAACCTTACTAAACAGATGAAATTGACGTTACAGATAATACATAAAAAACTAGAACAAAAGCCATTTGAGAGTTAAAGTGCCGTGGAGAGCAAGATCCTGGCGATCACTTTACCCCACGAACACCGGGTCCTGGCGAGCACTTTACCAAAATAACACTGGGTCCTGGCGAGCACTTTACCTCACGAACACCGGGTCCTGGCGAGCACTTTACCTCACGAACACCGGGTCCTGGCGAGCACTTTACCTCACGAACACCGGGTCCTGGCGAGCACTTTACCTCACGAACACCGGGTCCTGGCGAGCACTTTACCTCACGAACACCGGTCCTGGCGAGCACTTTACCCTCACAACACCGGGGTCCTGGCGAGCACTTTACCCCAAAACACCGGGTCCTGGCGAGCACTTTACCCCACGAACACCGTGTACTGGCAAGCACTTTACCCCAAAACACCGTGTCCTGGCAAGCACTTTACCCACGAACACCGGTCCTTGGCGAGCACTTTACCCCACGAACACCGGGTCCTGGCGAGCACTTTACCCCACGAACACCGGGTCCTGGCAAGCATTTTACCCCACGAACACCGGGTCCTGGCAAGCATTTTACCCCACGAACACCGGGTCCTGGAGAGCACTTTACCCCACAACACCGGGTCCTGGCAAGCACTTTACCCCACGAACACCGGGTCCTGGCGAGCACTTTACCTCACGAACACCGTGTCCTGGCGACCACTTTACCCCACGAACACCGGGTCCTGGCAAGCACTTTACCCCAGAACACCGGGTCCTGGCGAGCACTTTACCCCACGAACACCGTGTCCTGGCAAGCACTTTGCCCGACGAACACCGTGTCCTGGCGAGCACTTTACCCAGAAACACCGGTCCTGGCGAGCACTTTACCCCAGAACACCGGTCCTGGCGAGCACTTTACCCCACGAACACCGGGTCCTGGCAAGCACTTTACCCCAATAACACCGTGTCCTGGCAAGCACTTTGCCCCACGAACACCGGGTCCTGGCGAGCACTTTACCCCACAACACCGGGTCCTGGCAAGCACTTTACCCCACGAACACCGGGTCCTGGCGAGCACTTTACCCCAAAACACCGGGTCCTGGCAAGCACTTTACCCACGAACACCGGGTCCTGGCGAGCACTTTACCCCACGAACACCGGGTCCTGGCAAGCACTTTACCCCAATAACACCGTGTCCTGGCAAGCACTTTGCCTCACGAACACCGGGTCCTGGCGAGCACTTTACCCCAATAACACCGGGTCCTGGCGAGCACTTTACCCCACGAACACCGGTCCTGGCGAGCACTTTACCCCACGAACACCGGGTCCTGGCAAGCACTTTACCTCACGAACACCGGGTCCTGGTAAGCACTTTACCCCACGAACACCGGGTCTGGCGACACTTTACCCCACGAACACCGGGTCCTGGCAAGCACTTTACCCCACGAACACCGGGTCACTGGCGACACTTTACCCACGAACACCGGGTCCTGGCAAGCACTTTACCTCACGAACACCGGGTCCTGGCAAGCACTTTACCCACGAACACCGGGTCCTGGCGAGCACTTACCCCACGAACACCGGTCCTGGCAACACTTTACCCCACGAACACCGGGTCCTGGCGAGCACTTTACCCCAAAAACACCGGGTCCTGGCGATCACTTTACCTCACGAACACCGTGTCTGGCGAGCACTTTACCCCAAAACACCGGGTCCTGGCGAGCACTTTACCCCAATAACACCGGGTCTGGCGAGCACTTTACCCAAAACACCGGGTTCTGGCGAGCACTTTACCCCAATAACACCGGCTCCTGGCGAGCACTTTACCCACGTAACACCGTGTCCTGGCAAGCACTTTACCCCAATAACACCGGGTCCTGGCGAGCACTTTACCCCAATAACACCGAGTCTGGCGAGCACTTTACCTCACGAACACCGTGTCCTGGCGAGCACTTTACCCCAATAACACCGGTACTGGCGATCACTTTACCCCAAGAGCACCGATGTCGTAATGTTGAACAAGAAACAGAAACCATTAGTATTTGGGTTCGACTCCGTCTTTTGGCGCGCAGACTACTTGCCCACTGACACGCGTCAAGAGAGAAAGGCACGTGGGCACGGGGAAAGTTGGCCCATACAAGTCCGTCCTAAAAGCAGGAAATGTACAGGTGCGGCTAGTGAGGGAGGAGAGGTGTTTATAACACTACACTATACCCACAGGCTAATGTGTCAACCTCGTATGACAGTTACTGGAAGGTCGGGGGTTCGAATCACAGCCGGGTGTAAAACATTAACCACGCTCCCTCCTTACTCTAAATTTCCATTTCTCACCCATAACAAATTGTAATACATGTGCGAGTGGCCAGACGGGTATTAAGACGTGGTGCACAAAACAGAGCCTGACCTCAGAAGTGCAGAATAATTAGACCTTTAAACGTTGTGGCTCCACCAGTGTTCGAAAGACCTTTTAGAAAATACAACCTTATTTTGTGCAACAATATAATATTTTACAATATTATTAGTGTTATTTTAGCGGTATTGATAGTATCTATCAAAAGAAAGAGCTGCAGATTACATGACAAAGTATGAATACTAGAAAGTAGGTGCAGTAATTAGCGTGTTGTAGTTAACCTTCACAATATAGATAAAAGGTCACCTAGATTAAACTGTGTTCAAGAAGTAGGATTTAAAATAAATATTCAAAACTGCTTTTTTTTAATCCTGGAAGCTGTAGGCTATTAAAGGATTCTACTGTAATATATTAAGTTTTGATAATCTTGACATCTTTGAAAGTGAGCTTGATAACGACTATCGGGGCTGATACTGTGGACAATCGTCACATAGCAATTTGGGATACACCTGGATTAAAATACAAATAAGGGTTTTTGTTTATTGCTCGACTACAGCTAAGAACCAACTGTGATCAAATTTGGCAGGCCTATGGGAAAGATAATTTGCCTCTCCTGAAGAAGAAAAGGAAAATAGGAAGAAAGCAAGGTTGAAAACAAAGCAGCAACAATACCAATTGTAAACCCTAAAATCACCGAGAAATTGTTAACTAAATTAAAACAATGTCTGAAAGTATTTGGGGAGAATCATATAGTTAACTTTCTTTTTACGATGGGGTTTTCATTAATTCGATAACCTTAATATTTGAAATTATCTCTCAGCATCTTAAACCAGTTAAGGGTTATTGCCACCTGTGACTTTAAGGGGGCGGAACCTAAGAAGTACACCAGACTGGGACTCAAACTCTGGTCTCTTGGTCATCAGAACTCCAGTTGTAATGTGAGAGTGACGCGTTAGACCATTCTACCACCATTTTAAAACCATTATTATGTGCAAATATTGCATTATTTTCTCATTTCTAAATTATATATTTAGCTGATTTATTAACAGTAATATTTTAATCAAGAAGATAAAAGAAAATAATTTGATTATATAAGTTGTACTTTTAAAATGTATAATGCATGTATGCATATTGTATAATGCCAGGCCTTGCAACTAATTTTATCACAAAAGGTGTCATGTTAAAATATTCCTCTAGAAGAGAAAAGGTTTACCATCTGAAGAAATTAACAAAAAAGATTTATTTATACGAGAATGGTTAAAAAAAATTTTATATCAAATTTGACCTTAATGTAATTGGCACAGAAAAAAAAGAAGTGTATGAATACACATAAACATAAAAAAAAACACCTTTTCAAATATGCATTGATATGTATATACAAATGAATGTATACCTAGTAACACCGGTGTGTGGTGGATTGAATCAAGTGGTAAGAATGAAAAGATGCCAGTGACTAGAATTCACTTCATCACACGCCAATGATATAGTATGAGCAATTCTGCCCAACCTTGTCATAAAATAGAACGTGTGATGTTGTGGTAGCACTGCATTCCACACCACAAGCAAGATTATCTACCAGGGATTAAAAATGGAGCTTCACAGCTTAAGAGTTCAGAGGTTCAAAGCTAGTTACAACAAAGACAAAAAGAAGCTTAAGGTTTTTTTTTTTAAAAAAAAAGGTGGATGGTTGAAGGAATAGAAAAAGGATGAGGTGAAATAAAAAAACACAAGGGAAGGGAAGTAAAGTTGAACCTAAAACAGGGTTGTCCCAAATCTTAAACAAATACTCGTATTAAGTCTGGGTATCATGAAGAGAACATTATTAGATTGAATAAAAGCAATACCAGTTAAATGCACTGGAAACAACCGCTATTACAATAAGATTTTAATTGTGTGTGGCGTGAAGGGTCATTATCAAGGAGTAAGGGGTAAAAACTTAACACAACTGATGACTATAGGATTATAGTGTGTCAGATTAAAAACCTACAGAACTACACTTGAGTAACAGATGAGAAATGCACATGACTCAGAGCCGACCTTAGGGTGTGCAAACTGTGCAGCCACATACAGTATGTTCACTATAGGTTTTTACCTGAATGACAGTTGGAAAATCATATGTTTGGGTTTTGGGATTGCCAACACTTGTAAAAGAACATTGTTTAATTTAGATTTAAAATGATGTAGATTTAAGTTTTCTCACACTATTTCATTACTTACATAGTTAGAAGTACTTATTCTTCATTTTGGAATGTTAGTGATAATGTGTAATATAGTGCAACATTAATATTACTTGGAAAAGAGAAAATACTTATTTTTTTTATATATACTAAATTATTTAATGATTATTCTATTGTATTTCAAAATATTTAACTGAATAAAATATTATTTTCCAGTGCATGGGTGCACTAATGTAAATAACTTGTTTGCGTCATAATAATGAATAATATGGTTTAAATCTGTCGATCTCCATTTTAAAGCAATATGTTAGACCTTTTGTGAAAGTGTTGTTTATATTTATATATAAAGTGTAATAAAACGATAAATAACTTTGTGCATAACCTAAAATAAATATTTAAACTTTGTTTAATTTAAATATATTTTTATAGAATTTATTACTGTGTTTGTTTATTATATTTATAACTTTAAATTTAGTTTAATCTGTTGGGGCCTTTCTATGAAAATGTATAGTGTTAATTGCAATTATATTTTATTTTAATTATTGGGCTTCCTTATTAACATAAAAAAACCAATCCCAGATAATTTTACTACTCATTTTAATAATAACCTCGTTTATATAGATATGTTTTATTTAGTTGAGAGACATATTCATTTGGCTAATGGTTACGGTGCATTTCATAACTGTTTAATTCATTTTTGTGTTAATTTATAGGTATTTAGCAAAATTTGGTAAAGAGATTTTTTTATTTGTGCATTTTAATATTCTGGTATTTAGTTCTGCGGGGGGAGTGGTTATAGTTCACCAAAGACAACTGGATATCATCAACAAATGTTTTACAAGCAACATAACATTCCAAAACCATAAAAAGAAAAGTAATTTGTATGGTGATTAAAATATCATTACATATTTAGAAGCTAAATGTATATTAAGACTTTGTAATAACTCTTTCTTTAATCTTATACTAACCAGTTTTAAGTGTTTTTCTTTCAGATAATAATACATTTGTTCATTGTGTTTTTCTTTCACCTTAGTGCCTAAAAAATTGCAATTTCAAAATTCCTTGGAGGTGTAATATTGGCTTAAATTACTGTGGTTAACTATCACATTGGTGACCTGGCGGTCTAGGGGTAAGGTGGTGGACTTCTGTGCTGGGGTCAGGGTTCAATCCTCGGTCCCGGCACAAATTTATCTGATTACCAAACTCTTCCTTCACCTCTGACAAGACATCTTGTGAATGTGGGGAATGCCAGGCCTCCACCGTGGTTCGGATTCCACGTTAAACTGTAGGTCCTTCATTTCATCTCACAATCACCCTACCATTACACATTAGCGTAAGTGCGTATAACCTGAACGGGTAGTAAGACGCGGTGATAATAATAATAATAATAATAATAATAATAATAATAATAATAATAATAATAATAATAACTATCACATCCATTACCATTTGTTTTCATTACAGCTGCTAAGTGACGGATGTCAGCTGTTGGTGTAGGGATACATTAGGGACTATTTCTAGTAACGTTTTGAGCGGTCATCCAAATAAACTTGGGTGGTGAATGGACTTTTGAGCCCCACACTTCCTTGTGTGACAAGGGGGGCCGGAGGGAGGGGGGGTTTCTAACTCCCCGCTCAGTGATCTATCAAATATTGTGAGTGTAAAGTAAAAATATAATCCTTTAGTTTGATATAAAACAAGTGAAATGAGTTCTTTGTTTTAACTTCACAGATTTGCATTTATCTGTCTGCGGTGGATATGTCTCAAGATAACTTTTGAGCACATTTACTGATTTAATTCAAACCTGGCACATTTGTTCTTTGTAACTTTATACAGATCAAGTTCAGGGCATTTCCCTGACACCTTGTACGGCTGAAAATTGGTGTATAGGTGCAAAATATTGTAATAACACTAAACCAAAATTAAGTTTTTTAATTTTTGGAGGGCAAGGGAAGAGGGTGAGGCCAATAAATGGGAGCCTAAAAAATGAAGTTTGCCCAGAGCCCCACATCTGCTAAGGCAGCACTGCTAACAAATTCCAAATGATAGTACTTTATCAAGTATTATCAATTACTAGGTTATCGGCTTATTGGAGTCTTATTAAAGTTATACCACTTACAATCTTAATGTTTCAAACCATTTTAAATTACTTTTAAAGGGACTTAATGTTAACAAAATCCCTTATCTCCTGCTTACAGTAGGTGGTTTTTCACTCTCTCCACACAAGTGCTGGTGCAATTCCTCTCTCATCCATAGCATATTTAGTGTAATTAATAATTAGGTGTATAGGCTGAACAGGTGAGATGTGGTGCCAAAAAAAGATATTACCATCAATAGTAATAGCTGTTGGTCACACAACTTGATGTTTACAAATATTACTGTACATGAGCATGCTAACTAGCACAGTAAAGATTATGTTGGCGTGAATGATAAAATGTCAAGTTGAGTGATTTTACTGAAAATTTATCACAAAATAGATTTAGGTAAATTAATGATGAAGATTTTTATTTTTAAATACAAGCGCTTATATAATAATATTTGTGAATTCAAGCAATTTTTCCATGTTCTCCCCTTCCCTAGTTTTATGACCAGATTATGCAGCAAGCCTTTACATCTGTTTTCAGAAAATGGCCTCTATATTTCCTAAGAAAGTTGCTTGTGTACATTTATCAGCAATGTTGTGGAGATAGACACACCCATGTAGCAACAAAGATAGGACCAGAGGAGTAGCAAGTATAGTAGTGTCTGTTATTGACCGTTTTCAGCACCGCGAGGATGGGGGTGAGGAGGTCACAACACCAATAAACGTCCTTTCACCTCAAAGAAGCATCTTGACTCGAGAACTACCCAACCTGGCTGTTGTGTGTTTGTAATCACAATTATACTAGACAACCTGGTAGGTTTTGAGTTTATAAACACAATTACACAAGAGCCTTGTAACACCTAGCAAGTATAGATTGAGTTTATAAACACAAATTACACAAGAGCATTGTACACCTAGCAAGTATAGGTTGAGTTTATAAACACAATTACACAAGAGCATTGTACAACCTAGCAAGTATAGGTTGAGTTTATAAACACAATTACACAAGATCCTTGTACAACCTAGCAAGTATGAGGACTGAGCAGGACTGGTAGTTGCTTTCCGTCCTCTTTGAAAGCAAGAGCCTCAACACTCAACTAAAGTTACTTTCTTGAAAAGCACCTCAAGAGCTGGTAAGATAATCTGTACTGCTTGTCGTTTGAACCTGTCTACAGTAGTAGAATAGTAGTATTTTGGTTGGAAGGTACTTTTTTAGAACATAGATTTTCTGTTACCAATGATAAGGTTTCAATAAATATCTATAGTTATTTTATAGTTGTTGACATCATCTATGTAAAGTAATAGTTGCAAATCACATCACTTTGTGCTCCATGAACATATTCTAATTAACTTTAAAGCTGTCAAAAAGTTCCTTATTAAAATTGTGTGTTTCTTCCCTTTTTCTGTGTCCAGCAGCCCCTCTCACCGAAAATCAACACAGGACAAGTGGGACAAGGCAAAAATTTAGTAAACCTAAAAATGATTTTATCCATTTATGATAGATGGACAGAGATGTTGAGTTTACTCCTTATTTTTTTAATAGTTTCACAAACTTATTTTGGAAATTCAATTAATTGAACACTGTTCTCAGCTAGTTATCTAGTTTAAAAATCAAAAAAAAAAAGTTACTGTTATGTACTATTTTTTTAGTCAGCATATGTGGTCTACTCATGTTCCTCGTTTTGTATTTGAACATCAACATTTTTAGGAAAATAAGAAAGCTTAACATTTTAAAAGTTATCTTAGGAGGGCCAAGACAGTTTGTTAACTGTACAGTAAGGTTATTTGCTCTCACGGCCACCAGGACCCAGCATTTGCTAAGGTGAAAGAAGAAGAAAACAGGTTAAGGTGGGAAATGTTTGCTTGCAGGCTCGTATTGTAGGATCGCTGTCAAAGTGTGAAACACAAAAATATAATCATTTTGTTTGATTTATTGAGCGAATAAAACGAGTTCTTGGTTTTAACTCCATCAGTTGCATTTGTCTCACAGTAACTTTTGAACGAATTTAACTAAAACTTGGGACAGTTGTTCTTTGTACCTTTATACAAATCAAGTTCATTGGGGAAGATAAATGAATCAAGGATTAGAAAAAATCTACCCTTAATGGTCTTTTAAACTGTAAAAGGGGGAGGGGGCGATAGTCAGATGACTGGGGGCGCCACAAATAAGATTTGCCCAGAGCCTTACATCTGCTGAGGGCAGTTCTGTATGCTCTCACAAGAACATTTGCCGGGCAAATGTAAGAAGATTGCGCAATGGCTCTTTCATCCTATTCCCAAGCTAGCCACTCGCTACGAACAATGCCTACCTGTCTGCAGTAGCCACAAAGGATTTTTTTAAATCAAATAACGAGACACTAGAACTCAAAATGCATTTTTTCAAAAGTCTTCGAAAATCTTTTGTAACTTTCAGAAGTTTTTGGCTACAGATATGAGGTTAGAATATATTTGAATCGATTCAGAGTGGCTTCCATTTAATTTTTGTGAATCCTGTACTTGTGTATTTTAAAATGTGTAGGCCAAAATATGAAAATATTTTGTTAAAAACTATGGCTTGGACACATAATAACCATGCTTGTTGAGAATAAAGCATTGATGGTGTCAACATTAGTCAAAATCAGTAGTAGATTCCCTGGACCGATATCATGAAAGTATGTCCAAATAAGCTTTCAAATCATTCACATATGTATATTATTGAGATTAAACAATGTAAAATGGAAGTAAAGATTATACCCTGGCTTTTTAACATTCAGGCTTGCACTTGAATTCGCGCCTTGAGATAGAATGAGAAGGCAACTTTCTTGACATGTGTGTGTGTGTGAGGTTGCAGAAGCCACAGATTCAAGGGAACAAGGCTAAAATACCATATACATCAGAAATATTATTATTATTACAAAATTCAATTTACTAACAACATTATTACCTTATTTTCCCTCCCTTCTCAATCAATTTAAGTCCGATTCTTCTGAGCCATATTTATCTTCACTATCCCATAATATATAGTCTTCTGAGCTATCGAGAGCATTGGTCGAAAAAGAACTGTGATTCTTAGACGCGCCCGTTTTTAGAGACGTTCAAATGATCATCTTAGAATCGAAGCAATATGGTATTTTTAATGCACAGTCACCACTCGGACTCTAGAGTAAAATTCCAGGATAGCTCCCTCTTTTCCTGGGAAAAATTATATTTTTCTCCGATTTGCAAAGATTAAGGCTGAACACGTGAGTTCAATTTGAAATGTTTAAATAACAAACATTGATAATTATTTCTGCACAATGGTTAGGTTAGTATTTTTTTTTTAGTTTACACATTTCATCCCACATATAACCTTAATTCAAGATGGGTATTTGTTAAAAACAATTCTTTGCCATCTCCAGTTGGGAGACTTTGCCACGAGCCACCATAGGTCCCCCCCCCCCACCCAAAAAAAATATTCTGCATACAGGCAAGGCATTACTTTACATTCTTATTATAATAGCTGTTGGTCACACAACTTGATGTTTACAAATATTACTGTACGTGTGCATGCTAGCTACCACAGTAAAGATTATGTTGGCGTGAATGATAAAATGTCAAGTTGAGTGATTTTTCTGAAAATTTATCACAAAATAGATTTAGGTAAAGATATTGATCATAAAACCATTACTCCTCTTGTTACAAGAGCTCAGCCTCAAGTAGGAAGAAGACTATAGCTTGACAACTTTAAAAATAAAAACCTCGTGCTATAATGATTGTAAGGCTTACCTTACCCCTATTCCAGGAAGTTGGCTGAGAGAAAGGCGCGACTACACTAGTCTGAATAACTCCACTCCAGTTCTAGCATTTCACCAGTGGAAGCTTCACTATCACTAGAATCGGAACTTTTTTCTATAACAATTACAAATCTTTCAATCGCTTCATCTATCAATTCATATTTTTGTCAATGATCGTTCTCAATTTTGTGAACATTTTCACAGCACTTTTTCCATTCTTCTGCCGTGCATTCTTGAAACCATTTTTCAAGCAACTATTTTTTGTCCTCAAGATAATTATTTGAGATATCTTGGGCCACTTGTATTTTTACATAGCCCCAAACCATTTTGATTGGCTTAAGATCAGCGTGCTAAGGCGGCAGACGCAAAATATCATCATCTCATAAATTTTTTATTTCCTCTTTTGACAAGTTTTCAATTGATTATGGTTTTCTCATTTCTTCAGTGAATGATAAGCTGTTTTTTCTCAGCTAATTTTAATGATGCACGTGTTGGTTTCTTGTTCACCTGCACAAAATGATAACTAGCATAGTCCACTACTCTGACACTTCTAGGGGCAACATTAGGTAAAAATTTCTCACAGGTCCGCTAGCTGAAATTAGTGTAGTTCATGCCATCATGGTAGTTTCTTGTTTTTAATTTAAAAAATGAGAAGGAAATTAGGAACAAAACGCCTTTCCCCTCCAGCATACACAATGATTAGTCGATTTCCTTTTCCGATAGATGTCATAACACTTGGTTAGAATTCGGACTGCCAGCATGTTTTTACATTATGTCACGCATTGACATATGTTTCATTAACATGTTTCATAAACATGTATAATGTTCCTTCCACTACTACTATTTCAGGGCGCTAGATCAAAGGTTTTCATTTTGATCGGCACTTTTTTCCATTTAAACCCTAAGCTTTTGATTGTTTTTCATAAATACTCTCTGCTGCAATCTATAATATCATCAATTTTAAAAGCCGTTTGCAATTTCTTAAGTGTTGGCACAGTTTTTCTTACGACATAAAATTCGTGGACTTTCCTAAGAATCATATATAAATATTATTTTACTATGCACCTTACCCTTTGCTTTCGGAGTAGAAAAGGTCAGGTGTAATTTAAAAACAAGGGAACATTTACCTTCCCTCAAAATATTGTTTACGCTACTTAAGGATATGTCTGTGGCGTCACTCGTATGTTCAACTAGAGTATATTTTAACTTAAGCTGCTTTTTGTGGTTTTTAAAGTGATCAGCTAAGCTATACACAATTTCCCTAGTCTGTCCTTTCAAAGGACACTTTTGGAAGAAGATGCTGCCATTATATTAGTTATTGTTAGGTGTACTATATGACCTACACTAACAAAGTACACAAGAATTGTAATTATAAAATACTGTATCCCCACAAGTTATTTAAAGTTTCAACAAAATAACACTTTGTATCGAAATATTTGTCTAGCTAGTGTAACACATGCTTCTATACAGCCGATGTGAAGCATGCGAGCACTGATAACAGACTGGGTTGTTTTCTATCTGGGACCGCTATCCATACAATATAGGTGTTTTTAAACTATATTCCAATCTGTATATAAAGATAAAATAATAAAGACACTTCCAAATGTCTCAGAACATTGATGTGTGTTGTACCGTTTAGTTTTTAATTGCAATTCACAATCAATAATGATGATTCCAGAATGTTTATATATGAGGTGAATTTTCTCCCACGACCTCTCTAACATTAGCCAATAGGATGTGACCACTCTCAGGTTAATGTATATGTACAGTCAGGAATTTGAGAGCATGGTGGTTTCTGCCGAGTTTGGCCAGAGAAAGATGGTCAAAACAAGACTTTTATCGTAGATATTTCAATTCAATAGTCACAATTACCAATTATTGCTATAATAAAATTAATAAATAGTTAGATTGTAAAATTAAATAAATTTGAAAAAACCTTATTCACTAGAAAATTACATTGAGTAAATCTAGTTGGGGAAAAAGAACAGTATTTATGTAAGATTAAAACTTATTTAATTCAATCACTATTAACTTGTTTATAAATTAAATCCGTTTCGCTTTCCTATATTATAATTAGTTCAACACTTACATCTCATAAGAATACCTTGAGTGGCTAAATTGTATCACTATGCATTATTACTTTCCTTAACGATGACAGCAGCCGATATAATTTATAAACTATAATGATTTGAAATCAATGATCACTATTCATTACTGTTAAAATAGTGCAATACATTTTTAATTGATGTGTGCCTTAACTAAAATGGTAGTGCACCTGCCTATTGACACAACAAACAATCTTGCTCAAAGTTCAATTATGAGCAGTGTCAGCAATTTAATAATGCAAAATTATGTTTGTTCTCTAACACTAAATAATGACAGACAGCCTGTAGTGAAACTGTTTATCATTTTATCTGCCCCTTATTAAATATGCATTTTTCATAAGTCCATGATATTAAACATTAAATATTATTTTACTCCTCTTTTTTGGGTTGTAAGATTTCAAGGTATTGCAACACTCTACTGTATTTATCTTACTCTATACATGCGGGAATGTTATTCGGTGAAGGGTGTGTAAGGAATACATTATTTTGGAATAAAGGAATATTCTGGGAGGTGTGTACTAATGGACTACGCATCCACAGTCATCGAGGTAACTAGTGGTGGTAGCATGGGAAAACCATGTCTGGCATTTCAATCATATTTTAATTTAATATAATTAACCTCCAATCACCAAGGATATTTCAAACTGTTAGCATGGGCAACTACATAGCTTTTACATCAGTAATATAATATGCAAGTGTGATATTATATAACACAACACATATACTAATATGTTTAAAACAAAAGAAACTATATTCATATCAGATAAATTAATCAACCACCAACCCATTCTGTAAGTGTACTTTACAATTATGGTGCCTAACATGATGGGGCACTATCACATAATAACATAATAAACATTCCCCACCCCACTCCCCAGTGTAACTTTATAATTATTCAGTAAATCACCAACGCCCCCTTTTAAAACCTTACAGGCCCTTTGTATACATTTCCTACAACTTTAGTTTCTGCAGCATTACTTTTATTGTAATTTAATAAAGAAATAATTTCACATTATATTTTTTTAAATAAAGTTGTGGCAAATGCTTGAATTATCATAACTTATAATGAATTGTGTACTTTCAATTTATGTCAGAGAAACAATAGGAAATTTTAGCTGTGAAGAAACAAAGCTAACACCTTAAAACAGAGTGTGGTGTTCTTGGAAATTTAATAAATACCCAACCCAGCCCCATGCTCAAGAACTGAGAATCTATCTTGATTTAGGGGATTGTCCCACTCGTACATGTAGTGCTACTCACCATACATCTTGCCTTCGTCCGACAGGATGATCTTCCTGCGGCCGCATGGCGGGTAGATAGCGAGAGCCTCCTGGAAGCTCTGCTCGATGTCCGGACTCCATACACCTTCTGCATCAGCGGCTGCAAGATCCTTGTCATCCTGTGTCAACATACAATACACTTGATACCTGCACAAAACCTGCACCAATGTATCTATTCAGCCCACAACCACAAGTCTTGCTCATACTGACTGCATGCAACCAACTACTTAACATTTCCTCTAAACAAGGTTTTTGATGTTACCCCGAGACATCACAATCCTGCCGTGCAGTCCCCCACCACCACTTCTAATCATGCACATTTATAGTTCTCACTCAAACTACTTGTTTGTTTGTGTATTACGAAGCTCTACACTTATGTTGTTTTAAGTTTTAGATAAATGTATTATTTTTATTTAGAAATTTACTTCTATGATACTAGGAACACTAAAGCTCATGTCCACACAAATACTAAAGTATGCCATCCATCCTTATCTTGAGGTAGTTCTATCTAGTCTACTTCATTACACCCTATCCCTATCTTGAGCTAATTTTATCCAGCCCACCACAATATACCCTCTCTGCTTCAAGTCCTTTCTAATATTATCTTCTCATCTGCATCTGAGTCTTCCCAAAGATCTCTTCCCATTCATTGGATTTGCCAGTCAATATTCTGAACATGATTATAGATTCTCCATTCACTTTTTATTCATACATTCATGAATTAATATTGACCATCAGTGATAAGACAATTTAAGTAGGCTACATTTAACTAAGTGTGTGTATGATAAGATTATGTTAAATTCACTTGGGTGAATTTCAATAGTAGAGTTTGATAGTGTGAATTTGTTAAGGTTCTGTTAGGTTGGTTAAGAATTAAAGTTTGTTTAGTGTAGGATGTAGTGCATCAGCAGTGTTTTATTCTTTTTGATGGGTAGAGGAAGGATTGTCTGCAGTAAGAAAAGTCAGTCAACTGCTGGTGAAATAGGGGTTTATTACATTAGTGAATGGACGTGTGTTTGCGCCTGCGTATAGGCCAAATGATCGTGCCCATGACCATATTGAAGGTTAAGGCCCTGCCTACCCTCTCTGGCGGTGTGTTGAGCTTTCAGCTATCAAAATAGATGGCGTTGCTAACGTTATACAAACTGGTGGATTCCAGCCATCAGGTTGGCAGAATTACTATTTTGTTTAAACAATTGGGAGACTGGCGACCACAACCGGTAATCAGTAAAGGCAGCAAGCAAACTTTTTCCAAGAACTTATAGAGATAAGAAGTGTAGTGCCGGACTGTAAAGTGTGTAGGCGACCAAGTTGGACTAAAAGTGGGGAGATATAACGTCAAGATACAATCACACTCCCAAGCAGAAAAATTAGCTTGTCCATTCCAATCAGCTAGACTTCCATTAACCTGAGGTACCACTTTTGAATTTTGAACCTTTTTGATGCCAAAGTTTTGTACCATTTTGTACCACAAATAGAAAGTTTTGTACCATTTTGTACCACAAATAGAAAGTTTTGTACCCGTACCCATTTTTAGTAATTAGCATATCAAAGTGGTGACTCCAGTTTAATGTTGTTGTACCACTTTTGAATTTTTTTTATGCCAAAGTCATAGTACCTAGTAATGGGCTATATACGTATTGTGACAACTTCTCCCTTCACGCCACCTCGTGCCTAGTAATGGGCTATATATTGTGACATCTATATCCCTTCCCGCTTCTCGTGCCTAGTAATGGGCTGTATATTGTGACAACTATCTCCCTTCACGCCACCTCGTGCCTAGTAATGGGCTATATATTGTGACAACTATCTCCCTTCCCGCCACCTCGTGCCTAGTAATGGGTTATATATATATATATAGTGACAACTATCTCCCTTCCCGCCACCGCGTGGCTAGTAATGGGCTATGTATTGTGTAGCTATCTACCTTCCCGCCACCTCGTGCCTAGTAATGGGCTATATATTGTGACAACTATCTCCCTTCCCGCCACCTCGTGCCTAGTAATGGGCTATATATTGTGACAACTATCTCCCTTCCCGCCACCTCGTGCCTAGTAATGGGTTATATATTGTGACAACTACCTCCCTTCTCACCACCTCGTGCCTAGTAATGGGCTATATATTGTGACAACTATCTCCCTTCCCGCCACCTCGTGCCTAGTAATGGGCTATATATTGTGACAACTATCTCCCTTCCCGCCACCTCGTGCCTAGTAATGGGCTATATATTGTGACAACTATCTCCCTTCTCACCACCTCGTGCCTAGTAATGGGCTATATATTGTGACGACTATCTACCTTCCCGCCACCTCCTACCTAGTAATGAGCTCTATATTGTGACAACTATCTCCCTTCCCGCCACCTCGTGCCTAGTAATGAGCTATATATTGTGACAACTATCTCCCTTCCCGCTACCTCGTGACTAGTAATAGGCTATATATTGTGACAACTATCTCCCTTCACGCCACCTCGTGCCTAGTAATGAGCTCTATATTGTGACAACTATCTCCCTTCCCGCCACCTCGTGCCTAGTAATGAGCTCTATATTGTGACAACTATCTCCCTTCCCGCTACCTCGTGACTAGTAATAGGCTATATATTGTGACAACTATCTCCCTTCACGCCACCTCGTGCCTAGAAATGGGCTATATATTGTGACAACTATCTCCCTTCACGCCACCTCGTGCCTAGTAATGGGCTATATATTGTGACAACTATCTCCCTTCCCGCCACCTCGTGCCTAGTAATGGGCTATATATTGTGACAACTATCTCCCTTCTTGCCACCTCGTGCCTAGTAATGGGCTATCTATTATGACAACTATCTCCCTTCCCGCCACCTCGTGCCTAGTAATGGGCTATATATTGTGACAACTATCTCCCTTCCCGCCACCTCGTGCCTAGTAATGGGCTATATATTGTGACAACAATCTCCCTTCCCGCTAACCTCATGCCTTGTAATGAGCTCTATATTGTGACAACTATCTCCCTTCCCGCGACCTCCTGCCTAGTAATGAGCTCTATATTGTGACAACTATCTCCCTTCCCGCCACCTCGTGCCTAGTAATGGGCTATATATTGTGACAACTACCTCCCTTCTCACCACCTCGTGCCTAGTAATGGGCTATCTATTATGACAACTATCTCCCTTCCCGCCACCTCGTGCCTAGTAATGGGCTATATATTGTGACAACTATCTCCCTTCCCGCCACCTCGTGCCTAGTAATGGGCTATATATTGTGACAACTATCTCCCTTCTTGCCACCTCGTGCCTAGTAATGGGCTATCTATTATGACAACTATCTCCCTTCCCGCCACCTCGTGCCTAGTAATGGGCTATATATTGTGACAACTATCTCCCTTCACGCCACCTCATCCCTAGTAATGGGCTATATATTATGACAACTATCTCCCTTCCCGCCACCTCGTGCCTAGTAATGGGCTATATATTGTGACAACTATCTCCCTTCCCGCCACCTCGTGCCTAGTAATAGGCTATATATTGTGACAACTATCTCCCTTCCCGCCACCTCGTGCCTAGTAATGGGCTATATATTGTGACAACTACCTCCCTTCTCACCACCTCGTGCCTAGTAATGGGCTATCTATTATGACAACTATCTCCCTTCCCGCCACCTCGTGCCTAGTAATGGGCTATATATTGTGACAACTATCTCCCTTCCCGCCACCTCGTGCCTAGTAATGGGCTATATATTGTGACAACTATCTCCCTTCTTGCCACCTCGTGCCTAGTAATGGGCTATCTATTATGACAACTATCTCCCTTCCCGCCACCTCGTGCCTAGTAATGAAACTGTCTGAACATTACCTCATCGCTTACCTCGTCCCCGACATCCAGGTTCTTGGTATCCGAGCCTGAGCCATTCGTGTCGGCCGGTGGCCCGGCGCTGACGGGGGTCCACGGCGAGGAAATGTTGCCGGCTTCCAGAGGACCGCCTGCAACAAACAAATAACCAGGTTACAGCAGATGTAGGCCTCAAAACCAGCTCCTCAATTTTTACAACACCTTGGGTCAATAACTCGAGTTCACAGATTTATAATCTAACAAATTGTTAATAGCCCACAAGTTTTTTAAAATTAATTTTCTAGGAGTACACCTAATAGATTTTCACCATTTTTCATACATAAAAAAAATTACAGTATTTTATGTGCAAACCTATAGCCTGTGTAAAAATTAGTGTCATTTTTGCCATAAGACTTTCAAAAAATCTGTAAATTAGGTTTCATTTAAAAAAAATCAGCCATTGAAAATTTAATTTTCCCTCTTTCCCTTTCAAAATTACTCAACGTTATTTGGAGGATTAAACAAAAAAAGAGAGAGTTAAGAGGATGGATCACCATGGGAGATGAGCGCGGCCGGTTTCTATGGTGATTTCTCTGTACCCGATTTCTGAGAAAACTATTATACACATTTGAACCAGATTTTTACTACTGTAAAGATCAATTCACTCACGTGGTTTATAGTATATTCATATCTACCCATCAAATTCAAATTTAAGTGTTAAAAAATAATTTAAAGAACACTGCATAAGACAAACTGGTCTTGTTATTAAAATGTGGGACGGCTTAGGCTAAAACTGTTTTCATTATATTACAATAAACACATTTCTCTATCATTTAGTATAATTTAACGCCAATTAAAAGTTAAATATTTGTAAGCAGCTTTGTTTAAATGATTTTTATATGATCGTATTTTCATAGTTTAATGTTTGGTTTTTTTAAATCTGCATAAACCTAGTAAACATCATTGAGAATAATTATCCTTTCGTTTTTCAACATACATATTGTTTTAAACTAAAATAAAGTGGTACAGTTTTATTTTAATTTAAAAAAGTGTTGTGGTGCTGTATGCTGCGAACTATCGGTGTAAGGTTGAACAAGATGAGCCTCTCAAGAAAACTCAAGGCAGTGATGCCAAGCGTTGCGCTGTGACTAACAGATGTTCGCAGGAAATATATCAACTCGCCTACGTTCATTTATGAAATCAGTTGTGTGAATACGATGTGCTTTCGATGGAATCCATTTCTGTAAAAAGAGATCGAAGAAAATAAAATAAAAAACGACTTTTTCTCTCAACCAGACGAAAGAAAAATAAATGTTCTGCTCTTGTGAATGAGATTTTTTTAAATGTGTTATGAATTTGTTATCGTTTCTTCATGGAAAATACAATTTTAAAGCTGTAATTTAGAATTCATCCATTAATTTCATATCATGAGCGTAGAATACCTAACTAATATAATTACGGGACCCGCTTTGGTGATCGCGTGATTTAAGGTACTACTCTTGCAATAAACTGGACTGCCGAGGACGGGGATCGGGGTTCGATGACAGTTGGGTGCTATGAGGTTATTATTGCTAAACTGTTTTCCACTCACCCTCAACGCAAATGTGAGTGTATGTCATCTAAAATCAATCTTACTCTTATCTAACACATTAGCTTAATTCGTACATCGGCGTAAAACCTACACGGGCTCGGTTCACTTAGGTGTACCAATCAAACACTTTGGCCCTACCTTTGGTAATCTGATCTGTAAACAGTCAATAATTTTGTATTGATAATACAGGGTTATCTAAATCATTATGGACTATTGGCAATATTAACAAGAAATACACTTGTCACAATATATAAATGTCTTGAAACTATTTTGCTATCTACACTAATAATATAATAATAATATTTAGCACCGCGTCTTACTACCCGTTCGGGTTATACGCTTTAAGTACTAATTACGCTAATGGATTAGGAATTGGGAAGGTGTAATTAGAGGAAGTGAACACGCATTTTCGTGGAGGGAGAGTGGAAAACCATTTAGGAAAAACCCTCTCAGTTCACCCGACCGAGATTCGAACCTCGATCTCCCCGTCCTCAGCAGTCGAGCTCAACACGACAAGCGCGTTAGCCAACTACGCTACCGAAGCGGGTAATAATATTGTAAAGAGGAAAGATTTGATTTTTTGTTTGTAATGGATAAACTCAAAAACTACTTGACCGATTTTAAAAATTCTTTCACCAATATAAAGCTACATTATCAGCGAGTAACATAGGCTATATTTTATTTTGAAAATAATGCGGTGGGGGGGAAGGGTCTAGTCAATTATAAAGCTGGATAATGAAAGGGGAGTGGGGGCACTAGTGAACATGCCGTGACCACCACTATTTTAAAATTAATAAAATTAACATAGTTCCATATTTCATTTTGACAATTATTATTTGACGAAATAAATTAATCACAAATATCATTTTTGCTTACATAACTTTAAGTGTGTTCATTGCAGGAGTTTTGATAAAGGACTTTGAATGTATAAAGCTGTAGATTGCATGCATTATTATATACTATGTGTAGCAAACATTATTAAATAGCTAGTGATATTTAGATATTATGAACACGCCTGTAACCAAAGTTATTGATAAGGGACACACAGTTTATAAAATGATCATGCTTCAATGTAAAACTTGTGTGTAAGCCTATCACTTTTGGTCAGAATTGATATATAAATATTTTCCATACGATTGGGCGAGAAATCTTTTCTTGCAGTATATTTCTACATGTTTTATTGTATGATTATTATTATCATTAGCACCGCGTCTTACTACTCGTTCGGGTTGTACGCACTTACGCTAATGTGTAATGGTAGGGTGATTGTGAGATGAAATGAAGGACCTAGAGTTTAACGTGGAATCCGAACCACGGTGGAGGCCTGGCATTCCCCACATTCACAAGATGTCTTGTCAGAGGTGAAGGAAAGGTTTGGTAATCAGATAAATCTGTGCCGGACCGAGGATTGAACCCCGGCCGCCAGCATAGAAGTCTGACACCTTACCCCTAGTCTGCCAGGTCACCTATAAATATAAATATAATATTATGTAGGCTGGTCAAAATATTTTCTTTCACTAGGATAAACAGTTCCTGAGGAATGACCAGATTCAAATTTTGGTCAAATAAACAGAGAATTTGTGAATATATTTTGTTTTTCAACAATTACGGTAATGGTTTTAGGGGTCAGGAAGGTTACATTCATAGGAAGTGTACCCACACTTTCGGGGAGGGAGCGTGGAAAACTAACCTCAGTATAGCCGACCGAGATTCGATCCTCGATCTCCCCGTCATCAGCAGTCTAGTCTACTGCAAGAGTAGCGCGTCAAAATATTAGGCCACCAAAGCGGGTGTTAGACATATTAAAATATGTTTAAACTTTTAAAGTTATATTTGATTACTGAATATAATTAATAAAAAATAGGTTAATATAGTTTGAAATTCCTGACAGTTACAAGTCCAGTATTGTAACTATAGGGTTGTGGCTAAGTGCCACAGGTCCACGCCCAAAATAGGGCCCACCACGCAGGTCCACCCACCCAAAATTAATTTGATAAGAGATGAAAGCATTGTCTTTTAAGTCTATTTTTGTTTCGTAAAGATCTAATTATTCAATCAAAAATTACTCGAAAGCCACTTTATTGCCCATAATTTATGGTATACAAAAAATATATGTACATATTTTTCTGATTAATTTTCAAATATTTTCCATTGTCTTGGAGTCAATCCCCTAAAAACCCCTCAAACAGATATTTTTTTACAAATCACCTCGCCCGACACTAATAAAGTTTCGCCAACACTCTTGGTAGTCATCACAATAATATTTTTTTCATGTCGACTTACTACACGTTTGAGTTATACACATACATTAATTACCCTAGTGAACTAGGAATGGGGAAGGTGACATTCTAGATTGAATGTACCCACATTTGCGTATATTAAGAGTGGGGAACCATTTTAGGGGAAAATAACCTTGTTACACCCGACTGGGATTTTAACTTCCCACACCCAGCAATCCAGTCTAATAGTGTGTTACCCGCCGTGTTTAACTGACATGCTGAAGATGGGGATCACGGTTCGATTCCGGTTGGGGCACTCAGGTGGTTTTTCCATAAATATTTTTTCCGCTCTCACACCTTCCTGATGCCTAACGCATTAAAGTAATTAGTTCATAAACGTATGGCCCGAACGGGTAGTAAGACACGCTGCTAAAACTAATTAAATAACAATTGCGTGTTTGGAACCGTTTGAAGAAAGAAAATAAACCTCGGTACACTCTATTGGGAATTGAACTCCGATCTTGTCACCAGCAATCCAGTCTTATACAAGAAATTCGAATGAAAAATGTTTTCTTCCACTAGGTAAGAAATATAAAGAAAACCATACTACTGATTATTTGAGTTCAATCTAAAAATAAAGTGGCAGATTTCTGCCGAGTGTGGTTTTTGATAAAAGCCGCATTATATCCTTTCCCTTCCAAGAAACTTGACCCATGTAAACAACAGATTAGCTCGCTCCGCCTTCCCTCTTTCAGAGCAAAATTGACAGATATGACAACACCGCAACTCTAGCTCGGTGTCTGCTAAACAGTCCAAATAGTTCAATATATGGACGTTTCTTAGGAGTTGCGCTGATAGCGCTTCTCAAATTTTACAAGGTAGTCCTTCCACTTAATCGAAGCCATTGCCGTTCTGTCACATCATTGGCAGTCTAGTCGAGAAAAATCATGTAAATAAATAATTCAAACGAATTAGACTATACATGTATAGGCTCAAGGCTTATGAACGGTAGCGACACTTATAATACTTGCAGGTGTGAAGATTATGGACAGTTTGTGAGCAGAAGAGCCAATCAGAGCGCGCCCGACCCCTTCCAAAGCGGTCTAGCATAGAAAATACCGATCCATACTCAAGATCACAACACGAGAAATTACAAAGAGATCACGAGAGATTGTAATTCACATACATTAGAATGAAAGTGGATTCAAACCAAGTCCCTTCCAACCGCCAGTCCTCATGGATTACTAATGTCCACGTGCGTAAAACTACTGCTGTTTCTACTCAACAAATCCTCCGAGACTACTTCACAATACAACATTCATCACTCATCACTTTAGAGAGTCTGTAGGAGTCGGGGACATTATTATCTCAACCGCGTCTTACTACCCGTCCGGACTTACAAATTTAAATTACGTTCAAGGTATAAGGAAGAGGCAGGTATATTTTTGAGGAAAAACAGCCGCATTTGTGTGGAACTTGAAAAATTATGCAAAAATAAACATAATCAGTAAAACCAGTCCAGTCCCACACCTTAACTTAGTCGGTAATGTGTTTGTCTACTGAGCTCAATAAGCGTTCCGGAATCGATTCCCGGCATGAACGAAACCTTTATAATTGGATGAAATTAGGGTTTCCCCTTTCAGTGACAAAAAAAAACAAAATATTTTTGCGGAATAATGCTGAACAAGCGTAGATCAAATAAAGCGATTTAATAGGGACTACAAAATTTATAAATTTGGAAACTGCCGCGAAATAATTCCTCTTTTATAAATAGAGGCTTACTATTATCGAGGCTATAAAACATAAGTAACTAACAAGGATAGAGAATAATATAGTAAAAACCTGAATGAATGTGTTAACACGAATATCCCGTGTGAACAAACCACTCAATATTTTGATCGTAAACCCGTTATTTAAAACTGGAACATCATGTTGCCACAATGGCGGGGGATATTACAATATTGTATCTACTTACAGTGTGAGTCCGTTTAATCAACAGTGTAAAGAGAAAGTATATAGTAGTCCATAAGGAATTATTAAATAGAAACTTGTGATAACTTTCAGATGAACTTTATATCCAATAAATCAAATAATATATATTTCTAGAATAGCAAATTATAGTGATTCTCTATCAATGCTGGTAGCCGAAAGTGGTAAAAATCAGGGTTTAGCACTATTATATGCTATGTTTTCAGGTTAGCAAATATACATTTGCTTTTAAACCCCCCAAAACCAGAGAATTAATAAAAATACTTCCACTTAAAGTTTGAAAATTCTTTTAGTTTCAAGGCTTGCTTATACCCGCTTCAATGGCCGCGTAATCTAAGGTGCTACTTTCGCAATAGATTAGACTGCCGATGACAGCAAGATCGTGGTTATATCCCAGTCGTGTGTATTGAGGCTGATTTTTTACTAATATATCTCCAAGAAAATGCGGGTACATTTCCTCTAAATTCAATCTCTCATCCCTAAACAATTAGCTTAATCAATTAGTACATAAGCATATAACCCGAATGGGTAGTATGACGCGGTTGTTAGGGGGGGAACTTGCTTAGCCTTGACCTACCCTAATAATTGTTTAGATATTATTATTAAAATAATAATATATAAACAATTATTTAATCTTATTAAATCTCGCTGTTTGATATCATCTTGCGTCATCAAAACATTGTTTCTAAATGTCCACACATTCGGACCCGGCCATTAGTTCCCTTCATTCCAGCCAAGGGCGCAGAAAGGGTTGGTCCATAAATAGGTACAAACACTTTGATTGGTCAAAGGTACACAGCTACATTCTCCAGTAAAATGAGCTTTCTGCGCCCTTTGTTTACGTTGCAGCCCCAAATAAAACAATTATAATAAAAACCTGAATAAAGTGATTGCCGCGGAGTTGTGAGAACAATGTGACACGAGCTTATGAAACAGTGAAAGAAGAACCCTTTCGCCCTTAGCTAATAATAATAATTATAACACTAAACATTATTTTTAAAAGGGGGTTCCTTTCTAAGGTATTCAGTCCTCCATCACCTTTTACTCTAGAAAATGTTAAGTCACATAAATTATGAAACAATCCTGGTGATAAAACTGATCAAACTATTCCAACAAAAAACACTACATTTTGTCAAACTTGAGGGACTTGCCGGGAGTAGAGGGGGAGGGGGAGGCGGTGTTGCCAGACGCCTGGCGGAGCA
The DNA here is from genome assembly GCA_039000515.1 of Timema cristinae. Taxonomy (NCBI): domain Eukaryota; kingdom Metazoa; phylum Arthropoda; class Insecta; order Phasmatodea; family Timematidae; genus Timema; species Timema cristinae. The sequence goes on from JBCFYV010000003.1 coordinate 11,465,350, forward strand.
AACCTGTTGCTGGGACGATGACTCACCACATCTTAGCACCGCGGATGAAAGAGAGGGGGATTAGTCCCTCCAGGTCTTGTCGGGGTCTCTTAACGCTACGCCGAGCTCTGCTGCTGGTACTTAAGAGGATGTTGATAGCGATGAATGGTAGTAACAAAACCAACTGTCGCACTTCCAGTGGTGAATGGTGGTAACAAAACCAACTGTCGCACTTCCAGTGGTGAATGGTGGTAACAAAACCAACTGTCGCACTTCCAGTGGTGAATGGTAGTAACAAAACCAACTGTCGTACTTCCAGTGGTGAATGGTGGTAACAAAACCAACTGTCGCACTTCCAGTGGTGAATGGTGGTAACAAAACCAACTCTCGTACTTCCAGTGGTGAATGGTGGTAACAAAACCAACTGTCGTACTTCCAGTGGTGAATGGTGGTAACAAAACCAACTGTCGCACTTCCAGTGGTGAATGGTGGTAACAAAACCAACTCTCGTACTTCCAGTGGTGAATGGTGGTAACAAAACCAACTCTCGTACTTCCAGTGGTGAATGGTGGTAACAAAACCAACTCTCGTACTTCCAGTGGTGAATGGTAGTAACAAAACCAACTCTCGTACTTCCAGTGGTGAATGGTGGTAACAAAACCAACTGTCGCACTTCCAGTGGTGAATGGTGGTAACAAAACCAACTGTCGCACTTCCAGTGGTGAATGGTAGTAACAAAACCAACTGTCGTACTTCCAGTGGTGAATGGTGGTAACAAAACCAACTGTCGCACTTCCAGTGGTGAATGGTGGTAACAAAACCAACTCTCGTACTTCCAGTGGTGAATGGTGGTAACAAAACCAACTCTCGTACTTCCAGTGGTGAATGGTAGTAACAAAACCAACTCTCGTACTTCCAGTGGTGAATGGTGGTAACAAAACCAACTGTCGTACTTCCAGTGGCGAATGGTAGTAACAAAACCAACTCTCGCACTTCCAGTGGTGAATGGTGGTAACAAAACCAACTCTCGTACTTCCAGTGGTGAATGGTGGTAACAAAACCAACTCTCGTACGTCCAGCGGTGAATGGACCGAGTGCAATAGAGGGATATCCCAAGTTTATTTCTAAGGATGTCTACAACACAGCAATAACAGTTCTTTTCTCACACTTGTGTGTCATCCATCTAGTCGATTACAGCGGTTGCTGGTACAATGCCAGAGTTCGACTAGCGTTAGTCTACTGTAGACCAGATATTATCTTACTTCAACATTAGAGTGAAATAGACACACCACTACTTTCTTCATATAAAATTATCATGTTTTCAAAACGGCATTCCCATTTTTCCAGAAACTTCAGAGCAAAGATAGACCACGGCTGTTTGTTTGGTTAATCACTTGGTGAGATCCATTAGAAAGTATTTAGAGGAAGAAAGTGAAGGAGAGCATTTTAATCCTTACTCAACAAACTATCCTAAAGTCCATTCACCGTAGGAATTGTCTTCTGAAAGGCCTTTTTCCTTACCAGAAATATATTATATATTAGGATATTGGTAGGAAAAAAGACCTTTCAGAGAGTAATTCCTACCGTGAATGGAGTATAAGATGCAATGCATGAGCCAAGAGTTTTGGGAGAAAATATATAGTGAAGTAATTTAATGAAAAATTCAACTTCAGTCAGTTTTTAACATGTTAATATAATTTTACTATTAAAACACAAATTGGATTATTTGTTTTACCAATGAAACAAACAATATTAGCTTTTGGTTCCGTAGTAGATCGCAAATGACTTTCCTTCTCTGGAGTAGATACCTAGTCCGGTCGTTCCTGCTTTAGAAAGTAACATTGAGTAATGAAATTTTGTTTTTCATAACAATAACTATTGCAAAATAACTCCATTGGTGTTTAGAAGACTTTTGACATGAACATGTCTGCAGTTGTATACAGCCCCATATTTCAAGAAGAAAAAGAGAACGGGGTAAAAATGTTCAAGTAATTAGCGTGCTTTATTTCCCTATGCATGGAACCAGTAAAAGGGGGAGGGGTGGGGGGGACTAACAATCGCCTTACCGTATAGCTTGGAATGCACTCTATTCAGACTAATTTCTTACAAACGCACTTTAATAGCAGTTATTTTAATGGTTTTACTATAAAAAACACATTTATTCTATAGAATCGAAGGTTTTGCCGACGATATTTAGTCTCCCATTGAGGTTTTATTTATTTATTTGATGTATCTAACGTGCATTTTCTGAACCGAATGAATATATCGGCACAAGACTTACAAACCAGCTTAATCTAGAACAGACACAACACCCAGCCTATGGCCGTAGTCGGCGTGACCTACCTACATTTCCTGCCAAGCCGGGAATCAAACCCAGAGCCCTTAGCTCAGTAGACAGACATGCAACCAACTGACTTAAGGTGTCGGACCCCGTCGATGTTTCATTGTCGATAGGGAAACTAGTGCTTTTCATTGGATGCCCATTCCTAACACAGTATGCAGTAGCCCCATGGATTCTTTGGTGCTGACTGACAGCTGACAGCTCACTTCCGACAGTCAACATTTAGGTACATACCTAAATATTGACAATCAGAAGTGACAGCTGTTAAACTGTATTTGCAGATCATATGGTTCGGCGTAAGGATACATAATTTGGTCTGGTAACTTTTCAAAGCCATCAGCTGTAAGCTGTCAGTCAGCACCAAAGAAGCCATAGGGCTACTGTACAGGACTTCGCCTTCAGAGTAAAAACTAAAAGTAACAAACCATATTTTTATAATGGCAAAGAAAGTTTAGTATCCAAACGGGAAAACCTTGCATAGTTACTGCTTCATTCTGTGTTGTTTAACGCACTTGGTGTTCTTTGTAAGTAGAATAGTTCTTATAGTGGACTTATGTAAATAAAAAGTGTAATTTATATTGGATTTGAATATATTAATCGGTTGCATATTTTACTTAGTTTAGTGTATTTTCTTACGAATTATTTATAATTAAAATAAGTAAATGTTTTAGCTCAACTAGAAGGGAAAGGTGTTTCATACTTAAATAGCCTTCATATTAATATTCTTTAGTACCAGCCAACAACCCGCCCCTCCCTCACACACCAGTAATTAACATTTTTCACCAGTGTTAGGTGACTCGCTGAAACTAGAGAGATATTGGGGCGGTAATATTAAAGTGGTGATGAAAAATAAAAAAATTGCTAGGTGAGAATATTGTCAAAGGGGAAATTTAAAGCATAGCTAAGTATTTATTTATTACAATCTGTATAGTAGAAATTAGTAGTAGTAGTAGTCGTCTACCTTGATTGACTCTGCAAGGGAATACTATATTATATAAGCTTTCAGTTATGTCCCAGAAGTATGGATATTCCTTTCTATTTAGTTTATTGTGAAATTCCCTCTGTATCCTAAACACAGCAAATTCCCTGCATTACCAAGTGTGTGGCAGCCTGTCCAGCAAGAATACAAATTTTAACCCCACCATTGTCAATGGGAGCGACACTTATGTTATCAAACATACAAGTTTTATAAGAATTTTCGTGTCTTGACCAAGTTATACGTATCCCGTCCAGTGTCGGTAATGATAAAAGAAAAATAGGTAATAACAGGAATAACATCTCTAAAAGAGGTGGTTTTTTCCCCGCTATTCGATTACCAATTAAATTAGTTATTTTCTCCCTGGCTTATCATCCACACAAAGTTCCTAAAACTGCCAGAAGTTTCGAGTTCCTCAGAAAGAAGATCATGGTTATCACATTGAAGATGGCAAAAAGTCATTCGGACCTTATTTAGCTACAATCACCGAAAATCACACTTCACAGATGAATGAAGAAATGAAAGGTTAAGATTACCTTTAAAGCTTCAATAGAGAGAGTTGGACAACTTTGTTGACGAGAGCCAAGACTACATAATTTTTTAAGGTTGAAATTCAATTTTAACGAGGTGTCTTCGCACAGATCAATGAGTTCTTCGTCGGCCTCTGTCATCTCAGTCGTCTTATCACGTTGAAACGTATTCGTCATCCAGTTCTCTTAAAGGAAGTAACAATAAAATGTTCTTTCACCGCGTTTAAATGTGCGGAGAATAAACCATCGGCTGGTTCCGCCACATTTTCAAATATTTCTAAAAACTTATACTTTTCTTCAATTAATGTTCTTCTTTCACCACATAAGATTTTTTTCCCCCTTCTTCTTTTACGAGTCCTCGAATTTTGTTGTGATCTGCCCCTTGTTAAATATAATTTTCATTTCGCTTAGTTTCAAAAATATTTCTGTCAAATACGTGAACTCTAGAATAAGCCCAACAATCCCTAATAATACTTTAGGGTACCTTCAAATAAACATTGTACGAAATAATAAAGTTCCAAGTCGTTTTCAAATCTAAACAAGAGGGGACTTCACCAAGATCCACACTAACTTTTATTCCCATTGCTTTTCAGAGTCCTTTAAAAATGTAATAAGTGTTAAGGATGCGGGTGAACTTGAATCCCGCCAATGCAAGAAGATAAAAGAAAGAATATTCTAGACATATGAATATAAACCAAATAAAAAACATTGACTTCAACTCAAAGGAGCATTCGGAAAGAATGTCTAATAATTTTTAACTGGAGTTCCCCTCCTCCCCCAACTTATTTCTTGTCCAGACTATCCGTATACTTAGACCTATAATGAAAGGGTCGGGATAAGGTAGATATATTTTAGGTAAAATGTATCCGCATTTTCGTGGAGAGTGGGAAACCAATACGTTCAGTCAGGACTAACTACTTCTCCCAACCACATACCCAGTGGTGAGGTTCCCAAATGTCGGGCGGGGAAACAAACCTCAGACCGCCGCGTAGAGAATAATATGATAAGCCGTTAACTCTCCAAAGAAAGCAAGTTTACAATATCCCGCACCTTAGCACAAACTTGCCATATTTGCAGATTTCAACTCCTCTTGAAAATGATTATCATAAGCTAATTGAGCTAGGAAGTGTGGAGTAGTGGGGTTTGTAGGTCCAGTGAAGCAAGCAAGGCAAGTCACGAGGTCAACAAGCAACCAGCTGCGCTCCCCAACAGCAGATTAATAGTAGGCGGCAAGTCAAGAAGACACGCGTGTCCGGAACACCACTCTATGCAGTGTTCACCAATAGCTGCTACCGCGTAGAACAATTTTCCTTCTATCAAACATAATCGCGTGGATGTTGAAATAAGATAACTTAATTATATTTTATTTTTTAATGGATTTAAAACCTGAACATACGATTTACGGCTCATCCTAACTCAATTGTTGATAATTAAGCAGCAGATAGCAACACTTTTATAACAGTACCACCCACTTTCGGTTCTCGTTTGTTTTTTGAATGAAGTTGCTATTGAAGTTTTATTACCTACCTGCAATTGAATTTGTATATTTCTCTAAAATATGCATTTAGATTACTGGTCCCGTGTACTTAGTTAGTTTTAAACCTTGGCCTCTCGAGGCAAAGTCAGGAGTGCAACCTAGTTTACAAACCCTTTTAGTTCACACAGTAAAACGTACCTTTTAAGTTATATAGACTAAGAGGAAGTAACAAGTGACTAGTTTAACCATGGTCATACTCAACAAAACTAAAACTGAGCTAAATCTGCCAGTGCCGAATATAATATGAGGAGTACCACATGATGTAATACCTGTTGGCGCTATCCACAATTTAAAGTAATTAAATGGAGGGCTAACCATGATTATTAAAACCACACAAACCGTGCATCCGGTTGGAACTTGAAACCAAAGGTCCACGTGTCAAATCGGTACTGAGAACACAGGGAGATATCCCAGTAGGCTGGTTTGGTTTGGGCAGCAGCAAATATTTTAAACTTAAAAAAATAGTCTCCCAGGTATTGTCTAACAATCTAAAATATTTCTCTCTCTGTGAGTAAAAAGTAGAAAAACGCTCATGTTTTAAGTGGTCTGAAAAATGACGTCACTGTCTGCTAGTAGAGCTGAAATATCCTCTCGATTAATTGATAGTAAGAATATAAATACTTTGACTTACCACTTCAGATTGCACTGAAACACAGCTTCAGGGCTAGTGGGAGTTTAGAGAATGCGAGTCAAACGCAGAGTATTTGCAGTTTTTGTATCAAAACTTTTTTTCTAAGAAAAGTAAATTAACGTTTTAGGAAGCAAAAGAACTTAATTTTATTAATGTGGTGACCTCAATATTTCTTGAATTTGATTCCAAGACCCTTGACAGATATTAGAAAATTGTTGAGATCACCAGGGCCTCTAATTTTGAAACGTGCAAGTAGCGATTCGCTAGCGTATTTCTCTCATCTCCAACAACTGCAAACCCCTAATTTTGAAACTTATACGCTGCGAAAACTGACGTTACACGATCGAATAGCGAGCGGATTCTTCTCGCCAGCCTCACACCGTGAGAAACAGGCCTTGTCTGTCAAGTAGGCAATAAAATAACAAAATGGATGCCATCCCCTTCTTAGGTTGCAGCTTTCTTAGAGTGATTTTGTTGAAATAAGCCTACCACTGTACAAAATAGGTTTACAGACGAAAAGAATATGATTGCTTTGTACATTTTATGTAATCTACATTTTATGTAATCCTTCAATAAAATATTTGTTTGGGTGAAAACATAATTATGTAGTCTAATTTTTTTTTTAATTTCCTTAATCGTCAATTTGGTTGAGTTGGTAAGGTGACTGCCTCATAATCTAAAGTTTGCATGTTCAAATCCTGTCATCTCCAGTTTTTTTTTTTTTTTTATCAGACTTTCCCCTTTAAACTTTAATTTTAAATGATCGTATTAGTAAGCATATAATTTGTTTTAAATATTTTTATAGAAGTATACAAGGTATTTGAGCCTATGTAGACTAACATAACAGTCCTTAAAAATAATTTAAAAGAGTAGTAAATTAAAAACGCTAGGCGTACATTAATTTTGAAATGAAGTATGTAGGTGATTTTTTTAAAATTAAATTAATGAGCTTTATGACATAAAATTGTACACATTTTAAAATAAGGCTAAGCAAGCTAATTATTACTCGCATAGTATGTTTTAAAAATAGTTGCGAGAATAAAATAATATATTACTGAATTCTATTAACTAAAACGTGATTTAAATTCAAACAAAAAATTAAAATATTGTAATCGTGGTGCGATCGAAGTCGTGAAAACCTGAGTTAGGGTCACGTACGCTAAAGTGGATATTGCTTGAGACAACAATTTACTTGTAGTGATATAACTTGAGAACATTTTGCGACAACAAGCTTAGATGTATACAACTGGAAGATGGTTTCCTAATAAAACGAAACATATGATGCACTCAATACAATAATAGTGTTTACTTTCAGTTACATATCTTGTATAATGGCGTGTTGTGGCATCTCATCGCCTCAATCCTTTGGCACGTCATGGTTTTACAGTGTTGTCGGATTGAAAACTCATCCGCAAGCGAAACAACATTACACCGACTCGCACGACAGTAGAAACCTTTCAAAGTTAGTTCTGTTTCACTAAGTCTGCGATTTGCGAGCATTTTCGCGAGTTTCAAAATTAGGGGTCCAGGCGAGGAAAATTAAACTATATGTTTCTGGTGTTTTTTACTGAATGGTTTCCCATTCCACCTCCACCCATCCACCTAAATGTGAGTACACTCCTCTTAAATTAGTAAATATTAGTACAGCCTCAACAGGTAGCAACACGCGGCGCTTAAAAAATAGTTATGTATATAAAACAAGTTATGTAAATTATTTAAAAAATCAACCACACACAAATAATAGGTTTATAAAAAATGCCGAATGTAATTTCACCATTTAAAACATATTTTTAAACAAATTAAATTTTTTATAAACATTTAAATACTATCTGAATCTTTTAGTTTGAATAAAAAGTATTTTTTTCTAAAATGTGTTGAAGCGTCTATTTCCTTAAGGGGAGGTCGGAGGGTTGATACACTTTGTAAACTTTTATTATTATTTAGCACCGCGTCTTACTACCCGTTCGGGTTATACGCTTAAGTACTAATTACGCTAATGGATTAGGAATTGGGTAGGTTGAATTAAAGGAAGTGAACCAGCATTTGCGTGGAGGGAGAGTGGAAAACCATTTAGGAAAAACCACTCCCAGTTCACCCGACCGAGATTCGAACCTCGATCTCCCCGTCCTCAGCAGTCGGACTCAACACGACAAGCGCGTTAGCCAATTACGCCACAGAGGCGGGTTGTAAACTTTTAAATTCACCTAATTTTTTAGGGGAAAATGATTTTCATATAGGCCTTTTAGCAATAAATTTTGAACGCCAATGCTTAGTTAACCTAAAACAGTAGAACTTCTACTATCCGGACTCAAATTATCCGTATAATTTTGGAGGAAAATACAAAAATAAAAAATAAAAATTGAAAGAACGGCGAGAATTCGGGTCGTTGACCTTCACGTGTTCTAGTTGAGTAGAGCACGTGATCACCGGCTGGGGGACGGGACACGACTCCAACCCCCCCACCATGCGTCCCTTCCACCCTCACTCCTCGAAGACTGACAGTTCGCGCTATTGCATTGCACTGTGTTGTATCTTACTTACTCATACTCAGTGTGTGTTTTTACTTGGGTCCAAAACGTAAACGTGTTGTTCTTTCACCGAGTGAAGGTGAAATTATAAATCAGTTGAATAAAGGTGTGTCTGTGAACGATTTGGTGTAGGAACTTCTAAGATTTCTGACATTAGAAATAACAGTGCGAAACTTTAAACTTTGTGAGCGCATTAGAAAGTTAGGACGGGAGCTCTTCAAGGAAAGTGTCGAAATAGACAAACAAACGACAAACTTGAGAACGCTGTTTACAAGTGGTTCCTGCAACAACGTTCGATTGGACAACCAATCTGAGGGCCGATGTTCTGTGAAAAACTTGGTGGTGTGACTGACTTTAAGGCAACCAGGGTTGGCTACGGAACTTTAAATCTAGGCATGGCATTCGCGATTTAGAAGTTGTCGGTGAAAAACTTTCTGCTGATATAAATGCTGCAAATAAATTTCTAGAAACTTTTAAAATTGTAACTAAAGACCTCGATCCTGACCTTATTTACAACGCTGACGAAAACGGGCTTAACTGGAAAGCTATGTCAAGAAAAACGTTAGCTTCCAAAAGAGAAAAAACTGCTCCAGGACAGAAAGTAAGCAAAGATCGTTTCACAGTGCTCGTTTGTGTCAACGCTACCGGTAATCAGCGACTACCTTTATTTTGATTGGAAAATCGAAGAAACCAAGATGCTTTAAAAATTTACAGAATTTGCCAGTGACATACATATACCAAAAAAGTGCATGGATGACAAGTGACTTTTTTTTTAATGGTGGGGCAAAACTCATTTATTGTAACGTTTAAAGAGCTAGCCTGATATATTAATGTTTGTTCGCCACCATTAGGGTGACATTTGATATGATGATTGAATGGGTCTGAGTTTGCTATACTGTATTATGATAATTAAAAAGGGATGATGTCTCATTTTAGAAAACAAAAGTTCTAGTGTTTTATAGTTATTTTTATTTTAAGTAGATAAAACAGTTTTTTGCTTGTTATTTCACACGTAGTAGATTTTAATTTAAAATCCCGACTATTACGTTATATGCATGATAATTCCCGACACATGAAATTTAGAACACATATTAAGATGTCATAGACTCCACCTACACGGCTCCTCGTCAGGAAGGAAAGTGAAGAGATGCGTACCCTGAAGGGGTATAAAAAGCGACATTTCCTTCTCGAAGCTTCCTAAAAGAAAAAGGTGTGGTCATCCAGGTGCGTTTCTGTTCACAAAACTGCGTTGTCTTTTTAAACAGAGATGTAGAAGGATGTCGCCATATCTTGCTACTTAACAACATAACACAAATAAATCTTACTACCCGCTTTCATTTAAAATATAGTAATTTTGAATATAGAAGTGAATAATAAATTATTGGATGTATAATTCCATATCATTACAATCTGAAGTGAAAAAAAATTAAGGCAGAAACCGGAAAATCGGGAAAGGAGTTGCTCCTAATTGACAATGTACCAACTCATCCATCAATTGAGCTTCTCGAGGGAGAAACTGAGACTTTAAGTGCATGTTCTTGCCACCAAGCGTCACAAGTCTGCTGCAGACCATGGACCAGGGTGTAATTGAGTGCCTCAAACGACACTGCCGAAGGCAACTAACTGCTCCGTAAGTTGCTCTTGGCCGAGGAAGGTGAAGAAAGTGTTCTGGATTCGTACAAGAAAATAAATATGAAAGATTGCTGTTACAGGATTGCAGGAGCTTGAAAATCAGGTTATAAACTTGACACTAAAACGAGCTTAGAACAGAATAAACGGCACATTAACGAAAGAACAACTTGAATTGGAGAAACAAAAAGGACTAATGAACTGGAACAGGAAATGGGAGTGGATGAAATTGTGAACAGTGCGAAGGGAATCTCTGGATGCTCTGAATGCGATGTTGATGTGTAGGAGCAGCTTCTGTGAGACTCAAATGATCAAGGATTCCAGATAATGACAGATGAAGAGATCTTAGAGAGCGTTGTGGATGAAGAGGAGGATGACTAAACTGGTGAAGGGACAGAATATGAAACAGTTCCTACGCACAGAGAAGCTTCTACGTGTTTTTAAAAAGCCTTGAAGTGGATGGAACGGCAACCTGAATGCGGAGGTGTTCAACTGCTTGCTGTCAAGCGCCTGCAGGATCTTTTGCAGCACGTAAACGAGTGACTTCTTCAAAGCAACGTACGCTATTCGAGATGTTTCAAGTAAAATATAGTACGTACTACATTGTACAGAATTACTAAAATAAATGTGTATACAATTAATACTGTTTTTTTTAAACTGTAGTTACATACGTTAAAGTAATTTTAATAGTACATTACCTATGTTTGCATAGTTTTTATCAATAAAAATTGGGTTTTTACTTTGTAAGACATCGTTTTTCCTTGATTATTCCTGAGCTACATCCATTTAACCGGATTTCCGCATATCCGGATCCAGATCCCCAATTAGTCCGGATAATTGTAGTTCTACTGTAGACATATTTTTTAAACAAGAATTCGTTGTTAGTTTGATCATAAATCTTGTGGAAGGCAATACTTTATATGCAGCAGGATGTAAATATTCCCTTCTGAACTATATACACTTAGCATTAGCAAGGTTCAGTAAAAGCAAACATTATAATCACTTAGACAAGATATAATTAAACGAGGTTTATTATTATGGAAGAAAGCAATGCCATACAATTAAGTATATAAAAGGCGAAGTTTGGGAATGATTTATTATAAATATGGACATGAGCCGTTTCTAGATTATAATCGAATAAATTGAAAAATGACACCTGGACACAGAAAACGTGTTAAGATAACATTTTTCAATTTATTTGAAAGTGTACTGTGGTCATAAAGACGCTAACAAGTGCAGTCATACTCGTGAAAACTATATAAATAGGATATTTTCCCACCTGACCACTTTATAAACGTTTGATACATATGTGGATTACCTACGTGTCCTCTTGCCAAAACAGGAAAATATATGAATGTACAGTCGGTTTAACCTGAAAGGTAACAAGCTTACCAGGCAAGTTTGCATTATTTATGACGTAGCTTATAAGGTAAGGTCATAGCGTTATTCCTCAAGACAAACTGCCACCTTTAGGGTAAACTTAGTGTTCGCCTATCAAACATTAAAAACTAGCATTTTTATTAAACTGTTTCTTATGCACATTTTACTGTAATAATACTTGTGATACAAAGTATTTTTTGACATAGCAAGGCTAACCGCTCAATCTTGTACTCTTTAGCTATTTCAATAATTAAAAACATCTGTGGTCCCGTAATATGCACGTTACTGGTATATAGAGGGCAAGGATTATTTGCATTTGCTATATAGAAGAAAATATAATTTTTTCCAAACGACTTTTTTTTAAATCTAATATTCTGTTTTTCCGGTGCGTTTCAACCCTGTAAGCAATCCTTCAGGAGACAATATTAAAGAGTGAAGGTGGAATTAAAAAATAAGGTAATGATGCAGAATTCAGTCCACTGGCCTTGCACGCCCAGAAATAGCCTATTGTAATGACAACCCAACACACCAAACTGTGCAAACATCGCGAGTAAAATGTGTGTGCCATACTTCTTGCTCTGTTTTCCAAGACATCAACGCAATGTTTATACACAACTTTTAGAGAGCACACAGTCTTGACAACATTTAAAATTATTACCCCGAGCTTACAAAAGGTACAGTAATCTCGGCTGGCACGGAGCCAGACAACCACGCCCCTTGTGGCCGAAATATGACTCACACATGCACAGAGGTCCACGGTAGAGTGAAGAGAACATTCGCCATTGGAGTGGCGGTAACCGGCAGCTAACAGGATTTTTACTGCAAACATTGGTTGAAATTAACTAAAAGTAACCTATGTGGAATAGTTATTATTTTCTTAGTAATCAACAATCAAAATTGTTAATAAACGCTTCTAATAATACTCCACTAAGGCTTACCGTATTGGCTTTCTATAAACTTATCGAACGAACAAAACATATTAATAAAACTATGGGTTTTGTTTCTCGGTTGCGGCAACAAGAGAGCTTGAACTAATACATTTAAAAATATTATTATAGTAACAGTTTTATCTTTTTATATCTAGCCACAAAAATGTATGAAATAATAAATGTTTTATAATAACCGAGAGAAAAAGCCATATCAAATTTCTGTGTAAAAATATTAAGTTTAGATTTGGTAAACGCGGGTGTATGAATTACCAGTAGTTAATACAGTCTCTGCACATCAGCAACCAACAGTTAAAATAGTTTCGTCGGTGCAACATATTTGTTTTTTAAATAAAGGCAGCATTCTACGAGCTCTTGTATTAAAATCATTTGTTTAAGAAAACTACAAAGACTATTTTAAAATAAACACACTAAAACGGTTATTTCCATAACCAAAATTTAATAATTTTAAATATACATTTAAACAGTGGATTGACATATAAAACGCAATAAATGAAACCGCGTGCGCGTGCTTCCAGTGATAGCTAAATACGTTTTTTTAGCACCGCGTCTTACTACCCGTTCGGGTTATACGCTGATGTACTAATCACGCTAATGGGTTGCAGCTCGGGAAAGTTATATTTAGAGGAAGTGTACCCGCACTTGCGTGGCGGGAGAGTGAAAAACCATTTTGGAACACCCTCAGCACACCTGAGATTCGAACCCCGATCTCCCGTCATCGGCAGTATATTCTACTGCGAGAGTAGCACGTTAGACCATGTAACCACCGGAGTGAGTCTAAATATATATAATTATTGTTTGCATGTTTATTTAATTTATTTAATATTTAATACGTCGTATTAATTGTATTTTTAATTTTAAAAATGCCGGGTATTGTGTTGTTTAAAATAATCGGCTATTTAGAGGCCTGTAATCCGTGAACAAGAATACAGCGTTTTCCCAGTGGTTATTGATTGAAGCGTGTGATTAAAAAGAGGTTTACATTAAATGTAAATATGGCCCATACACGGAGACTTAAAGATCCAAATCCCCTTCTTTTAGTGCCAATATAAAGTTCATTAAAATAGAGCTGTTGCATGACTTAAAAAGCAAGATATTAAATATCCTGTATGAATTTAATTTTCATTCCAAAAGCGAACAATATGACCCGCTTCGGTGGTCGCGTTGTATAACGCGCTAGTCTCGTGTTGTACTAGACTAGACTGCCAAAGGCGGGCAGGTCGGGGTTCGATCCAGGTCGGGTGCACTGAGGGTGTTTTTCCTATATGGTTTTCTACCCTCCGTCAACGCAAATGTGGGTGCACTTCATTTCAATTAAAACTTCCTAATACCCAGACCATTAGAGTAATTAATATATAGGCGTATAAGCCGAAGAGGTAGTATGACACTATGTTAAACATATATATATACAGTAAGGGAGAATGCGGCATTCAGCGGCACAGCTATTAATCCTCTTTTTTATGGATTCTGAGATGACGGGATGACATGTGGGAGGAGGATGTGGAGGGTTGGAGCCCTCGATGTGATCCTGAGATGGCAGGGGGAGGTGGGGTGATGTCAGAGAGACATGATGGTGTGTTTTCCTGTGACTCATTAGCATAATTGAGAGGGTTGGAGGACTTGGGTGGAGGGGGAGGGGGGGGGCAAAATATTTTTTTTTGGGGGACACATCGGAGGAGGGTGGGGGGCGCAGAGGACGCGACTGGGCAATACAGTGTGTCAACTAACAATAACTACCAGATCTACTATCATGCATCCAATACAGTATGACATCTAGCAATAACTACCAGATCTACTATCATGCATCCAATACAGTATGACATATAGCAATAACTACCAGATCTACTATCATGTATCCAATACAGTGTGACAACTAGCAATAACTACCAGATCTACAAACATGTATCCAATACAGTCTGACATCTAACAATAACTACCAGATCTACTATCATGTACCCAATACAGTGTGACATCTAGCAATAGCTACCAGATCTACTATCATGTATCAACTGGAGTGTGAGATCTAGCAATAGTTACCAGATCTACAATCATGTATCCATTACAATGTGACACCTAGTAATAACTACCAGATCTACTATCAAGTATCCAATACAGTGTGACAACTAGCAATAACTAGCAGATCTACAATCATGTATCCAATACAGTGTGACAACTAGCAATAACTACCAGATCTAAAATCATGTATCCAATACAGTATGACATCTAACAATAGCTACCAGATCTACTATCATGCATCCAATACAGTATGACATCTAGCAATGGAGACTATAAATATTATCCTGCAATTGCGGGTTCACTTCCTCTAATTAAACCTTCCCAATTCCTACGTGGGAGGACAGCCGAACCCTGATGGTCAAGATTGGGAATTAAGGATATGACATCTTAATATCTTTCTCTCTCTCAAACCCTGATGGTCAGGCTACAGTTCCATAGGTCCCTGGTTCAATCCTCATAGGAAACAGCCTAACGGAACAGGATACAGATCTAGAGGTTCAATCCCCAACAGGATACAGATCTAGAGGTTCCAGGTTCAATCCTCAAAGGAAACAGCCTAATGGAACAGGATACGCTCTAAATAAATATTATCCTGCAAATGCGGGTTCACTTCCTCTAATTAAACCTTCCCAATTCCTACGCGGGAGGACAGCTGAACCCTGACGGTCAAGATATGACAAGTATTATTCACCTCTAAATAAATAGTACAGTTTTTAAACCTAGTATATTCTTAATATCTTTCTCTCTCTCAAACCCTGATGGTCAGGCTACAGTTCCATAGCTCCCTGGTTCAATCCTCGGCACTTTCACAGGAAACAACTTAACGGAACAGGCTACTGATCTAGATGTACCGGGTTCAATCCTCGGCACTTTTCACAGGAAACAACTTAACGGAACAGGCTACAGATCTAGATGTACCGAGTTCAATCCCTAGATCATAGGAAACAACCTAACGGAACAGGCTACTGATCTAGAGGTTCCCAGGAAACAACCTGGATATGACAAGTATTATTCAGTATAAAATTCTCTCTCTCTCAAAGTCTTAGTTTTTTTCGGTATGGAACACCCGGGTGGAGGGGTTATCTCTTGCATCGTGACGTAGCGTTTAAACCCCATGGATAGGGTTATAAGGTGTCCCACACGGTAAAGTGTGTCGAGGGGGGCTTGACCTAGTGACTACGGTGCACAGCTGCTCTTGAAAGAGCCGTACATTAACATAACAGTCAAGGTATTAGAACATAAATTTCTTTCCAAGTGACATGCTTAGAATCATAATACTTAAGTAGTTTTCACATTGAGGGTCTAGATCTGGGTACTTTGTGGGAGGGGGAGAGGCGTGGCTTGGAGCCTATAAATAAGGGTGGTCAGCCTTTTTTTTGTTGAATCATTAACCGGTAGCTATATTAGCCATGGCGTCAGAATTTGTGGCCGCATTTTTGACGGAGGTGGGATGTAATGAGATACTTCCACGTAAATTGACAGAGTTGGAGATAGGCCACGCGTACCGTATTTCTTCAATAAAATCGGTAAATACTCGATTCGTCGTCGTATACTTACTGTACTCGATGGCAAGTATCAAGTTTGGCTGCCGCGAAGATTTTCGACGCTCACCGATCTTCAGATAGAGGATATCTCGAAAGCGGGTCTGCTACTTGTCTACAAAGGTCTCTCTACCGCCACCAAAACAGCCATCCTGAACTTTGAAGGTAAGTGTCTAAGTGTCTAAGTGTCTAAGTGTCTAAGTGTGAAAGTGTGAAAGTGTGAAAGTGTGAAAGTGTGTAAGTGTGTAAGTGTGTAAGTGTGAAAGTGTGAAAGTGTGAAAGTGTGAAAGTGTGAAAGTGTGAAAGTGTGAAAGTGTGTAAGTGTGTAAGTGTGTAAGTGTGTAAGTGTGTAAGTGTGTAAGTGTGTAAGTGTGTAAGTGTGTAAGTGTGTAAGTGTGTAAGTGTGTAAGTGTGTAAGTGTGTAAGTGTGTAAGTGTGTAAGAGTAAATGTGAATAGTTATACCCTATCTCTATCTTGAGCTAGTTCTATCCAGTCCACCTCATTACTTCCCTATCCCTATCTTGAGTTAGTTCTATCCAGTCCAACTCATTACACCCTATCGCTATCTTGAGATAGTTCTATCCAGTCCAACTCATGTGTGTGCGTGTTAGGATAGCCGTACTTAATCAATGAATTGTTTTCAGGTTAAATGTGAATAGTTACACCCTATCTCTATCTTGAGGTAGTTCTATCCAGTCCACATCATTACACCCTAGCTCTATCTTGAGCTAGTTCTATCCAGTCCACCTCATTACAGCCTAGCCCCATCTTGAGCTAGTTCTATCCAGTCCACCTCATTACACCCATTCCTTACTCGAGTTAGGTCTTGCGATGATTCTTAGGGTTAATTAACTAAATTGGAGTAATATATCAATTACTCAATTGCTCAAGATTATTCCGATCGTGAAAACCGTGTTTTTAGAGAGATTTATTCTCATCTCCAATGTACCGTCATACATCCAACCTGAGTCTCTAGAAACAAAACCTTCAATTTGAGCAAGGAGGGGGAAAACGACATTATTTTCATATAACTCTTCCAAGTTTGTAGTGCCAAATATACCGCATAGACTAGAGTTGAAATACCCTTTCTCAATTCTACCTTCGGTAGGATGTCTAAACTCGCAAATGAGGCTGCAATTTACCTTTATCGAGTCATTTGCAATGGTTTCTTCTACCGTCTTTACGTATATACCCCCGCACGCGACAAGAAACTGGACAGGGTCCTTGTAAGGCAATTCGTTAGTGATAGAATAGGTTTTTATACGGCGGGTGTACGCTTGCTCAATAAGTTTCAATGAGAGACCTAACGGTTCCAGGTACAGCCTAAACTGGGTAAATCCCGTACCTAAGTCATGTGACTGAGTCAAAAGTGTCCGGATCTGTCTATCTATATCCTCATGTCCGAGTATCAAAACGCTCGAGGTCTTAATCAACCCTGGTGTATGCTCAATGTATGCTTTATATACTTGTGTTGTGATATCACGTTTTAGATAATTAATTAAAAGTTGCTCATTCGAGGCTAATTCACGGAGAGTATACACTTTATTTCCAGTAATTTTGACGATAGTCTCTCAGAGTACCGTCATTTCACGGGAAAAGATTGTACTGACCAATTTGTTGAGGCGCTCATAGATACTGCGAAGCGTGTACTAAAGTACTATAGTACCGTTGTACCGATGAAACCGTTAACTCCTGCTCAAAGAGACGCTCATAATACAGCCTCTCATTGCCATATATGCGAAAAGCCCTACAAGAATGATGATATTCGGGTTATGGATCATTGTCACTTGACCGGACTTTACCGAGGGAGTAGTCACGCAGGGTGTAATATTAATTACAAGAACCCGAGTCACCTGAGCGTAGTAATTCATAACGCGCGTTGCTACGATAATTTTTTCCTTCTAGAATCACTCGTTGAACGTAGAGAAACTGATCCGTTCACGGAGAGAGCGTTCTCATCAATCCGGGAAAAGTCAGAGTTATTGGAGAGACTATGGGAAGATTCAAAGTAATCATGAAATATATTCGGTGCGGGTTTCGAGGGATCACGATTAAAATTATAGATAGTTTCAGTTTTCTATGTACTTCCCTAGAGAAATGCGTATCTTACCTCGAACCCGAGCAACTTAAAATCACCCGTAAGTGCCATCCCGAGGATGAACGCTTCAAATTAGTCACACGAAAAGGAGTGTTCCCCTATGATTATATTGATTCATTCGAGCGGCTTGACGAGACTCAGTTACCGAGCAAAGATAAATTTTACAACACGCTCACGGATAGTCATATCTCTCAGGTAGACTATGATCACGCCTGTAAGGTTTGGCGAGTATTCGAATGTAAGAATCTTTGGGACTATTCGAACCTCTACCTGTACACGGATGTAACTTTACTAGGGGACGTCTTTGAGAACTTTCGTGATCTCTGCATGAAGACGTATAGGCTCGATCCTGGATGGTCCCTTACAGCTCCCAGTCTAGCGTACCAGGCTCTATTGAGAATAACCAGGGTACGGCTCGAATTAATCGATGATGTGGACACTCATCAATTCATTGAGGGAGCTATCCGCGGAGGGATATGTTTTGTGGCTAATCGTCACGCTGTAGCGAATAATCGCTATATGGACGCGTTTGATCCTTCCAAGCCAGAGTCCTACATTGTCTATCTGGACGTAAATGGACTCTATTCATTTAGTATGCTGTCCTCACTTCCCTATGGAGAGTTCAGGTGGCTCAAAGAAGAAGAAATTGCTCGATTGGACGTGCTAAAAGTAAAGGATGATGCGGATACGGGTTATATCTTGCAGGTAGATCTTGAATACCCGCAAGATGTACACGACGCTCATTCTGACTTGCCGTTCTGTCCTGAGAAAGGGATTCCACCTGTAGGGAAACATGAGAAACTGCTAACGACTTTAGCTGATAAGACCGGGTACGTCATTCACTACCGTCATCTAAAGCTATGTTTAGCGAACGGGTTGAAACTGACGAGAGTTCACCGTGTTCTCAGTTTCAAGCAAGCGCCGTGGATGGCTCCGTATATCAGGTTGAACGCCGAAATGAGGAGTAAAGCGAGTAATCAATTTGAAAACATGTTTTTCAAACTGATGAACAATGCCGCATTCGGTCGCCTCATATCTAACAAGAGGGCATACCGTACGATAAAGATAGCTACCAGGTGGGATGGGAAATTTGGAGCGGGTAACCTTATAGCCAGTCCAAACTTTAAAAACCGCTCGATAGTGTCAGAAAACCTAGTCATCATCGAGATGGAACCGCAAGAGATTTACTTTGATATGCCTATCTATGCGGGATTCGCCATTTTGGAAATCTCGAAGGTAGTCATGTACGGTCTGCATTACCAGGTTATGATCCCTGCCTTCCCCCAAGGTACGTTAAAACTTCAATACACTGATACTGACTCACTTCTCTACTACATGACTGTTGAAGATGCATACCAGAGACTTGCCCTGTTAGCTAATGAGTATCTGGACACCTCCACCTACGGACAAGACAATGTTTACAGGATGCCC
Organism: Timema cristinae; assembly: GCA_039000515.1. Classification (NCBI taxonomy): domain Eukaryota; kingdom Metazoa; phylum Arthropoda; class Insecta; order Phasmatodea; family Timematidae; genus Timema; species Timema cristinae. The sequence goes on from JBCFYV010000003.1 coordinate 11,484,915, forward strand.
GTAGTGAATAAAGGGGTGCTCGGTAAACTAAAAGACGAGACTCGAGGTCAGATCATCACTGAGTTCATTGGTTTACGTCCTAAACTCTATTCATTCTCGGTACAAGGGGTTGGGGAGACTCTCAAGGCTAAAGGGGTGAAGAGTAGTGCGTTAAGAACGCTTTCATTAGAGGATTATCGTAATTGTTTGACAGATGAGACGATAGTCATGAAAGAGGCTCATTCAATAAGAGCAGTAGGATTCAAACTTTACACCCAAAAATTCAATAGAGTCGCCCTATGCTCTATCGACGATAAAAGATATAGAGTACCGGGAACTGTCAATACTCTTCCGTGGTCCCATTACTCAATCAGACCGTCAACTCTATAGGGTGGCAGTGCGTCTATGTGAAAAAAATCATAAGTGATTAGAACTAAAAAAATATTCACGTCCAGTACTCTATAGTGTTAATGTATACATATTCATGTTCTGTAGTGTAAGTGATTAAAACTAAAAAATATTCACGTCCTGTACTCTATAGTGTAAGTGATTAGTGTTAATGTATAATTTCAAGAACTATAACTTGTGAAATTTAGTATGTATCTATGTGTTTTAAATCTTTATATTCATTAAATAAAAAAAACCATTTCAAGAACTATAACTTGTGAAAAAAACAACTATTTTAGTATGTGTCTATGTGTTTTAAATCTTTATATTCATTAAATAAAAAACAACATTTTCAAGAACTATAACTTGTGAAAAAACAACAACTAATTTAGTATGTATCTATGTGTTTTAAATCTTTATATTCATTAAATAGAATTAATTATGGATGGTGTTTTTTTCTTTATTTCTTTCCTTCTCTCCATCCGCCTCCTCTCTCTCCCTCATTGATTAAATAATACAATGGAAGTTATAATCAATAATTCTTTATTTTAAAAAAAACTATTACAAGATTCATACGTTTAAAGCTAATTATATTAAACATTTATTTTCAATCATTAAAAGTTAAAATCATTAGAACTTAAACTTTTTTTTCAGTCATTAAAAGTTAATTAAACATTTATTTTTTCCAACCATTGATTAAATAATACAATGAAAGTTATAATCAATAATTCTTTATTTTAAAAAAAACTATTACAAGATTCATACGTTTAAAGCTAATTATATTAAACATTTATTTTCAATCATTAAAAGTTAAAATCATTAGAACTTAAACTTTTTTTTCAATCATTAAAAGTTAATTAAACATTTATTTTTTCCAACCATTGATTAAATAATACAATGAAAGTTATAATCAATAATTCTTTATTTTTTAAAATCTATTACAAGATTCATACGTTTAAAGCTAATTTTCATTAGAGTTAATTACATTAAACATTTATTTTCAATCATTAAAAGTTAAAATCAATAGTACTTAAACATTTTTTTTTCAATCATTAAAAGTTAATTAAACATTAATTTTTTTCCAATCATTGATTAAATATAAAAGTTAAAATCAATAGTACTTAAACATTTTTTTCAATCATTAAAAGTTAATTAAACATTTATTTTTTCCAACCATTGATTAAATAATACAAAGAAAGTTATAATCAATAATTCTTTATTTTTTAAAAATCTATTACAAGATTCATACGTTTAAAGCTAATTTTCATTAGAGTTAATTACATTAAACGTTTATTTTCAATCATTAAAAGTTAAAATCAATAGTACTTAAACATTTTTTTTTCAATCATTAAAAGTTATAATCATAAAAAGTTAATTAAACATTTATTTTTTCCAATCATAGATTAAATAATACAAAGAAAGTTATAATCAATAATTCTTTATATTTTTTTAAAAATCTATTACAAGATTCATTCGTTTAAAGCTAATTTTCATTAAAGTTAATTACATTAAACATTTATTTTCAATCATTAGTACTTAAACATTTTTTCTTTCAATCATTAAAAGTTAATTAAACATTTTTTTCCCAATCATTAGAACCCTATTACAAGATTCATACGTTTAAAAGTTAATTACATTAAACATTTATTTTTCAATCATCATTTAAACTCTATTACAAGATTCATACATTAAACATTTATTTTTCAATCAATAAAAGTTATTTTTTCTAATCATCGTTAATTCTTTTACAAGATTCTTAATTATGGATGGTGTGTGTTTTTTTCATTATTTCTTCCTCTCATCGATTAAATGATACAAAAAACTATTACACGATTCAAACATTAGAACCCTATTACAAGATTCGTACTTTAATTCTTGTGATAAACGAGGACTTACGCTTCCTCCGACTCCTCTCGAGGCTTCTTCTTTGCAGGTTCCATCTTCTTTCCGAGCTTACGTTTAGAAGCATCTGTAGTTTTCTTCTTCCGTCTGGTCATGTCAACCTCGTCTTGACCGCAGACGCATGATAACTTATTGAAATCTATGTACTCTTTATACTCGTTTATCAGGGCTATCATATGAAGCAATGCTGGAATAACCGAACTCGTATCGTTCCGCATCGCACTTTTGGTCAGATCGCAAAAGTTTTGACCAATCAGACTTAAAATTCTTAAACCATTCGCAGAGCACTCAGACATTTTAGCGGGGTTTGTCTAGTCTGTACTTGACCCTATCGTCACCGATAACACTCTGTAGTCGAGACATCCTCTCACTTCCTTTAATAGTCGAGAACAATTAGGTCTTTCCTCTTTATGATGTCATCTTGCTTACATCACTGCTTGAAGGGTTATAGCGAACCACTCTATCGTGAATGATGAGACAAAACGCCTTGGTATTTACAGGGATATTTTCCTCCGTCTCGAACGTTATACGACACGTCACCATACCGTCCTTGAGAGTATCTTCCTGTCGGCTGGCATCGAACACAACGATGGGAGCGTGAGACTTGAAATGGGAAGGATCAAGTAAAGGTAAAGAGGCGCTCGTTCCGTAGTACGAAGTCTGGAAATTGGCGTAGTCTTCGTATAATTTCGAGAAGGAATCCTGTCTAAAGTTCAAGTTCATATCCTCATAAGGGTACATGTTAGAATTTAGATAGAGTTTAGCATTACGTAAATTACAATGGTCAAAAATACTTCTATCTGCTGCCGTCGTATTGTTCCGTCCGGTCTGAAGTGCGAAAACAACGTAACGAGGTTTCTCCAGCAAAGTTGACGTTTTCACGGTCCAATCATGTTGATTGGAGGTGGGCACGTTAGGGTACTCGTACAATTCCCAAGTACGGAAAGGTAGCTCGATGATCCTCCCGCTCTTGATGAAATTAAGCAGGTTGAGACGATTAATATCATCAGTCTTTATATGCGGTACAAGCCAAGATATTTTACTTAACTCAATCCTAGAGGGTGTTTCTGCAGCAGGAGGTGGGGCTCTTTGTAAAGCGTTGTTGTCGCTGGTGGAACGAACTAGCACCAGCTCTTGTTTCGCGTTGATCAGTATTCGGGAATAGTCTTCAACGAATCCTAGTATGAGACGTAAAGGGATGCATACGTCAAAGATACCTGTTTCAGCATGTACGTGAACTCCTTCAAACCTCCAACCGGCGTTTGAAAAAAGAGTCTGCCAACCATTCCTTATAGATAGATAGTTTTTAAGTTGGGTCGAAATACCCACATCTCTCGATTGATCAATCTCTACCCCGTTGATCTCATAGGCAATTCTTGAGAATAGATGCAGTATTCCGTTATTAACAATTCTCGAAGTGCTTCCAGGTTCTCCCGTATTCAAAAGTAGTCGACCTTTGATATGTAGCAGAGAGCGATGAGGTAGGGTGCATAACCCTTCTTGTTGGATAGATATCCTAAGCTCGTTCCCGTTAGCTAACGGCCCGGGAATATACGAGGCGTAGGAATGATACTGGAAACTGGTCAAGGCTGTATCGAAAGCTGCAGACTCCCCAATGTTCAGAATATCCACAGCGTCATCCATTATTTTCGTAACGAGTAACCTAGACGTCTTAAATAGAGTTTATTGGCAGGTGTTAACGCTTTCACTGTCCTTCTCTCAATGTTTCGAGGAAGACTTCGTCGTCTTGTTTATCTAGTACGAGTACCATCTCCAGCGAGTCGTTTCAGATGTAGACGTAGCGATATCGTCTCGTCTCTAAAGTTGACGATATCTCCTCGCTCGTCAACAAGTCGTACCGAGATAGACTCTATTACTCGCTTCGTTACCGGAAGGTAAATGATATTGTTAGGCGCTTCCACTATCTTATAGCCTGGTGGGACGGTCATGCTGAACTCGTGCAAGGTATGACTCGGTTCTCCGTTGACGTAAGTCCCGCTAGCGAGACTACATTCTACACGGATCACATTCACGTGAAGAATATTCACGGTATTGGTAGATATGTGCGTCTTCCCTGCAGGAAGTATGACTGGGTCGAACCCTAGCAAGGATGCAAACGTACCAGGTCGGGTAAAGTCGATAGGTTTATTGCAAGTGATATAGCTCTTTAAAGTGCTAGGGTCACCGATAATCGAGAGCTTTACGTTACTCGGGACTTCCCTTCGTAAGAATCGATCCAACGCCTCAAGTTCATAGGTGCCTGGAGGGACTGTATACTCTTTACCGTCGCAAAAAAATTTATTATTACGTTCGTCAATGTTCGGTATGGAATTGAACGTGGCCAGATTGATCAGTCCGATGAACCATTCTTCTTCACGATTCTCTTCTCCGAGCAGGATATGCGGGAAGTAGTTCTCTGTCAGATTCGAACTCTGACCTGTCAGTGTAAGTGTCATAGACATATTTACTAAGTTCTAACGTCAACGTGAGTATTTAAGGAAAGCTAAACAAAGATGTCCGCATAAAACGGTCCCGTACTCTTGATACCGAGTATGATTATAGGTGATGGGTATTCCTCCGAGATATTGAACAAGTTCGAGCGGTGGTCTTAGATCACCGAAACTATCGAAGTAAACCGCTCGTTTGCCGTTTTTCTTATACGCTACCCAATGCGTACCCTTACCACTATCATCATCAAGATTGATGATGGCGTTCTCTATCTTCCAAGGAGGACCGTTAGGTAAAGCATCTCTCGCAAATACTCCTCTAAAGAAGGGGATTTTTAACTCGGTGACGTACTTGTGCAGATCCGTTTCAGTAAGGGCACGTTTAGGTAGTCATTTTAATTTCGGGTAAGGACGTAGATACATACCTTTCCCCATGGCGATAGCTTCGAGCGTACGATTATGCCTCTGAGCCTCGTTCAATTGCTTCGTATTCGCCTTAGCACTTTGTACGGCCTTGGTGATTCCTGCGGCTCCTCCGGCGACGGCTCCAAGCGCTGCGATCAAAGGTAGTATAGGTAGAATTCCTCCCTTCTTCTTACCGCGTCTAGTAGTAGTAGTAGTAGGACGCCGTTGACGACGTTGAGTTTTCTTCTTCTTCTTTAGACCTGAACCCATCTTGACTTTAGCTTTCATCGCGTTGGTGATTGCCCACGCGGCGGCTTTCTCGCTCAACTTCGAGTCTGGCGCGAATAATCTTTTCCACGATTTCTCGATAAGTTCACGATCTGCAGTATGACGTCCTGCAAGATCTTTCACCTTGGAGTAGGCGATATCGTGTTCTTTACAGTGTCGATCTAACTCGTTTATTCCAGGATCACCCCGTTTCAATCGTTTTTCCAACTTTGTTCCCGGTCCACAGTACTGGTATCCAGGTATATGCGCTTCAAACGGTAGATTATTGATTATCTTATCCAACAAACCTCCCCCTCTTCTTCGTCGCATGACACGTACTGATTAGCATTTATATAGGTACGTCCATTATATAGATGAAGTAGTCGTCAACATGCGGTTCGAGAAACAGACAGACTCTTTAACTGTACACAACAACGATCATGATGAAGGAGGAGCTTTACCTCAGAGACACGGTACGTTGTTACCTGATACTATCCGCTGCATCATCTGTGGACCATCGAATTGCGGTAAAACCAACGCCATGATCAGTCTGTTGGAGGAACCTAACGGGCTACGCTTCAAGAACGTGTACGTTTACTCAAAATCGTTATACCAGCCTAAGTATCAACGTTTATCGAAGGTCCTCTCACTCGTTGAAGGCATGGGCTATTTCCCTTATTCCGACAACGCAGAAATTATCCCTCCGTCCGAGGCTGAACCCGACTCTGTATTCATATTTGACGACGTCGCTTGCGATAAACAGTTTAATATACAGGCTTATTTCAGTATGGGTAGACATAAGGCCATAGACTGTTTCTATCTCTGTCAGACGTACTCGCGCATCCCGAAACAGATGTTGAGAGATAACGCTAATCTTCTCATCCTATTCAGGATGGACGATACGAACCTGAGACATGTCTACGACGATCACGTGAACACGGATATGACTTTCCAAAAATTCAAGGAGGTGTGCTCGCTGTGTTGGAAAGAAAACAAGTACGATTTTCTCGTGTTGAGCAAAGATCATGAGATCGGTAAAGGACGATATCGCTACGGGTTCGATACCTTTATCTTGCACGATTGAGGTGAACGCGCGTTCAGTACGCGATAAGACATCATGTCGTCCATATCTAAATTCGGTCATAGTCTCTACAAATATAGATCTCTCATCGAGTCAGAGGGAAATCTAACTCTAAACTCTCAAGGGTATTACGACGCTAGATCGAAAAGGATCGTCAACGTCGAGTCGCCCGTCACATCTAAGGATGTCTGTAACAAGTCTTACGTCGATAGGATGGATGCGAGACATAGTAACGAGCAGATAGTCGCTCTTAACACTGCCAAGGACCTCATCAAAGGACAGATGGAATCGCTGATCGAGGATTTGGAGAACAATCGAATGAAATACGTCAACTTTGAGAAGAGTACTCGTCAAGGGGTAGAGGAGGTGCGGAAACTGTCGCATCATCATGAGGATCGTCTCAACGAAAATAAAACAACGCTTGACGTTTTAGGTTCTAAGCTGCTAAGCCTAGAGGAAACTTTCGAGATACAACGAGGCATTTACAACGATTTTATAGCCGGAGGTGTACTACGCTTAAGGGGACCGGATGACAACAAGCTTTACGATGCAGACGGTTTAGTTTTGCGAAACATAGGTATGCCCTCATTACCTTCAGACGCTGCGTCTAAAGCTTATGTAGACTCTACGGTTAATCGCAGTTTCATCTACATCTACTTGGATTCGAAACCTCTGAAGAAGGATGGGAGACATTTCGAATTGACTCTAACAGGTGAACGCGGTTATAAGTTCAAGAGGGCAGGCATCGTTTCAACGATGGTCATGAACTTGAAAGATATTATTTGCTTGTTGAATCTTAAAATTATCGACGACCCTCCTTTCGAGGTGTTCAAAGATGACTCTATATCTTTCATGATAGAAACACGCTCGACGACGACGCCTCAGATTTTACACGTCGAATTAGGTTTTACTTACGTTTAGATATAATGAACCGTTTCTTCGTTGTAAGAGACATTCTCTCCTTACATCATGTCGACGAAGGTCACGGAGGATATCATAAAAGCGAGTAAGATTATTAAACGAAAGTATAAGCAACTACGTGATGCCAGGCACGAGTCAGAGCACGTAGCGAATGAAACGTTCAAACCTATCACGGAACCTCTAAACAAGATGGTGAAGGCGCTCGCCGAACCCGAACCCGAAGCCCCGCCTGAGAGATCTCAGAGCAACCATCTATTGGATACTTATCTTTATTCGTCTCACGCACATTCTGATAAGACATATGGGGTACGTCATGAAGGCGACTCTACCAAGCTCGGAGATACGCCTATCGTATTCGACGGGAAAGACGGAACAATACTTCTCAACAATAAGACGGTACCGTATACTCGAGGACTATTAGAATTACTCTTCAGAAGAGCACCTGCGCATTATACTAAGGATGATCTGAAAGTATACAAGTCTATGCTCGAAGAAACGAACGCGCATCGGTTGAGAAACGACCCTTACGCTCGTATCAAGATGCGGCCGGGATCAAAGTATTCGCTAATCATCAAACCTATGTTTGAAGAGGAGCTCGAGGGTGGAGGTTTATACAAGATGGTGACGGGAAGAGGCGTCGATTATACCTATTGGGACGATCCTAACGAATTGGTTGATCGATTACGACTCTTGCACGCATCTACCGAGGCCGGACATTCCGCTCACCATAACGAGATCGTTTCTATCATCGAGGAATTACGCGAGGCAGGAATCATCGTATAAAGACAATCAACTCTTCGATATTTTATCATAATCATGTCCGGCGTCAAGTGGGAGATTGCGCGCGAACTTCATCGTCCGGCAAGACGACGATTCCCTCGAAGACATGTTAGCGTACGAGGCTTGAACGAGCTCCTTCAGGCCGATCTGGTAGAGATGATACCCTACTCTGGTTCGAATAAGGGATTCAAGTACCTTCTCACCGTCATCGACGTGTATTCCAAAAGGGCTTGGGCCGCACCCGTCAAGACTAAGACGGGTAAGAACGTCAGCGTCGCAATGGCTCTCCTCCTCGAAAAGGTAGGTTTACCTCGTGTACGTCACCTTCAAACGGATAACGGGTCGGAGTTTTACAACGCAGAATTCAAAACACTCATGAGGAGAAAGAGGATCAATCATTATTCTACATACAGCAACGTCAAGGCTAGTGTCGTTGAACGATTTAATCGCACTCTCAAGAACATGATGTGGAGGAGGTTCACTGCTAAAGGATCGTATCGATGGATCGATATGATCGACTCCTTACTGGACGAATACAACCGTACGGTGCACTCGACCATAAAGATGAGACCTATAGACGTCAAGGACGATAGACTTTTACATACAGTCTATAAACGTTTCAAGAGCTCAGATTCCACGCCGAACGTATTTAAAGTGGGTGATATAGTCCGTATCAGCAAGTATAAAGATGTTTTAGAAAAGGGTTATACCGCAAACTGGTCGACTGAACTGTTTAAAATACGCAAGGTGGTCGAGACTAATCCCAGGACCTTCTTACTCGAAGATATGAAAGGTAACCCTATCACGGGCGGTTTCTACGTTAAGGAACTTAGAAAGACTTCGTATCCTGACGTCTACCTCGTGGAGAAGATAGTCAGACGTTCCGGAAATAGAGCGTACGTCAAATGGTTAGGGTTCGACTCGACACACAATTCGTGGATCGATGCGAAGGATATAGAGGAGGGGTGAGAGGGTATGTCCCTCCCTCCATCCCGAGCATATAAAGCGACCGGGAGGTAGGGAGACGCATCTCATTCGAAATGTTTAGACGGTTGGGTTATCGTCTGGAGGACATGAGTGAAATTAAGATATCAGACAGCAGCTTGGAGTACTACATCGCGAGAGCCGAGAAGGGTTACAGCGAGTGTTGCGACTCTTCGGTGCACTGGCTCGGATGCCATAATCCGGGAATGTACGAGGCGAGTCAGTCCGTCGAGAACTGTTCAACATCATGTGCCGTCTACAAGCTGAAGGAAGGGGACGAGCCACAAATTCTCAGCGAAGACGCTCCCCTGCTCGACGAAGACGCTTTGTGCATCGAGCTGGATCGGATCGAGCGGGAGGAACTCGACCGCGTCAAAAGCATCTCCGAACTCGAAAAGTATCGGGCCTACAACGTTCGTCACCTGGAAGGAGACGAGGAGATCAGCGAGCCGGAGGACGAGCCGAACATCGTGACGCTGGACTATGTGGGTAAAGTGCATCTTCCGGGCAAAAACTTTGGCGCGAGATACAGAAGTCGGTTTAACGCGTCGCAACGCGGACTGATCTATCTAGGCGACGACAAATACAAACTTTTCAAGTGGTGAAAGACTATACGTATGTGTATGTTGAAAAAGACAAAGACTTTGAGAGAGAGAGAATTTTGTACTGAATATATATATATGTATCAATGTAATATTAAGAATATACTAGGTTTAAAAAAACTGTTCTATTTATTTAGAGGTGAATAATACTTGTCATATCCTTGACCATCAGGGTTCGAGGTCCATAAGCTACCCTCCCTCTTTGAGAGAGAGAATAATACTTGTCATATCCTTAATTTCCAATCTTTGCTAGGACTGACAATCAGGGTTTGAGAGAGTAAGGGTTCGAGGTACATAAGCTACACTCCCTCAGAGAGAATTTTGTACTGAATAATACTTGTCATATCCTTAATTCCCAATCTTTGCTAGGACTGACCATCAAGGTTTGAGGGAGTAAGGGTTCGAGGTCCATAAGCTGCTCTACTACATCACGATGATGAGAGATAGAGGGAGAGAAAACCCTGTTCCCCGTATGCTAGTCTCCCCGACCCCTCTCAGCCATCCCGAGTCTGGCGCTTCAACACCCCTCCCCCTCCAGCAGCTCCCAGTCGCGTCCTCTGCCCCTCCCCCTTCCACCCAAGTCCTCCAACCCTCTCAATTATGCTAATGAGTCACAGGAAAACACACCATCATGTCTCTCTGACATCACCCCCACCTCCCCCTGCCATCTCAGGATCACATCGAGGGCTCCAACCCTCCACATCCTCCTCCCACATGTCATCCCGTCATCTCAGAATCCATAAAAAAGAGGATTAATAGCTGTGCCGCTGAATGCCGCATTCTCCCTTACTATATACATCCATCTCTTCTGAGCCACAGTATTTATGATTTCATTATAGTAAATGCAGTAAAATGAACTGGCACAGTATATGCGAGACTTCCTGCTGGGAATCACCTAACACAGTAGATTAGGCTGAACATTCGAGACTCCCGCTAGTACTAGACGAGTGCAGGCAGCATCATTGCCTCAACTCGCCAGAAATTACTTGAATTAAATCAGTTTTAAAAAGATCTAGATATTAAGGCCCCCACATATTGATCAGCCTGGGGCACCCACAAGTATAAATATAGCCCTCATTGCTCCAGAAAGCTTTTTGATTCTCGACCTGGTGCAAATGTTTTAATATTTTTATTTTACAGCGTGGTTTAGCATCCTCTCATAGGCTGAATGTGAGTGCGTTTACTTAAAAGATGGATTCGTTTTCATAGATTAAATAGTTAAATTTATAATAAATATAATGGATATTTGGTGTTTAAGCCGGTATTAGAGTTTTTATTAATATGATTACATCTCCACAATAGCGTAGTAAAAAACAGCCTTTTAGGCAGTATAAGTTAATTACGACCGTTGATCTAAATTTGCCTTCGGGCACTATTATTATTATTATTATTATTATTATTATTAGCACCGCGTCTTACTACCCATTCGGGTTATACGCACTTACGCTAATGTGTAATGTTAGGATGATTGTGAGATGAAATGAAGGACCTACAGTTTAACGTGGAATCCGAACCACGGTGGAGGCCTGGCATTCCCCACATTCACAAGATGTCTTGCCAGAGGTGAAGGAAGGGTTTGGTAATCAGATAAATCTGTGCCGGGACCGAGGATTGAACCCCGGCCGCCAATACAGAAGTCTGACACCTTACCCCTAAACCACCAGGTCACCTTCGGGCACTTTGGGCCAGTTTCATATTCAGACTTAGTACGCCCCAAGTGTGACGCTACCCTAAATACAAGACGACACCTACCTAAACTAGAATGTAATGGGCCAGTGTCGCATATTAAACTGGCCCGGTCCATTCTGATATAGGTAGATTTTGACCTGTATTTAGGGTAGCGTCATATTGAGGCGTACTAATCCTGACTATGAAACTGGCCCATTCCATTCTGGTCCAGACAGTTGTCTTGTATTTAGTATAGCACCACACTTGAGGTGTACTAAGTCTGACTATGAAACTAGCCCTATATGTTAGGGGAGTTAGGAAATCACACACAGGTTAGTCTTAACTTGAATAAGATGTTAACTGGGTGAATTGGTTTGTTCTATTAATGGTTTTAAATCTTTTATCCAGGCGAATCCTAATCATTTTATCTAATTTTTTTAAATTGTGTTTTTAGCTTAGTATAAGTTAAGTATAGTTTAAAATTCAGCAATTATTTTATTTTAAATATAAATGGTACAGAACTCCGCACGGACTTTCTCGCTCTCTTGATTAAAAATTGAGGTTTACCAAAAACTCGTAATATATGTGAAACGAAATAATACACAGTAGCAAACCCAAGCATAAATTGCACAATATTTATGTAAAACTTTTTTTTAGTCCCGGTTTTAAAATTTAAAATTTCTATTTTTATGTTTGGACTGATAAAAAAAAATATTGGGTTCACAAGGGCCAACACTTCGTAATAAAATTTCAACTTCCGGTTAAAAATTTTCGACATTTTATTAGGTGTTGCAAATCTTCGTGCCATCGCATTGCTATTAAATTCCTCATTTATAAATTTTAACCAATAAAAAATGTAGATATTGACTATTGAGTCAAAAATGGATATAGATCATTGTTGTACAGACATTTCTCCTAAGAGGTTTAAGAAAAAAACAACAAACTTTTAGAGGCTTACTTATATTTAATTACTCTATGGCATTGGAGAAGTATTGAGTTAAAACTTAAGTAATATCTCTTTACAACTAAAGCTCACAAAATTGTATTAATATATTATCCAATATCTCAGAAACTGTTGGTTTTATAAAAATATATTTCATATAAAAGTTTTTATTTTTAATAGTACTACAATTTTGAAATGAAAAGTTATTTAGTATCTCAAATAGTTGCAGAGATACGGATGTTTCCGCTTCTGTAAAGTAACCTTAAAAACTTTTCATGGGAAAATTAAAATATCCGGTTTTATTTATAATCTTAATCAACACCTAGATACGAATTTTAATCAAAATCGTTAGAGCCGATTTTGAGAAAATCGATTTCTTTCTCTTTTCGCCCTTTACTAAACTACTCTTAATTTTAAGTTTAAACAGAATGCATTGCAAAGACCACTTTTTAGGGTTGTAAAGTTTAATTTTCCGCTGACTTGCAAGGTCAATGCGTATCGAGGGCGTATATTCCTAATTAGTTTCAGACTCTCACTTCACTCTGATATAATTCCTCTTAATTCTAGATTACTCATTCCTAACCCTTCACACTAAATAAACGCGGATAGCGCGGACGGGTATTACGATACATTGTTTCAGGTGAAGGCTGCCTCCACAAGTACTATCATTGTAAACGCAATAAACTGTTGTATCAAATTAACCATGTTATTGCCGCAACGTTGTCCCATAAGCGTAATTAATGACGTGCAAGCTAGAAGCCAGTCGGTGGTTGGGATCGAACCGCTGCCCTGGACATTCTTGGCATCGCACTAATTAAACACACATCACGCACCGCGGCATGTGTGGGAGCTATTTCATCCCACACCGGCTCGGTTTATTATTTTCATATGTTACATGTGAGATATCTCCACCACAACTTTGGCCGAGAGCCTGTTCATATCTCCACACCCAAGGTCAATATAGAGGAGGCAAGGAGGGCATGTCTTACAAGAGTCCACTTCATAGCTCCACCACCAGGTCAATATAAAGGAGGATAAGGCTTACTGAAGTCGATTATTAAATTAATTTGTTATGGTAATAACCCAACTTAAGTTTAGAGTCTGTAAAATAAATATTAGTAATGGTAATTTTAGTCACATGGACAATAGTGTAGACCAGTATGGTATTGAATTTATATACCACCAATTTTCTCATGAATGAACATATCGGACTTCTAGAAAAAAATACTATGAATATTTTCACGTATCCATACGTCAAGTCTTGTAATATACAGCTTTCACTTTTGATAACAATACCCATTAAATAACCCAAATAATTTATTTAAATCTGATCAATATGGACCACAAAAAAAGTCTGTATTTTCTAAAAGATTCTCAAAATGTCGTTTTGTTTGAAATCCAGATATAACTAGACTATTATGCATTACTTGCAAGTTTTTACGCGTGTTGCTTCTGAGGCGATCGTGCTTCACTCTCACGTGTTGCTTCTGAGGAAGTAATGCATCACTTACATGTTTTGCTTAGTGTCATGGACACGTGTTTCTACTTTCTAGCACTATAATGTAACATTGTGTGTTTTAGTGTTATATGCTGAATCTTGATCACGTGATTATATGGTTATATTGTACATGTATCGCGTTTTTCTATGGCTATAGTGTATCATGAGTCCGTGTTGCTTCAGAAGATAATGCGTACCACGGGCACGTGTTGCTTGAGGAGATAATGCGTATCGTGAGCATGTGTGCTTCAGGAGATAATGCGTATCATGGGCACGTGTTGCTTCAAAAGATAATGCGTACCATGGGCACGTGTTGCTTCAGAAGATAATGCGTACCATGGGCACGTGTGCTTCAGGAGATGTTGCGTACCATGGGCACGTGTTGCTTCAGAAGATAATGCGTACCATGGGCACGTGTGCTTCAGAAGAGTTGCGTACCATGGGCACGTGTTGCTTCAAAAGACAATGCGTACCATGGGCACGTGTGCTTCAGGAGATGTTGCGTACCATGGGCACGTGTTGCTTCAGGAGATGTTGCGTACCATGGGCACGTGTTGCTTCAGAAGATAATGCATATCATGGGCACGTGTTGCTTCAGGAGATAATGCGTACCATGAGCATGTGTGCTTCAGGAGATAATGCGTACCATGGGCACGTGTTGCTTCAGGAGATGTTGCGTACCATGGGCACGTGTTGCTTCAGGAGATAATGCGTATCATGGGCACGTGTTGCTTCAGAACATAATGCGTACCATGGGCACGTGTTGCTTCAGGAGATAATGCGTACCATGAGCATGTGTGCTTCAGGAGATGTTGCGTACCATGGGCACGTGTTGCTTCAGAAGATAATGCATATCATGGGCACGTGTTGCTTCAGGAGATAATGCGTACCATGAGCATGTGTGCTTCAGGAGATAATGCGTACCATGGGCACGTGTTGCTTCAGGATATAATGCGTACCATGGGCACGTGTTGCTTCAGGAGATAATGCGTACCATGAGCATGTGTGCTTCAGGATATAATGCGTACCATGGGCACGTGTTGCTTCAGGAGATGTTGCGTACCATGGGCACGTGTTGCTTCAGAATATGTTGCGTACCATGGGCACGTGTTGCTTCATGAGATAATGCGTACCATGAGCATGTGTGCTTCAGGAGATAATGCGTACCATGGGCACGTGTTGCTTCAGGAGATAATGCGTACCATGGGCACGTGTTGCTTCAGGAGATAATGCGTATCATGAGCATGTGTGCTTCAGGAGATAATGCGTACCATGAGCATGTGTACTTCAGGAGATACTTTACATCGTGCACAAATGTTGGTATTTACGTTCCAAAAAGAGAGACCACTGCTCTGGCTTAAGGCGAACATACCAAACTTTCAACGTAATGATTGTTGCATTGAAAACAAATATTTAAACATATAGAAGGGACATTCAATAATTAAGTACTTCACCTAGGCCTATAGCGCATTTTTGAGCGAGCCTTTATTCCTCTCATAATGTCGAACAATATATTGTCACCCGAGAATGCAAGTGTTCTATGTCCAATTTTTCACTTTCATGTAAAAGAGCATTGAGGTTTGACCTTGTGTATAAAACCAATGTTACTAGATAACAACTCGAGTTTGTATCTTCTTATGTAATTATATAATAGTCTCAATTTCACCACAGGTGAATCAAGTGCGTTCTAAATAAACGTAAACACCAATATCTCAAATTTAACAATTTTGGAGATAGAACACTTGCAGTCTTGGGTGACGAATTATAACTGGTACTCCTACTATTTTAATCATCAATAAATATAGTGGATATAGAACTAAAATTATAAAATTTCCTGACTTTTCCAGGTTTTCCTTGTCTATAGCCACCCTAATTTCCACATTTGTTGTTTGCGGTGGATGATGTTGATGCGATCTAATTAAATACAATGATTTTTGTATTCAAAGGAAAAGTATAATTCACAGTTATGTAGCTCATAAAAACAGCTGTCTGTACTCATCTCAATATGTTGTTAGGATAAGCAAGTATCGTAGATTACGGTAGGCAGGACATGCAGCGTGTTCAGAGTCTTGACTGGCAAACTCAATGGGACGAGACCATTGGGAAAACCTAGACGTAGATGGTAGGATCATTATAGTTGACCAAAAAGAGAGAAGGTGCAGGGTAGGGAGGTGGACTGGGTACAACTAGCTCGGGATAGGGATAAGTGGCGTACTTTTGTTAAGTGCGGAAATGAGCTTTAGATATTATATTGCCATAGAGTAAGGGCCAGTTTCATAGTCAAATTTAGTACGCCTCAAGTGCGGCGCTACACTAAATACAAGACGACACCTACCTAAACTCGAATGGAATGGGCCGTTCTCGCATAGGAAACTGGCCCATTCCATTCTGGTTTAGGTAGGTGTCATCATGTACTTCGTGTAGCGCCGCACTTGAGGCGTACTAAATTTGACTATGAAACTGGCCCTAAGTGTATTAAAAAATGTTGTGCATGGTTTATTAAGAAAGTAGAAAGTTTGCGTAAACCAACCAGCTGTTCCCACCCCTCAAACACATATGTTAAGAGACAGCGTTTCGAGAGGCCGGTTCCCTCAAGTCTTCCTCCCAAACAGTAAACTTCACAGCTTCTGTGTGCAAATAAATCTCCCACAGTAAGGATTTAGGCCCGGTGCACACGTCCGTTTTTTTAACGTGCGGTGTCGCTGCGGGAAATGACGCACAGTACTCATTCAGAGATGGATGTATATCGGAGAAAAGGTGTAATTTTGGCTTAATTTGCATACAATACCATCAATAAAATTAGAAAATAGTTAGGTTAATTTTTCTCTTGAAATAAGGCACTGAAAGCCTGGAACAGCGTTCGCGATACTGTTGCGGTGCTGTGTGGGGAACTGCGGGTCAATGTGCACGCAAGATGGACGTACGGCACCACGTCACCGGAGGTATGTGCACACTGCTCCATCTATTTCAAAGTACCCAAACCATAATTCCTGCACCGCACGTTAATAAAAGTGATGTGTGCACCGGGCCTTAATGTCCGTACCGACGATCGGGCGAGCGTTGCGGTGATAATAAATGGAGAATGCCCAAGACTTGGCCGTCATTCAAGGGTTGTCGTCAGAGCTACCCACCCACCCCCTCTTTCCTCCGTTGTGGACATCCGGCTGTTTCTGAAGTAGGTAAACAGATAAGTCCTCCCCAAAGTGTGACATTAATTTCCTTCAATAGAACTGAGAGGATGTTTCTTAAGAATATAATAAATAAAATTATAAAAGAACTAACGTTTTAGAAAATTGTCAAAACAGCTTTTGCTGTGCTCTTAATAAGTTTTAACCTCCCGCCGGGACAGAATTAAAATATGCAAATGCAACAAAATGTAACACATCACAAATGTACTGCCAGTCAGCAGATTACACCAAAATATTTCTCCGCAGTGTGAATAATTGTTAAAAGGAACGTTTTAACCTAGTTGGAGAGGCGACAATTAAGCTTCTGGCATCTTCACCCGCATAGGTGTGTGGGGGGGAGGGGGGGGGCAAATGTGCTGTTTCCGTCTTGTGTTTACCGTCAAATGAGAGGTCCGAGTTCGATTCCAGAACAGGATCATAGTGACGGAGATTGCTCTGTATTTCACTACTACCCCTCCACGTAACCTGTAGCTCTGAATATTACCTCCTCATCCTTGGCCCATTAGAGAAATGAGGCCTACAGCCCAGACAAGCTAGGACTCGGAATAAAAGGAAAGCATTAGACCTTGACAAAGTGTATGTATAGGGAGAAGAGGGCTGTCCTAGGTTTAGTTAATAAGTTTTTGGCGGATATAGTTTAGGTCGAGAGCCGGTTATTGAGTTGTTTGTCCATCTCTCCGGTCCAATCATTCGACATTAGACCCATATGCAATCCCGCTAGCGCGCTTCAAGCACTTGAGCTGAGCAGACCAGTCACGCGAATAGTGGAGTGGATAAGACACGATAGTACGGGGTTTATTTCCCGACCATGTGCGCTGAAGATTTTTTTTCTTAATATTATGATTTCCTAATCTACAAGCAAATGTTTTAGATGTTGTTAATTAATCCTTCGCTTCAGTGGTCCCTCAAATTAGAAGTCGTGATAGTAATGAAACTGATGCAGGCCCAAATAATTTTAAAATTTGATAAAGAGTCAAAACTCTCAATTATATTAATATGAGATATAAAAAAAAGTAGAGCGTAAAATATTATGTTCGTGTTATACAAAGTGACCAGATTTCCTACAATGGTTGATAGTGCCCCTCCACTTGTTGGGAGACAGCAACACGCGTGAAAAAACTGTGCGTGTCGCCTTCGAGGGTTGCAGTATTTACACACCCCTGCAGACAATACCACCGGGTAAATCACATCAATGTAACGATGCGATATGCAGTATTTAGATACCCCTGCCGGGTAGACCACAACAGAGCCACCAGCTTGGCACAACAATTTTGTTCGTGAACACGTACAAGAAAAGCGAAGATAAATTTAGAAAAAGAGGATTTTCCGAGCACACAGCTTTAGATTGATGAGAAGTGTAAATGAAAGCGTGCGTAGACTGGTAGAAGTGTTCCCTGTTGCCAAACATCGCTCCAGGGTAATTTCCCAAGGTCAGCCACGAGCAGACCAAAATACTCCGCCCCTGTAACCATACTAATAATACCTCTGGTAGCTTGGGTGGTTCGCAGCCATTGAGATTGCAAGGAGGAAGATACTCATCGATTGCAGGATCTGGTTAAGGTGGGAGACTGGGGGACCTGAGTTTACACCTCTGTTTTTGCAGTTTTTATAGCAAATCTTTTTGGTGAAAATTAATAAAATATTTCTCTAGTAAAAACATAGAGTTTAAACTGGCGAATATCTGGCATGAACATAGCAGCATTACCCGATATTCAAGTTCACCACACCCACTACCACTCGATTATGAACATGAGCGATGACAAACCCTCACAATGACACCTAGCTGTGAATATAAATATGCGTGGAAAGGGAGCGACAAATAAGTCACACACTTCAACTTCAACCTCAAGGGATAAGGCCATACTCATCCGCACAGGAATTAAGTTTGTTTGGCCGTTGACGCTTCTCAAAGGATATAACTGTTTGCCAAATTGTTTTTATATTCTTTAAATTCCTATTGATTAACTCAACTGGTGACCTGGTGGTCTAGGGGTAAGGTGTCAGACTTCTATGCTGGCGGCCGGGGTTCAATCCTCGGTCCCGGCAAAGATTTATCTGATTACCAAACCCTTCCTTCACCTCTGACAAGACATCTTGTGAATGTGGGGAATGCCAGGCCTCCACCGTGGTTCGGATTCCATGTTAAACTGTAGGTCCTTCATTTCATCTCACAATCACCCTACCATTATACATTAGCGTAAGTGCGTATAACCCGAATGGGTAGTAAGACGCGGTGCTAATAATAATAATAATAATAATAATAATGATGATGATGATGATTAACTCAACTGTACCAGATCACCTGGGTAATAATCCTAATGCGCCATGTCGGACCTGGATCAGTGTAGTTTATTAATAATTATACTTATACTTAGCACCACGTCTTACTACCCGTTCGGGTTATACGCTTTAAGTACTAATTTTTATTAATAATTAACAATTATTAATTATTAACATTAACTTTAGGCAGTCTTGTATGCCAATAAGAGTATTATTTTATTAAGTGAGCATATTTTAAAATAATTTTACGTAAGTTCCGTATGTGCGACTGAGTGATCTAGTTACGAGATATAGGACTGGTTCTTGGATCGTTAAAGGGTTGTCAAAAAGATAGAAAGGCCTAAGTTCTTAAAAATGACGGAGGGATATATCAACAAGTCCCGTAACAAAAACCCAAGAAACTCATAAAAAGCGTTGTGCGACCGTTGCATGGGAGGTGGTAAATTATTGCAAGGCACCACTTTTGTGTGTTCTTGTTCGCACAATCATTTTTTGTGTGGAGAACTAATTTACTCGAATACCAACATGTATGTGAACTAGAGGCTTTATAATATCAATTAATTTACTAAAACAAAAATTTCACAAATATATTTAAAAGCCCTTTATTTTATGTATTCATCACTTGAAACTTCAACGCAAGGCACTTTAATAGATATTGATATAACTGATTACAAGAATATCGTTGGCTATAAGAGTCCAAACATGACAAATTAGTATAGATAAGAATAAAATAAACAGAAAATATTAACAAGTGACATATTTGATTTTCAAGTTTTTTTTATTATAGTGATATTAAACTAATTACATCAATTATCTATCGTGAGTTATCATCATACAAATTTAGCTAGCTTTGTTTTTTGATAAGCGGGTTTGAGCTCGTATTGGGTTAAGATCTATACCAAGATGTTTATATGAACAATTTATTTATTTTCAGTGCGCTACTATGTAGCACCTACCCTTATTTAATTTATTCGCCTCGAATTCGAGGATTATGTTGCGAGCTTTATTCTTCAGGGTTATGAAAGGTAGAAATGTGTATCAATTAAAGAAATATCCTTAATTATTACATTGCCATTAGTTTTAATAATGTTTCTACACAATATATTAATAAAAACCAAACATATAGGCCTATGACTGTGTTGTGAAAGAGCTAAGTGTCATGTTAAACACCCGCAGCTCCAAAGCGAACACGACACTTGACCTTGCACGGAGGCTTGTTAACAAATCACTGTGGTGAGCTTCTCCAACTAAACGGTGGTATTATCAATATTAATAGCCTGGTTGGATTGCTACCACTCTGGTGGTGGCTTAAAGACTGGGTACCACTTTTAAAATAAATATAGAGCCGGTAGTCGTTTGACTTGGAAACTTTAATTTTCTAACATATCGATTATTATTTTCTATTAGTTTTGAAAGTTTTGAATTTCGGCCCCTAACCCCCAACCTTTCTTCGTCCCCTTTTTTCTAACGGACTCTTAGAAATTTCATACTTTTATATGTATTTGGCTATTTAGAGTTAATCTCTGTACCTGTGTGCCAAATTTTTATTTTCCCAAACCCTCATTTTAAGATTTTTCTGGTTTTATGGGGAAATAGGTTACCTCTACTTTCCCGCCAATTTATAGCTTTCCATCTCGTCTAGATGTGCCTTTTCTCTTTCTGGACACCCACAAATACGTTTATATATATAATTTAGAGACAAATAATTAATATTTTTACAAATATCTGGAACCGTGGGCGTACTTGACCTTAATTCAGGCAGAAGGTTTCTTTATGTTTATTTTTTATGACAATATTTGTATAAGTGGGGAAGAGGGTGGTGAGAGTACACAGATACATTGGACAATACTGAGCACTAGCAGAGCGTGAGGCCTGTCCGTGTCATGAAAACAGCGCCATGTTGTGGAAATATCCTCAGAGTACGTGCAGAGTATAGCCTCAAGATATTGCGTCATAGATCGTACTAGCACGAGGCTCATACTCTGGCTGTACTCTGGCGAGACTCAAGATATTGCGTCATAGATCGTACTAGCACGAGGCTCATACTCTGCCTGTAATCTGGCGAGACTCAAGATATTGCGTCATAGATCGTACTAGCACGAGGCTCATACTCTGCCTGTAATCTGGCGAGACTCAAGATATTGCGTCATAGATCGTACTAGCACGAGACTCATACTCTGCCTGTACTCTGGCGAGACTCAAGATATTGCGTCATAGATCGTACTAGAACGAGGCTCATACTCTGCCTGTACTCTGGCGAGACTCAAGATATTGCGTCATAGATCGTACTAGAACGAGGCTCATACTCTGGCGAGACTCAAGATATTGCGTCATAGATCGTACTAGCACGAGGCTCATACTCTGCCTGTACTCTGGCGAGACTCAAGATATTGCGTCATAGATCGTACTAGAACGAGGCTCATACTCTGGCGAGACTCAAGATATTGCGTCATAGATCGTACTAGAACGAGGCTCATACTCTGCCTGTGCTCAGCATCGTCCTTGCATACGGGCCATTAAGTTAGCTAATAGAATGGGAATGAAATAGAATGAGAGAAAATGTGCATGCATTAGCGTGTAGGCAAAGTGGGAAAACCTTAAGGAAAAAAACTCCTGAAACCGATATGGGCTCCGGGATTATTTAAAAAAATAAAGTATAAATAACATATATAATTTATGTAATACCTAGACCCTTGCATATTAAGTCCAATAAATATAAATGCAGTGTTTAAAAAGCTATAAACTTATGGCACACATATTGAAAAGAATTAGGCCTACACTAAACCAACGTACCGTAATAAAAATACATACTTTAACTAAATTTAAGTCCCTCATCTTCTTTTAAGATTCGGATGGACACCTAATATATAAAAACGATAGAGTTGTATAGCCTTTTTCTCAAAAACTATACATAATATCAACATGAGTTTTTTGTATTCTATTTAACTTTAAAATTTAATAAGAACTATATTCATAAGAAATGTTACAAGTTAATATTTACTTAGTTACAATAAGACATAATTTTGATTAGATTAAAATTAGATCAAACAATAAATCAAAGAATATAGTTTTGCAGTTATATTGTTATAGAGAATATGATAATGTTATATCATACACATTGGATATTTATAATAGTGATTTGAACAAAATTTGGTATTTTAAAATTAAATCAAACCTAAACTGTTGAGAAAATTCAGCCATTTCCCGCTAGATGGGTCTGCTATCCGAACCACCTCTCCCTCTCCTCCTTAACCCATTTTTCTGTTTCCTATTCTAGTTAGACATACGCTACCATGGACTTTTTTAAGCTACATCCTAGCAGGAAGACCATTTTCGTGAGTCGTGACCAAGCCAAATAGCCTAAGTTGTAGACCATTTATAAGAAACACACTTACAAAAAAAAAACTACTTAAAGATAAAAAAATAACTTTATGACAATAGGACTATTTTTATAATTATATAAGTATTTATGGTTTCTGTTTCAACGTAATATCTTTAAAACTCGCCGAGTAAAACGTAAATTCATTAACATGGGAAATCCTATCTCAGCCGGGCGTGACGTCACAGAAAGGCAGCGTCCCTAATATTATCGGGTTCGAATCCCTGGCAGGGGTGAAAACGTAGGTTCAACCTTTCTTAGTGATAAATTAACTGCCCTGGACTGTATTTTATATATATTCTAGGGTTCATGTTTATTTATTACACACATTTTGCGAATGGTGGTAACAGTTAAAGCAATTATGATTAGGAAATTTTTTAACATATATTAATACCGAGAGTAGGTTGAAATTAAAAGTATAATATATTTTGTGATATCATTTTAAAGAGAAAAAAATAGGCGGTAGTCTTAATGGAGCGATTTTCAACCTTTCAACCAACGGCAAACTAAACAAGACGTTAAAATTGCGATTTCAACATTAAAAAAACTAGTATTAAGATTGTGTTCAAGTACACTAGCTAGAATTTCAATAACCGTGCTATTTTTAAAAATAATGTTGACCGTGGATCTAAAAATCTTATTTTATTCTTCAATTATTTTTTTTCTCGCTTCTTTTTTAGCTTCCTTCAAACACCCTTCGTGGCGCACCGGTTGAAAAACACTTTTTTATCTCATTATAAAATTCATAAGGATTAATGAGTCAATTTTGTATAAATATACATTTTTGAATGATGGAATGACTGTAATAGTGTCAAGATTTTTGTGTCCTTTATTGAAAAGATTTATCTTAGTTTGTAATATAAATTTTTGATTGGCTTTGTACAAATGAATGTCTTATAATTGAAGATCAAAAATAATCTTTGATAATTACTCTAAACTTTAAAGCATCTCGCATTAGCGCAAGAACCAAAACAATTTCTACTGATGTTATTTTCTTTACAAGAACGTATTCATATTATATTATTATACTTATGTAGTTCATTTGTTTTGTTGTCATATTAAGTTTCCCCAAATTCAGGGATAATTGAATGCAATAATATAATGTGCTTTGTTTTCTTTCTACACAACTTTCTATTTACAAAGCTGCACTTAATGGAAATATAAAAATTAAAGTAGTGTCATATGACAACCAAAAACTTATCTTCGACTTCAGCTTTGATTCGAATGTTTCAAGATTCGCGCATTTAAGAGCGAAGACCTACACCCTTAAGTTGAGAATACAAGTGAAGTGGAAGGCGAAATAGACGTTTAAAACTTCAATATGAGTGTTTATACCACGGTTAAGGTCATTCGACAATAACAATTTTATTGCACAATATTACCAAGCATATAATTATAAGTTATAAATAGTGATTCAATGATTTCTAAGTTCACGAGTTACAAGGGGTCAAACTTACTATTTTATGAGGTAGTTAATAATAAGTTAATAAGAGTCTTAAATGTGTAAGTAGAAATTCATAATGAGGTGGATAAACTTAAAAATGTATGATAATATAATTAGTATTTATACTAATAATATTATTAATTTAAATATTTCATATAGGCCTATATATTTATAAAATTAGTAATATTAATATTAATAAATATTTCATTCTGTAGGGCCTGCACATCATATGAATGTCTAGTAATACTAGATTTCAGCTTCATACATTATTTACTTTACCTTAAAGGGAAACATAAACGTTTAAATTGGTCATAGGCCGAATTGAGTTCCAAATTAGTAAGTATGATAAAAAATAATCCCCTCCAAGAAACCCTTCCCCTTCTAAAGCACTGAAATATTTTGCTCTCAAGAACTCACTTGGTAGTAAGTCTTCCCAGAGTTAAGACCTGTGATAATCGTCCGCTCAAAAACAGCCACGCGATGAAAGAATATATACTTGATTGAGCCCTTTCAACACACTAGATTAGCCACAAATTATTATATTCTGTGAGGCAGTAAACGCCGGTCTGAAAGTGGGTTGGAGAAAGAGATAAATGAATCGTTCGGACAAGGGTAGCACACTTGACACTAAGGTAAAAGAAGCCCGTTTGTAAAAATTAAACAAAAATATAGGGAGGAAAGAGTTTAAATTCCAGCAGGGAACACTTTATATATGTTTTACTTAAGGTTTTGAAAGGTATTAACATAAAGATTAATAATATATTTTATATTAATAAGCTGCTAACAATATCCAAACTGACCAGTTGGCTGAAACTAGTACACTATAGTAGAGTTAGCTCTACCGATAATTAATATTAGTTGAAATTATATTGTTAAGGTAATGATAATTAACTTTTTTTATTAGCTTTTGAAGACTTCGAGGAGAGCCCCTTCCCGTTTTCTGGTCCTTTATTTTTACATTTAAGATTGTTCTTCATTGCGGTTTGGGGGGTGGGGGAGGTAGGGTCGCTTACACCAGCCACCCCAATTTCAATCCTCCACCACACTGATAAGTAGTTAATTCTTCTAGTCTTGGTAATTTAAAAAAAACCATCTCACCAGTCCCCACTTACAAAAAATAAAATATTTAATACTAATGTTTTAATTTAGATTGTGCCCTCTACATTTCTGACACATTTAATTTTCTACATTCCTTTAACAGGTTTTTACTATTTCTTCCGGAATTACATTTTGAAATTTAAAATGTTCAGACTTATGTTTATTTGGAATAATCAGTTCTCTATCATAGAGAGATATAGTAATTTTGGACATTTTGACCCCTTCCCCCCTCCAGTCGTTTCTCCAATTATTTCTATTTTTATTTTGTTATCTGGAGGAGTCATTTAATCTGCTTACCAAATTTAAATTTTCTACCACACCATAAGTGATTTTCATACACTTTCCCGGGTTTTTTCTCTTATATCCCGGGGTCCCATATAAAATTTAGGAATTCTTTTAGTTATTTTATGTGCCCCTTTTTATCTTCCTTCCAAATTAAAGTTTCCCACCACAATGAAATTATACTGTTTCTATTAATTTTTTAAATTGAAGATCCTTTACACCAATTTCAAATTTTACGATTTGATTGGTTATCTGGAGATTTTCTCTACATGTCCACAACATTTTAATTCTATATCTCACCTTTCCAAGTTTTTTTTTCCTAATTCTATTCCCCCTTCCCTCAATTCGTAGAACCCTATTTTGAAATTTCTCATTTTTAGTCTTTTCTGGTTATTAGAGATAGTGCACCTATCTTTCCGCGAAATTTCAACTGCCCCTAAAAGATATTTAGAGTGTGGTCCTCCATCGCCTTTAAATTCCGGATTTACGACAAAATACGAGCACTTTTCTCGGGTTTTATTTTTCCTTCAGATATACCAAATTCAAGAATAATTTCAAGTTTTCCTGTTTCCCTGATCAACGACCACCCTGATTTAGCAATAAATCGACAAAGATAGCATATATAAGAACAATTGAAAATAATAAGTTTCACCCGAATTCAACGTATGTGCATTTTTGTATGTAGTCCAGTCTTAGGAAGCTACAGTCTGGTACAGCGTGAGAGAGAAGCCCTAGATCCTGGTTATGTAAGGTTGACTGACCAGTGTCTTGAGATGACATGAGCCTTCCTTCCACTATAGATGCTAACAAACCATCTGTAAAAGGAACTGCACCCCTTTTGACACTCCACTCCTGCGTAGATGTTTGATAAACGCTCGAATTCCAGATTTTAATTTGAAACTCGATACGAACCATCGGTACATCCTCCCTCTAGAGACTTAGTTCCTCATATTCGCAGTCATTTTACCTCTTTTTCTTTGTCTTCTTAAGTCAACAGCCCGAAGGTTGGTTTAGTGGGATTTCTATCCATCCATTGATTCAGTAAGTAGCTGGTTAGGGCTGCCTGCACCATTTGGTAGATATATCATGTACTAGGGGAGTTCAGAAAAGGTAGAGGTTCCCCGTTCCCTATCACACTGAATTTATATGAGCGAGTGGAAAAGTCTAGCAATTTTGGCGGGGAAGGTATTTCCATGTACTTGCCAGCTTCTTTTGCATGCCAAAATCATCAGTGGACCAACGGATTTACTTAACCACCCGAATGAAGTTGTGCTACGGATCTTTATCACTCAAGAAAAATTCCATTGACCTCGTCTGGGCTTGAACCCACGAATATCGGGTCCTGAGGCAAGCACTTTACCCCAAGACCACCGAGGTCGACATACCTCCTCTATGGGATGGTTGAAGAGAAACAGAAAACAAACGTTTGAAAAACACGGTGTCCTAAAGTACAAACTCAAAGGAGCTGAATTCAATACTAGTTAAGGAAATTTGAAAAAGCACAATCCTACAGAACATAAAAGGCTCATAGGATGTTTCCAAATTGTATAAACTTACGTTTAGAGTATATAGGTAGGCCTATATATTTTTAGCACCGAAACTTATTACTCGTTCGTACTTATGTACTAATTATGCTAATGGTTTTATGGATTGAGAAAGTTACTATGAGATGTAATGTACTAGCATTTACGTCTAGGGAGAATGGAAAACCATTTTGGAAAAGTTACCCTCAGTACAACCGACCAAGATTCGAACCTCGATCTCCCTGTCATCGGCAGTCTAGTCTTCTGCAAGAATAGCGCGTTTGACAATGTGGCCACCTTAGCGGGTGTATGGATATTAATGTTGCCTTTAAATTGCACAGCGAGCCTTGTAACAACTGTGCTTCTAAAGCCCCAGCGTATGAAGCATGTAACGGACCACCCAATTGCAAGTTTGTGATAGTAATATGAATACAATAAAATGATAAGTAGTACAGTAATGAGTAGTTAAACAACTACACAAATAAATAATTGTATCGACTTGGTGGTAGATGAAAACTAATGTAAATTTGTTTTTCCTCGGTATGTTGCATACTTTATGAAGGTTATACAGCGCAGTGGTTGGACCTTTAGCATCGTGGATTCGCTATAACTTTTCGGGTCTATGTTAAATATACCTTTTTTAACTGTTTGGTACCCTAAGCTGCTCAATGAGGTACACATTATAGAGACATCTTGTATACATATGCATCCTATATTCTATATTTGGGGGGGAAGCGGGAGACATAAGAGGGGAAAATCAAAATACAAATTTTGAACATTAGCTAGATAAAGACAGCAATCGCAAACATTTATATTTGTTTTAGAGAGAGAGAGAGGAGAGAGAGATTGTGTGTCTACACTGCGTTTGCTCTGAAAGATTGGGCGCTTACATGTAGGGTCTCACAAGATAGGACCATCGTGTATCCAGCCAAGGTAAAACATTTAAGAGTGTGTGAGTGTGTGTTTGATCTTAGGACCTCTAAATTGTATACAGTATAATGGTGTGAATATAACTGAATAGGGGGAATCCCATTTACATTAGGGTGACTTTGCAAGAGACGGGCCACTGTCCGTAGCGGCTGGTTAGCCCCCTTTAGCCCCCAGAATAACCACACCAAGGGGGTGGACTATCGAACAGGAGCAGCGGGAGTTGGAGGGAAGGGGGTTGCTGCATTAATTAAACGTGTGGGGACAATGAGTACATCCCTCTCGCCCGCCCACACACATATACACATCACCAAGCCAGCGCTGCTGCGTGTTATGTTCGCCCAGAGATGAAGTGGGGGATGGAAAGGGGGTGGAGTGCAATATTAAACGTTCGCGGCCCCACATTCCAACCCGGCCCTAGACCGGCACAATCATTATACACCAAATTTACAGCTTATATAAAACGGTTTAGAGGGGCTCCGGAGAGGCTAGGACAGGAATGGCAAGTGTTGAAATAAATTTACCCTTTCCCCTCCTTCCTCCCAAGCACCCCACTTCCATCTGGTGACATCCACGACCCATATTCCATAAACTAGCCATTTCATTCACAATGCGTCACAGTCCGGAAAGAATGTGGAGGCCGGATGCAGGGCGCGGACTGGAAATTACCACCGAGGAATCGAACTAATGCACATGCAACAGAATCGAGGAATAGCTGCTCAAAGGTTGACATCGATGGGCGACTCATTCAAATCACAAACATATATTATCATACTAAGGGATGTGAAAGAGAATTTCAAAAATTGGCTATCAATAAAAAAATACCTTTATTTTCCTCCTGAAATTATCAGTATTATTTATAATTTCACTCCCTCCTAAAACACCATTTAAAACAAAATCGCTAGGTCTATTTATAAATAATGTATCGTAGAATTTTTTTAAAAGTTACTAATAAAATACTCCTAAAATTAGTTATCTACTAAAAACCGGTATACAGCGTTATTTACCATTTAAATTCATTTCAGATAATCAGTTTAACGCCATTGCTTACGCTGGTTTATCTTTAATCCAAATTTTCAGATAATGTAATCAGTTAGATCCCGATTTCCCCTCAATATGTAAAAATAAAATCTATCAAACCCGTCGGACTGTATCCGCAGGTATCATAGGTAAGTCATATATACTGCAAATGAAGAATTGTAAAAAAAAACACCATCTTCGTCTCGAGCTCGAAGTACGCTGTTATCACTCTGTGATTGTTATGCCGATGCGAGTCAATAAAATGAGCTCAATTGTTTAAAGTTATCTTGAAAACCCCATACAAGTTTATATTTTCTGAAATCGCGCGATCCACAAAACCAAAAAAATTTGATTGGATTGAACTTTGTATCCGTATAAAGATAAATGATACAGTTGTTCATTAGGACTTGTTTGGGGTCGAAAGTGGGCTTGCTATGAAAATCAGGGTTTATTAAGTTTACCTTGCGGTTTTCCACTATGGCGTAGCTTATAAGATAGGGCCATAGTGTAACCAGCTACACACACTTTTATTGTTATTTTATTGAACACAATGAAGGAATGGGGATAGTATTATGGAGCTGGGATGGGTATCAGTCGACTGTAATGATGTACTTTATTCCACCTTCTTCAAAGTGCAAACACTGTAATTATTATATTTTATACATCCTTTTTTAATTATTTACAGATCTGGGCTAGCGTTATACTATTCAAAATTCACTAATCATCATCATCATTAATAGCTCTAGGTCGGTGACATGGCCGTCTAGGGTTAAGGTGTCAGACTTCTGTGCTGAGGATCCGGGGTTCAATCCTCGGTCCCGGCACAGATTATCTGATTACCAAACCCTTCCTTCACCTCTGACAATACGTGTATTAATCACAATTTGTGAATGTGGGGAATGCCAGGCCTCCACCGTGGTTCAGATCCCACGTTAAACTGTAGGTCCTTCCCTTTCATCTCACAATCACCCTACCATCATTACACGTGCGTGTAACCCGAACGGGTAGTAAGACGCGGTAATGGTGATGATAAATAATAATATCAGCTTTCAGCCACTGGCTGTGTGTTTTGGAACATTAACCTCCCTTCCTCCAGATTGGCCCAGTCCTATCCTCTTTCCTCCAAACTCCTTATCCATTCAGCCATCTGTCCCTAGGCTTCCTTCACGGCCTTCTATCCCCCCACCCACCTCCATATCCAATTATTTAAGACTCTTTATCAGTAAATGTCAACGTGGTTCAACATCCTTCTGTCTTTTTTTTATCGGCCACCCGCGTGAAATCTTCTCTACGAGCAAGAGAGGGAGGAACACAAGGAATGTTCTAGAAGTCGATACTTGGTAGAGATCTCTTCTGGCAAGTGTAAGCTTCCCTGGCTTGTTAGTCGTCCGGGCGTCAGTCACAAGAATACATATGTTCATCAAAAACACCGAATGTATAATCGGGACTAGTCACATTCCGCGCCGGGCACAATCCAGGATAAATCATGCTCCGAACAGTTCAGTCAGCATAACTCCTTATAAAAGGAATCACAGCACGTGTATTCCCAGTTGTTCACACTCATAACACTGAATTAAACTAATCAATCACACTATGTCTTATTAAAATAACAATGATAAAGAAACCCAAATAAAAATATGCCCCATAGTTAAAGACAGTATTAACACAATAGTGTTACCCGCGCGTGGTGGCATTATATTTCATTACTACCCGCTCGTAAGGTAAGTGCTCCTTCATTATAGCTCTTCATAATTCTACATTCTTCCTCCTCATTCGAGTATTATAAGACGCGGTTAGAAATGTTACAAAATTGTGTTTACATTTTAAAGTTTGTCACATTTCAAACATGTCAAATAAATGCCAAAATTTAAGTTTTAAAACGTCAACCGGTTTGAGTTCAAAATTTTTAAACTAGTTTGGGTGAGGATCGTATGAGATTGTAAGTATCAAAAAACAAAATTTAAAAAGAAATCTACACTATGTTTGAATTTAATAAACCTAAGAGATTTTATTTTTAATATTAAAAAGGAAAGAGAAAAATATTGTGATATAACCAAGTCAGTGAAGAATGAAAATGAAAATTAAATGTAACTAAGTGTTTCGTCAGGATATTGCTAAGACAAGTTTAACGAACATTAGTGTTTCGTCAGGATATTGCTCAGACAAGTTTAACGAACATTAGTGTTTCATTAGTATAGAATTACTATATTACACATAATATTTGTGTATTTATTAGGTATGATAAAATGATTGTATTACTCACTAAAGTCCAATTCGATTTGTTTAAGAATAATTTTAGAATAGAAGAAGGCAATATAAAAATATAATTACGTTTTGAGAAAAAGGATATAAAAACTAATATTTAATAAACTTGATGCAATCTGATATTATATAATTCCTATTTACAAAAGAAGGGCCTTATCTGACATCTAGAAAAAGTATTATCTCTACTTTCATGTATTCATACGTAAAGTAATGTAATCTGTTACTGCCACTTTTTTTATAGATATTACCGGCATTACCTTTAAAATAACACTAATAATAAGAAAGCAATATGATCAACGTGATTAAAGAGTCGTAAACTAAACTGTATGCACACATAAGCTAGTGATCCTTTAGAATCTGTAATAAAGTGTTTGGAAACGATTAAATAAAGAATAATTTCCTCATCCCTATAGGATACTGGAATATTATTATATATTATTATTATTATTATTATTAGTACCATCTTACTACCCGTTCGGGTTATAGGCACTTGCACTATGTGTAATGGTAGGGTGATTGTGAGATGAAATAGAGGACCTACAGTTAACATGAAATCCGAACCACGGTGGAGGCCTGGATTCCCCACATTCACAAGAAAAAATCTTGTCAGAGGTGAAGGAAGGATTTGGCAATCAGATAGATCTGTCCCGGGACCGAGGATTGAACCCCGGACCCGCAGCACAGAAGCCTGTCACCTTACCCCTAGACCATCAGGTCACCCTGATTCTAGTATAAAGAAATGGGTTTCCAAGAGTTCAACAGTAACCCTCAAAGCTGGTAAACACAAAATCCAGGAATAACATTTTACAACTAATAAACGGAGAAGTTGCTAAGAAGACAAAGCTGTGGTCGGTCTCTCTTGTCGTTTTCTTTTCCTGGCAGAACGTCGCAGCTATAGACGTTTTCATCAGTTTCAAGGCGAATACTCAAGGGGAACTAAACAGAAGAGTCCTTCGGGGGCTCTCGGATGATCTTGTTGAGAACATTTTGAAGAGAAAGACAAATACTACGGACAAAGATGGACGACCCGAGAAAAAAAATGCAGGCCTTGCCTACAAGAGGAACGAACCAGAGTATCTGATACCCTTGTGTTTTGCAACAACATAAAATCGTATGCCTTTCAAATATATTTGTACTGATTGCAATTCTTTATAGTCCCAAAATGTTTATTTTTTCAAAACTAAAGTATTGACATCTATCAAGTGAGCTATATAGAGGAGAAACTATAAAATATGGGAGGCAATCTTAGAGACCAAAAATATAATTATTTTGTAACAGATTACACACTTAAAGAGTAAGTTTTAATAAATGCATACATATATCCGTGTGTTCTCATGGCCTGCGATGAGAGTTGAGTGCACGCCTATCTGGAGGTTAAGTAAGACCTCGTTCAGACGTGAATGGACCAACGCGTTATTGAGTTCCTTATATTCGTTCATACGAGTACTTATCGGAGCGGTGCGATCGACCAACCGCCACAAACTCGTTACCGCGTGTTTTCAGCGAATTGCAATTAGGGCGTTCAGTTGACGCGTGCATTTCAAGTGGTTTGGAAGTAGACAAAGGAGAGAATTATGAAGCGTTTCGATACAGAATTTTTTGTTAGCGAGGTGGAGAAAATGCCTGCCATTTGGGACATGGAGTGTGAAGATTATTCCAAAAGTATGATTAAGTCGTCTAAAGATTTTATCGACATTCTGAAATAGTTCGAACTTGGGTTGGTTCAAATACCAGGCTAACAAAGTGGCCATGCGTAAGTCTGTCCCTTCATAGTGGATGCACCCAGTCTCGTTCTTCGATTCTTTGATCGTATGTATAAGAGCCATACACACGCTTCTTCGACCTCCATATTTGAACTGATTTCGAAGTCGAGCGCTTTACCGAGTCCGCGCGAGATCAGTGACCTCTGAACAGCTATCAATTTCCGCGCGGACGAATCCGCCCCGTCTGAACGTAGTCCAAATATGGTAAAACTGTCTTACTTGTCTCGACCCCAAAGTTTTCTAAAGTACACATAAAACCGCAGCCAGAAGCGACGTCTGGCCCGAAATGTATTACCTACCCACGGTGTTATCAGTGGCGTGGTATGTTTACAAAGACTCGGATATTTTAGTGGGTGGTCCCCAACACTTGTTTTGGAACTATGGACTTTGTTTTCAAACGAAGCACAACTGATTGTTTTTTAACAAAAGACAGATTTTATGACATTCAATCTGGTCGAAGTAGTAGGCACAACCTTAATATCAAAGTGGTGTAGCAAGATTAGTGTTTAACAATGAGACTGGCACGCTCTCATTGTTTACTATGGCTACGCTCCTTGTTCTCTCTGTCTCCCTTCTTGTTTAACAATGGGACTGGCACGTTCTCATTGTTTACCCTGGCTACGCTCCCTGTTCTCTGTCTCCCTCCTTGTTTAACAATGAGACTGGCACGCTCTCATTGTTTACCCTGGCTACGCTCCCTGTTCTCTGTCTCCCTCCTTGTTTAACAACGGGACTGGCACGCTCTTATTGTTTACCCTGGCTAAGCTCCTTGTTCTCTCCCTCCTTGTTTAACAATGGGACTGGCACGCTCTCATTGTTTACTTTGGCTACGCTCCTTGTTCTCTCTGTCTCCCTCCTTGTTTAACAGTGGGACTGGCACGCTCTCATTGTTTACTATGGCTATGCTCCTTGTTCTCTCTGTCTCCCTCCTTGTTTAACAATGGGACTGGCACGCTCTCATTGTTTACCCTGTCTGCACTCCCTGTTCTCTGTCTCCCTCCTTGTTTAACAATGGGACTGGCACGCTCTCATTGTTTACTATGGCTACGCTCCCTGTTCTCTGTCTCCCTCCTTGTTTAACAATGGGACTGGCACGCTCTCATTGTTTACTATGGCTATGCTCCTTGTTCTCTCTGTCTCCCTCCTTGTTTAACAATGGGACTGGCACGCTCTCATTGTTTACCCTGTCTGCACTCCCTGTTCTCTGTCTCCCTCCTTGTTTAACAATGGGACTGGCACGCTCTCATTGTTTACTATGGCTACGCTCCCTGTTCTCTGTCTCCCTCCTTGTTTAACAACGGGACTGGCACGCTCTTATTGTTTACCCTGGCTAAGCTCCTTGTTCTCTCCCTCCTTGTTTAACAATGGGACTGGCACGCTCTCATTGTTTACTATGGCTATGCTCCTTGTTCTCTCTGTCTCCCTCCTTGTTTAACAATGGGACTGGCACGCTCTCATTGTTTACCCTGTCTGCACTCCCTGTTCTCTGTCTCCCTCCTTGTTTAACAATGGGACTGGCACGCTCTCATTGTTTACTATGGCTACGCTCCCTGTTCTCTGTCTCC
Source organism: Timema cristinae (assembly GCA_039000515.1). NCBI lineage: Eukaryota > Metazoa > Arthropoda > Insecta > Phasmatodea > Timematidae > Timema > Timema cristinae. The sequence continues at coordinate 11,519,513 of JBCFYV010000003.1, forward strand.
CTCCTTGTTTAACAATGGGACTGGCACGCTCTCATTGTTTACTTTGGCTACGCTCCCTGTTCGCTCTGTCTCCCTCCTTGTTTAACAATGGGACTGGCACGCTCTCATTGTTTACCCTGGCTACGCTCCCTGTTCTCTGTCTCCCTCCTTGTTTAACAATGGGACTGGCACGCTCTCATTGTTTACCCTGTCTGCACTCCCTGTTCTCTGTCTCCCTCCTTGTTTAACAATGGGACTGGCACGCTCTCATTGTTTACCCTGGCTACGCTCCCTGTTCTCTGTCTCCCTCCTTGTTTAACAATGGGACTGGCACGCTCTCATTGTTTACTTTGGCTACGCTCCTTGTTCTCTCTGTCTCCCTCCTTGTTTAACAGTGGGACTGGCACGCTCTCATTGTTTACTATGGCTATGCTCCTTGTTCTCTCTGTCTCCCTCCTTGTTTAACAATGGGACTGGCACGCTCTCATTGTTTACTATGGCTACGCTCCTTGTTCTCTCTGTCTCCCTCCTTGTTTAACAACGGGACTGGCACGTTCTCATTGTTTACCCTGGCTACGCTCCCTGTTCTCTGTCTCTCTCCTTGTTTAACAACGGGACTGGCACGCTCTCATTGTTTACTATGGCTACGCTCCCTGTTCTCTCTGTCTCCCTCCTTGTTTAACAATGGAACTGGCACGCTCTCATTGTTTACCCTGGCTAGGCTACCTGTTCTCTCTGTCTCCCTCCTTGTTTAACAATGGGACTGGCACGTTCTCATTGTTTACACTGTCTGCACTCCCTGTTCTCTCTGTCTCCCTCCTTGTTTAACAATGGGACTGGCACGCTCTCATTGTTTACCCTGGCTAAGCTCCTTGTTCTCTCCCTCCTTGTTTAACAATGGGACTGGCACGCTCTCATTGTTTACTATGGCTACGCTCCTTGTTCTCTCTGTCTCCCTCCTTGTTTAACAATGGGACTGGCACGCTCTCATTGTTTACTATGGCTACGCTCCCTGTTCTCTGTCTCCCTCCTTGTTTAACAATGGGACTGGCACGCTCTCATTGTTTACTATGGCTCCGCTCCTTGTTCTCTCTGTCTCCCTCCTAGTTTAACAATGGGACTGGCACGCTCTCATTGTTTACTATGGCTACGCTCCTTGTTCTCTGTCTCTCTCCTTGTTTAACAACGGGACTGGCACGTTCTCATTGTTTACTATGGCTACGCTCCCTGTTCTCTGTCTCCCTCCTTGTTTAACAATGGGACTGGCACGCTCTAATTGTTTACCTGGCTAGGCTCCCTGTTCTCTCTGTCTCCCTCCTTGTTTAACAATGGGACTGGCACGTCCTCATTGTTTACCCTGGCTACGCTCCCTGTTCTCTGTCTCCCTCCTTGTTTAACAATGGGACTGGCACGCTCTCATTGTTTACTATGGCTACGCTCCTTGTTCTCTCTGTCTCCCTCCTTGTTTAACAGTGGGACTGGCACGCTCTCATTGTTTACTATGGCTACGCTCCTGTTCTCTGTCTCCCTCCTTGTTTAACAATGGGACTGGCACGCTCTCATTGTTTACCCTGTCTGCTACTCCTGTTCTCTCTGTCTCCCTCCTTGTCTAACAATGGGACTGGCACGCTCTTATTGTTTACTATGGCTACCTCCTGTTCTCTCTGTCTCCCTCCTTGTTTAACATGGGACTGGCACGTCTCATTGTTTACCCTGGCTACGCTCCCTGTTCTCTGTCTCCCTCCTTGTTTAACAATGGGACTGGCACGCTCTCATTGTTTACTATGGCTCCGCTCCTTGTTCTCTCTGTCTCCCTCCTAGTTTAACAATGGGACTGGCACGCTCTCATTGTTTACTATGGCTACGCTCCTTGTTCTCTGTCTCTCTCCTTGTTTAACAACGGGACTGGCACGTCCTCATTGTTTACCCTGGCTACGCTCCCTGTTCTCTGTCTCCCTCCTTGTTTAACAATGGGACTGGCACGCTCTCATTGTTTACTATGGCTACGCTCCTTGTTCTCTCTGTCTCCCTCCTTGTTTAACAATGGGACTGGCACGTCTCATTGTTTACCCTGGCTACGCTCCCTGTTCTCTGTCTCCCTCCTTGTTTAACAATGGGACTGGCACGCTCTCATTGTTTACTATGGCTACGCTCCTTGTTCTCTCTGTCTCCCTCCTTGTTTAACAATGGGACTGGCACGCTCTCATTGTTTACTATGGCTCCGCTCCTTGTTCTCTCTGTCTCCCTCCTAGTTTAACAATGGGACTGGCACGCTCTCATTGTTTACTATGGCTACGCTCCTTGTTCTCTGTTCTCTCCTTGTTTAACAACGGGACTGGCACGTCTCATTGTTTACTATGGCTACGCTCCTTGTTCTCTGTCTCCCTCCTTGTTTAACAATGAGACTGGCACGCTCTCATTGTTTACCCTGGCTAGGCTCCCTGTTCTCTCTGTCTCCCTCCTTGTTTAACAATGGAACTGGCACGCTCTCATTGTTTACCCTGGCTAGGCTACCTGTTCTCTCTGTCTCCCTCCTTGTTTAACAATGGGACTGGCACGTTCTCATTGTTTACACTGTCTGCACTCCCTGTTCTCTCTGTCTCCCTCCTTGTTTAACAATGGGACTGGCACGCTCTCATTGTTTACCCTGGCTAAGCTCCTTGTTTCTCTCCCTCCTTGTTTAACAATGGGACTGGCACGCTCTCATTGTTTACTATGGCTACGCTCCTTGTTCTCTCTGTCTCCCTCCTTGTTTAACAATGGGACTGGCACGCTCTCATTGTTTACTATGGCTACGCTCCCTGTTCTCTGTCTCCCTCCTTGTTTAACAATGGGACTGGCACGCTCTCATTGTTTACTATGGCTCCGCTCCTTGTTCTTTCTGTCTCCCTCCTAGTTTAACAATGGGACTGGCACGCTCTCATTGTTTACTATGGCTACGCTCCTTGTTCTCTCTGTCTCCCCTCTTGTTTAACAGTGGACTGGCACGCTCTCATTGTTTACCCTGTCTGCACTCCCTGTTCTCTCTGTCTCCCTCCTTGTTTAACAACGGACTGGCATGCTCTCATTGTTTACTATGGCTACGCTCCTGTTCTCTCTGTCTCCCTCCTTGTTTAACAATGGGACTGGCACGCTCTTATTGTTTACTATGGCTACGCTCCTTGTTCTCTCTGTCTCCCTTCTTGTTTAACAATGGGACTGGCACGCTCTCATTGTTTACCTGTCTGACCTCCCTGTTCTCTCTGTCTCCCTCCTTGTTTAACAATGGGACTGGCACGCTCTATTGTTTACTATGGCTACGCTCCTTGTTCTCTCTGTCTCCCTCCTTGTTTAACAATGGGACTGGCACGCTCTCATTGTTTACTATGGCTACGCTCCTTGTTCTCTCTGTCTCCTCCTTGTTTAACAATGGGACTGGCACGCTCTCATTGTTTACCTGGCTTCACTCCCTGTTCTCACTGTCTCCCTCCTTGTTTAACAATGGAACTGGCACGCTCTCATTGTTTACCCTGTCTGCACTCCCTGTTCTCTCTGTCTCCCTCCTTGTTTAACAATGGGACTGGCACGCTCTTATTGTTTACTATGGCTACGCTCCTTGTTCTCTCTGTCTCCCTCCTTGTTTAACAATGGGACTGGCACGCTCTATTGTTTACTATGGCTACGCTCCTTGTTCTCTGTCTCCCTCTTGTTTAACAATGGGACTGGCACGCTCTCATTGTTTACCCTGTCTGCACTCCCTGTTCTCTCTGTCTCCCTCCTTGTTTAACAATGGGACTGGCACGCTCTTATTGTTTACTATGGCTACGCTCCTTGTTCTCTCTGTCTCCCTCCTTGTTTAACAATGGGACTGGCACGCTCTCATTGTTTACTATGGCTACGCTCCTTGTTCTCTGTCTCCCTCCTTGTTTAACAATGGGACTGGCACGCTCTCATTGTTTACTATGGCTACGCTCCTTGTTCTCTCTGTCTCCCTCCTTGTTTAACAATGGGACTGGCACGCTCTTATTGTTTACTATGGCTACGCTCCTTGTTCTCTCTGTCTCCCTCCTTGTTTAACAGTGGGACTGGCACGCTCTTATTGTTTACTATGGCTACGCTCCTTGTTCTCTCTGTCTCCCTTCTTGTTTAACAATGGGACTGGCACGCTCTCATTGTTTACCCTGTCTGCACTCCCTGTTCTCTCTGTCTCCCTCCTTGTTTAACAATGGGACTGGCACGCTCTATTGTTTACTATGGCTAGCACTCTGTTCTCTCTGTCTCCCTTGTTTAACAATGGGACTGGCACGCTCTCATTGTTTACCTGTCTGCACTCCTGTTCTCTCTGTCTCCTCCTTGTTTAACAATGGACTGGCACGCTCTATTGTTTACTATGGCTACGCTCCTTGTTCTCTCTGTCTCCCTCCTTGTTTAACAATGGGACTGGCACGCTCTCATTGTTTATCCCTGGCTACGCTCCTTGTTCTCTCCTGTCTCCCTCCTTGTTTAACAATGGGACTGGCACGCTCTCATTGTTTACTATGGCTACGCTCCCTGTTCTCTCTGTCTCCCTCCTTGTTTAACAGTGGGACTGGCACGCTCTTATTGTTTACTATGGCTACGCTCCTTGTTCTCTCTGTCTCCCTCCTTGTTTAACAATGGGACTGGCACGCTCTTATTGTTTACTATGGCTACGCTCCTTGTTCTCTCTGTCTCCCTCCTTGTTTAACAGTGGGACTGGCACGCTCTTATTGTTTACTATGGCTACGCTCCTTGTTCTCTCTGTCTCCCTTCTTGTTTAACAATGGGACTGGCACGCTCTCATTGTTTACTATGGCTACGCTCCCTGTTCTCTCTGTCTCCCTCCTTGTTTAACAATGGAACTGGCACGCTCTCATTGTTTACCCTGGCTAGGCTACCTGTTCTCTCTGTCTCCCTCCTTGTTTAACAATGGGACTGGCACGTTCTCATTGTTTACACTGTCTGCACTCCCTGTTCTCTCTGTCTCCCTCCTTGTTTAACAATGGGACTGGCACGCTCTCATTGTTTACCCTGGCTACGCTCCTTGTTCTCTCCCTCCTTGTTTAACAATGGGACTGGCACGCTCTCATTGTTTACCCTGGCTACGCTCCTTGTTCTCTCCCTCCTTGTTTAACAATGGGACTGGCACGCTCTCATTGTTTACCATGGCTACGCACATTGTCCGGTGTTCGTGTGGCGCGTGCCGGTGTGGTGTGTCTGGCGCTGGGACCCGTGGTGGGGTACCATGAGTGTCTTTAACATTGAAAGTGGATTGAGTCGTGGGCTGGCGTTTTGGGAAACTGATATTTGTATGTTTGACTATTTATTCAGTGTTTTTTGTTAACCAGCTGTTGTTTACTTAATTTGATTTAATTCTATTTTATGTGTTTTCATTTGTGTATTGATTTACAAACAACTGCCTATATTACCTGAGTCAGTGAACTGTTTAGTTGTAATAAATCCAGTGTAATTTAATGTATATGTTTTCGTTTGTTTATTAATTTAAAGACAATTACTAGTATTACTTATGTAGATTAATAAACCAATAAGGACATAATTACTTTGACTACCTAATTTGTTGAATTGTTTGGCTGTATATTTAATTCTGTTATTGTTTTTAATAATCAACCTTGGGCGATCTGCATTTTAAACACATTTAGCATGCAGCATACCCCAATAACCTCAAAAGAGCTCGTGGTTCACACGACATTACAGCCCCACATTACAGTATATATTTGGAGCGCCAAACTTTTTTTTAAATATATTTACAATTACAACGGATTTAAAATAGTGTACGTTATAGTTTCATATCGACCGCTTCTGTGATCTAGTGGTCAGAGTTCATGGCTACAGATTCAGAGGTCCCGGTTCGATCCCCGGTACTTCCATATCTATATGTGAAGCAGTTGGATCTGGAACGGGTCAACTCAGCCTTGAGAGGATAAATGAGAAAATAAGTAACAGCTTCGTTCTAGAAAAATGAGATTAACGGCCGAGGGTTCGTTTAGGTGACCACACCCTCTATCGGAAAAAGTTAACACTATCTTCGCTAACAGGAGGCAGCTACTCGGTCGGAATAGCTAGATTGTAGGCTTGTGCTATTAAGTTTTTTATAGTTTCATATTTGTTTAATGTCCAAGAGCTATGACGTTTTCACTGATAGAGGAAATTAAAAAAATATATTGTCAATAACAAATTAAACCCCGCCTGAATAGGTCATAGTGAGGGAAACTGTCATAAGCTAAAGGAGCAGTTAGGCAAGGCAAGAATATTTTGGTGAACGAGTCTTACTGCCTGCTTAACGAACTAATCTAAGGGCATAGAATGAGTGAATTTAAAGTAAATGCAATCACGATCACCCGAATAGAGAATGGTCACCGTATAATGGAACTACTACTACCCACCCACACGATCAAGAGTGAACCTAACTATCAAGTTTAAGGCAGTTAAGATTAATTTGTTAATCCGATTCACATAGAAATAAAATTAATGTTATTTTTAGCTATGTCTAGCTAGACTGGATTCGTTTAGGTTTATTTAAAAAAACATACTAGTTATAAAAATAAGTTGTTAAATCGATGTTTTCCAAAGCCTCTAGTACTACCGTAGTGGATTGTTGTTATTGGCCTTGTGAACTAAAATATAATACTGCACATAGCAATGTGCAGAGTGGGGCCAGTAGGTTTATTTTAGTTCATTCAGAAGTCAGAAACAAAACTGTAGATTATGTAAAAAATATAGTACAGTTCAATATGGTCTAATTTTCATAGAAAGTTCTTTAATTCTCAACTAGATAAGTGACCTTTTTTAGACTCAGAAATTTCGATCCCACCGAGATTCGAACCAATTTAGCTTCCATGGGGAGTTTGCGGGGACTAATACCAATTCCGGAGACCAATAATAGGGTAGCAGCTATATACTTTATTGTGAACCAATACTAGGGTGGCAGCTATATACTTTATTGTGAACCAATACTAGAGTGGAGCTATGTGCTTTATTGTGAACCAATACTAGGGTAGCAGCTATATACTTTATTGTGAACAAATACTAGGGTGGCAGCTATGTACTTTATTGTGAACCAATACTAGGGTGGCAGCTATGTGCTTTATTGTGAACCAATACTAGGGTGGCAGCTATGTACTTTATTGTGAACCAATACTAGGGTGGCAGCTATGTACTTTATTGTGAACCAATAATAGGGTAGCAGCTATGTGCTTTATTGTGAACCATACTAGGTGGCAGCTATGTACTTTATTGTGAACCAATACTAGGGTGCAGCTATGTACTTTATTGTGAACCAATAATAGGGTAGCAGCTATGTGCTTTATTGTGAACCAATAATAGGGTACAGCTATGTGCTTTATTGTGAACCAATACTAGGGTGGCAGCTATGTACTTTATTGTGAAGCAATACTAGGGTGGCAGCTATGAACTTTATTGTGAACCAATAATAGGGAGCAGCTATGTGCTTTATTGTGAACCAATAATAGGGTAGCAGCTATGTGCTTTATTATGAACCAATACTAGGGTGGCAGCTATGTGCTTTTTTGTGAACCAATACTAGGGTGGAGCTATGTACTTTATTGTGAACCAATACTAGGGTGGCAGCTATGTACTTTATTGTGAACCAATACTAGGGTGGCAGCTATGTACTTTATTGTGAACCAATACTAGGGTGGCAGCTATGTACTTTATTGTGAACCAATACTAGGGTGGCAGCTATGTACTTTATTGTGAACCAATACTAGGGTGGCAGCTATGTACTTTATTGTGAACCAATACTAGGGTGGCAGCTATGTACTTTATTGTGAACCAATACTAGGGTGGCAGCTATGTACTTTATTGTGAACCAATACTAGGGTGGCAGCTATGTGCTTTATTGTGAACAAATACTAGGGTGGCAGCTATGTACTTTATTGTGAACCAATACTAGGGTGGCAGCTATGTACTTTATTGTGAACCAATACTAGGGTGGCAGCTATGTGCTTTATTGTGAACCAATACTAGGGTGGCAGCTATTGCTTTATTGTGAACCAATAAAAATACTTTGGGCTAAATGAATGAATATGACCGTATTTTGAAAATTGCATTTTATGTAAATAATGATTATAATATAGAACTTTTGATAGCTGGTCCGCCAATTTTATTCACGATACAAATATGTTCTGTCGATGAAGAAGCTGCGGGAATCATTAAGACACAAGAGACCAGAGAGCAAGATTAAATGGAATTATCTTTACAATCTATTGTGTTTTTAACAACAAAATATAATTATAAATTTAATAATGAATACACAAAACTTCAGTATGATGTTGTTAGGAAGAATAGTATCTTGTTACCTGCTTTGGTGGCCGCATGGTCTAAGGCATCACTCTCACACTAGTCCTGACTGCAGATGACAGGGAGATCGGGGTTAGAGTCCCGGTCGGGAAACTGAGGATGATTTTCCCAAATGGTTTTCACTCTCTTTCCACGCAAATGCAGTGCACTTCCTTTAAATTCAAACTTTCTCATCCTTAACCCATTAGCTTAATTAGTACATAATGCGTATAACCTGAACAGGTAGTAAGACGCAGTGCTAAAAGAAACTTACCTGTTAGTTACTAAAATTACTAAAATAATTGTAAAATATTCATACGCCAAGTCATGTGATCTGCAGCTGTTGCTAGATATTATCAATACCAATAAATAACACTAATAACACAGTAAAATGGTATCAATATTGGCTGCAAAGAAGTGTGTATGTATTATCTAGACTGTTCTTCCAACCAAAATCACAGTATAGTTTGTACACGAGTAATGTGTTTTGTTTTTTGACTCCCTAGAATTAAAATTGCTCTCGGTCAATGTAACGTATCTTACCGCCATTCTAGAGCTATGTCGGTGTCCGTCACTCTGGTTAAGCAATGCTAGGATGAAACACAGGCGAGTTGTGTTTGTCATTTATGTGCGCGCCATAATTAAAAGTGTTTTTGTTGAGATGGCACGTGGTTGTAACCGTATCAATTAGAGAATGTGTTGATCCATCTGTAAACGTGTAGAGGATAGGGGATTGTTCAGCGCTCTCGAAGGCGCAAGTAACACTATCTCCGACGTCCATTGCTTAGCCATTGTATCCTAAGCGTTTATCTCGCCACGGAGATACAAGATTAAACTCGTAACAAGAAACTTAGAGAGAAGTAAGGTTTCTGTATTCTTCAATTGACAGCAGCGAAATTGGGATCATTTAGCTATTTGTTTATTTTTAAAAATTTTGTTGTATTTCTTAAATACATTATCTCAATTCTACTGGGGTTTTTTTTTAGTTGTACAGAAAACCGTACCAAGATGCAACGTTTGCTTCGTGGTATATTACCTACCTAAGTTGGGTGTTAATCGGGGGGTCTTAATAACGCGAGACGTCCCTTGTCTAGTCCTGGTTGGTCAGCCCATACAGTGAAGCATAGTATAGCTTTATTGCCTTGATTCAGCTCCTTTGGAAATATTCCAGAAGTTGGGTAAGATATGGTTCCAACAACTATACTGTAATCAGCTTGACATTAGGATGAATAGGCATCCGGGTTTACGCGTTTTAATTACGTTAATGGAATAGGAATGAGGAAATGCACCCTCAGTTTACCGTCCCAAGCAAACGAGACAAGGGGCTGTTGTCCCCCTCTTGTTCTGAAAGATGCCGCATGGGAGCGCTAGTTGTAATTCCCCCGTAGGTCATTGTTAGAAAGCTTATGTGCGATTTCCTCTCCACCCCAACAGACCAGACTATCACGCGCGTCCCAACAAAAAAAATGTAATTTAATTTCTAATATCCCCCCCTCGTGACAGGGTGCACTTGTTGCTTCTATTCAGCTTGCGGCCGGCTACCATCACTCGTTACCGAGGGGTTCACAGGAACAATTCTCACTAGAGTTGGCTAACTCGATATAACGTCACGGTGGTAAACTTGTCAACATATTAAAACCAAGAGGAATTACTTCAGTTTTGCTGCAAATATATCAAAGAAATTCCGTAACACACTTTGGGCATTTGCCTGCGTTGTGGAATGGAAATCCGGGTTAAACTTCTATTTGGAAAATATAATTTAATAATTATATAATATTATATATATATATATATATATAATAATTAAGAGTTTGTTTGTCTGTCTGTTATAAGCATTTCGCGATATCTACCACGCGCACGAGGTTTGAAATTTAAAAATCGGTACCCCCTGTGCATGAACATGTGCACCCCCCAGCCAGAATTTTAAAATTTGGATTTGATTTGTGTTAACTACATTAATTAAAAACTGTATCGGAAGAAATAACACGGAGATTTTCCCCCCTGTATGTTTGAAGCAAATAAAAGCGTTATAACGGGCAATGCCAAGTACTTCTGCTAGTAATGTATAGATATAACATTATTTAAATATACAGTAACTGGAATTTGACCCGAAACATCAGGGGCGTAAAAATCTAATATTTCTAAGGGGAGTGGGGGTACATTAGAAAACTGTACTATACCTTGACCCAATAAAAGTTTATATTCATATATATGGACCTCTGACTCTTCCCCATCCCCTGCAACCTTGTGAAACATTGTTATAGCTTTTTTTTAATATCTAAGTATTACTTCATTTAAAGAGGGGGTGTAGTAACGCAGAAAAAGTAGATGTTTTTATAATAAGACTTCTTTTGGTCAAAATAAATCAAATATTGTTTTACAATACAATGTGTGTTTAGTTTCCTTCCATGGTGATATCAACAGTTGATGAATATCTCTCTATGCGTGGCGACATTAGACGACAGCCGTTTTATTGAAGAGAAAAAAAGCCATTAAATTTCAGCACGCCCTTGACAGGAATTAAAGAACTGTTGAGGTCATCATAAGAAGAAAATCAAACTATGTTTGTACTCGAGTAATATTTGATTTATTTTCAAACCATTAGTTTTGTTTATAAACTGCAAGGACACTTGTCTTTCTCGCGTTCCCGACCTTAAATACAATATTTAAAGATTAAAGAGCTAATGCGGATTACTGCTGCACTTATAATATAAACGTGATAGTCATTAAGAGTTGAAATTTATATTAACTACCGCTTTAAAGGCACTTGGATATCTTGATGTTATGTATGAACATTCGCGGAGACGTCCATGCCACCTTAAAACGACGCATTGATGGCGTGTATCCTTGGAGAAGCTGCTCTCAGGGGTTAGTTGTGAGGAGACCAAAGCTCTCACTAGTGTGTTCTGAGTAATAGCGACACACTCGCGGTCAATTGGTTTCCCATACTCCCTCTGGGCGAGTACATGTGCAATTATGAACCATTCACCTGGCTCATATTGTGTCATTAGGTTAGTTAGTATAAGAAGCCGATAGCGAACACTGGCATTAGACCTATCAGAAAGTACAATTACATATATATGTTTGTCTCCAGTTGTAAATACAGTTTAATTTTCATAGGAAGGGCAGCTAAAAGTGACAAGATCTATTCATGTATGTATACGTCAAATCATGTGATCTCTGGTAGTCACTTTTGATAGATATTATCAATATCTATAAAATAACATTAATATGGCAAACCTTATATATAAATTTTTGCCGCGAAAAAGTGTGTATTTTCATGCAAGCCCTTCCTTTGAAAATTGTATTGTACATGTTATCTACTACAGTAAGCCTTATAGTTTTCAAATTGAACCAATTATTGCATAAAAAATGAGCTATTTTAAAACTAGGACACCGCATCTTTATTACATTTCTACGCTTGGCTTGACAAAGCAAGTCGGCCAACATTAATAAAACCAACAGAAGAAAGCTAACTAAATGAGCTGTAGCTTTGGTTATCCCTGTTCTCTAAAAGCAACGAAACAATACGTAAGAAATAAAAATAAATGAGTGATAAAACACGAAGCAGAAATACAAGTTGTACAACAATGTCTACAGGAGCAATCACCTTGCAAAATAGGGCTATAAGGTGCAGTGAAAACGTACAATGCGCACATCTTGGGTTTGGTCAAATAAAATGTATAGGCCTACTTGTTTTTAAATAATGCCATCCCATCTTGGGTAAATGATACTGAAGCGAAGTTTTAAAATAAAAACTAATGTATCTGAAGAAACATTAAGAGTCAATAGATTCTAAAACTAGTCTTGTCCATTTGGATGAAATCGCAATAAGTTATGGAAGGTCAAGAATGTAGCCTAGCCGAATGTTTCCAAAAATAGCGAGATCAAGTCCAGATTATTTCACACAACAGAAGTACCTGGAACTACCTTAGACAACGCTTTACTTTGCTTAAAACAAAACAAACAAAAAATAATTTTACTTCTTCAGACCAGGTTTATAATAATGCAGTTTTAAAAAAATCAAATCCTAATTTTAAAATTCTAGCTTCGAGGTGCAAATACATGTTCGTGAACAGGAGCTACTAATTTTAAAAGTTCAGACCCCTGTGAGGTAGATATCGTGCAACGCTCATTACTGACAAACCCTTAGATACACAAACTCTTCATTTTATTTAAATACATTTCAGAAAACATTAATTTCTTTAGTAAATAAGATATGCTCTTTTCCGATGTTGTATTTATGTGTTTTATAACAAGATAAATACTCGTAAAGTCTGAACATGTAGCACGCGGTGCGAAAATAGCCTTTACAAATCAACGTAACTATATAAAAATAAGATCGCTTATCATTATACTATAAAGCCACATGGCTGACTCACTCACTCACAGACATTAATGTTTACCCACTTCCAGATGAGATAGAAACTTGAAATTTGGCAAACTTATAGCTTCTAGCCTGTAACCCGACGAAAAAATTCAAAAAAATTAAAAACTTTAACTTTTAACCCCCGAGAAAAATTCAAAATGACAGAGCAACTTTAAAGTCGGTGCGGACCTTTCTTTGGGGCCTCTTGTGGCTAAACGGTAAGACCTATCAAAAAACGGATTGCACCAGAGCTAGATCTTTTGATTTTAGGTAAATTTTGTAGACTTTCCAAACATTTAATTTTCTGACACACTTATAGGACAGCTAGAATCATAAAATTGTAAAAATAAATCAACGTTCAAAACAACGCTGGATTTGCATTAATTTACACTCACTGGGGGTTTGGGGGCGGAGCCACAACGAGCAAAGCTTGTTTTACCTAAAGATGCAAAACAACACAAAAATCGTTTGAACAAGGTTTTAAACATTTAAATTAACTAACTAGCCTAAGATAGAGTATATATCATATTTCAAACTTAAAGTGTACCAAGTATAGCAAAGTTGCAAATGTTGGTCACCCCTGTGTCAGACTGCAGAGGACTAGGAGGGGGGTGATGGTTCCCCTAGTGAGATACAAATGTTGGTCACCCCTGTGTCGGACTGCAGAGGTGCATAGGGAGTTGGTCACCCCTGAGCCAGCAGACCGCGCGCGGGTGGTACAGTACGAAAAGGAGACAGTGTGTGATGTGCGCGCGCACGCTTCACTGGACAATGAAAGTGAAACTCGTTATTTTCCAGCAGCGACAAAATGTCCGGCACACAGTTCACACACAAGACTGGGCGCCGAGGGGTGTCCAACTGGTCATACTTCTCAAGATATCTCACCGTCACGATTATGTCAAATTGTTCTCCTTTTCATTATGTAGTACCATAGCACAATTTAGTAGTGCTTTGTTCTCGGTACAACATAAGATATGAACATTTTGTTGTACATTTTTAACCGGGGAATTTTCTGTTTAAATTAAAACTCAATGAATTACTGGAAAGGCCCAAAGGGATGTACTACACATTTTTTGCTTTGAATATAATTATTAATATAAATGATCTTGAGCAGAGCGAAGTTAGTGACACCTTTGCATCCGACCGCCAAACGCTTGATTCGCTTTATGAGTGTAAGAAGAGAACTGAAATCGCTGTTAATGCTTTAGTGTAATTCATCTGAGAATGTTTTTGCTGTTAAATAAAGTACTTTGGATAAATTCGACTAAAGTGGAAACTTTTGAACTTGGGATTTCTAGATCATATGTTCTATTTTAATAGTTGAAAAATGACTCAACTCTAAACATACCTACCTGCATTTGTCTAAGGCGTTATCCACGCAATAGACTAGACTGCCCAAGACGGTTCGATCCCGATCGAGTGTGAAGGAGGTTTTTCTTATATGGTTTTCTACTATCCCTCCACGCCAATACGGGTACATTTTCTCTAAATTCAACCTTTCTAATACCTAACATGTTAGAGTAATTAGTACATAGGCGTATAACCTGAACGGGTAGTAAGACGAAATGCTATAAAAATATATAAACCTATAGTTAAGAACAAGGTAGAAGAACAGATTATTAGAGTGATTCAATAATTTCATAAGTCGAGCCATGAGGAGATCTACATCAGTTACCTGAAACTTATAACATGGGAAACTCCAGACGGACTTGGTGCTACGTGAGAGGTAAGCCAGTTCATCAAAGATGAACATAAAGAAATAAAAACTACTCGCGTTAATCGGCCCACACATAAAATAATACAAACATCCACACGCTCCTGTTCAATCCCCTGACTCACCGTTCTTTTGTTCGCCATATAAATTGTTCATCTAAACAACAAATTACAAGTTTCACTTTAGTCGACAAAACTGAATCCTATCGTGTGTGTTTTTTGTCGTTTTTTGCCGTACTTGTCAGATAATATAATGGATGTTAAAGAAGCGATTAGAATGCCCCCGGCGCATGGAAAGTGACCATCAAGGGAACTCTGACACAAAGAGGAACCCCTCCAGACCTGCTCGCTAAAACTCATCGTGGGAAATCCTCGGCGCTGCTCGCTACAATATTATAATTACAGAATTATTCCGGCCGAGGCAGGAGCCGCCATATTGGCCCTTGCGTGCCCAGTGGGCGTGGTCACCAATTTACCTGAGCGCCGACTTATTATTTATACACACAACTCATTTAAAATACTCAGGCAACACTTAACTTTCTCTATTAACAATTCCAGACATGCACTTTAATAATAGCCCTATTGTATTTTTGTTCACAACCGAGGGGGGAGCTCCACATGGAGGATTGGGTACTAAACAGTATTCAGCGATTGAGGATATTTGAAGGGAGATTCGGTAAAGTTGAAACTGTAGGATAAACTTAGGTTGCCACAGCACGGAAAAATATTACTTCGTAAGCATTAATAATGAAATAATACGGTAAAATGTATGCACCAGGGCCGGTAATCCTTTGACTCCAACAGAAATAACTAAAGTATATTAATTAGTTACTAAAGTAAAATGCTCAAATACAGATGACTTAATGGAAAACTTACTTCACATTATGAATTTATATTTAAATAAATGTGTCAACCCAAATTAAAAATATTGGTCCTCGAGAGTAAAAAAGTATCAAATTAAAATGATGTATTTATCATGTACTGTTATTTCGGAGTGGGTACATTTTTGCCGGCTCTACAGCCCTGGTCCACACACAGCTTTATATTATTTTCTCTGACACTTAACCAAGAGCCTATCCCATCCAAATGTTGAGCTAATACTGCCTTTGACATTAAATGTTCCTTTTCAATACATTAAATGAAAATTAAATAATGTCCATAAGTAGCCTACTACTAAGACAGCCTTTTAAAACAACATTGCTAGGAGTTGTCCCGTTTTAACATACAAAATGGTCTAGATCAGTAGCTTACAACCTTCTTACGGTGCGCCACCTAATTTTTATTTATTTATATGAGGTATTTAAAGTATACTTTATGAACCAGCTTATTATATCAGCACGCGAAAATTTATATGTGCGAGGTCGAAACGGCCTACTAATTTTGTCGGGAAAGGTATTTTCACATACATTCCAGGGTTATTTTACACGACACAATCGACATGAGACCGACGGCTTTACTTCCGAAGGAAGTTGTGCCACGGATTTTTATAGCTCGAGAAAAATTCGTCGATCTTGGCTGGGTTTGAACCCACAAACATCGGGACTTGAGGCGAGCACTTTACCCCAAAAACACAAAGGTCTACTACACCTAATTAAATGTTCCTAAAGACATTGTCACTTTCCGTTTGTATACATGACGCACCCCTCAACTCTCACTTTCATGACTGCTACACAGATATATTAACGGGCAACAGTTGGCCCAATATACCTGTTATGACCAGCGTGTAGAGGAGTATCGCTAGTCCCACGTTACAGTTGGGCCATGTACACCTGTTATGACCAGCGTGTATAGGAGTATCGCTAGTCCCACGTTACAGTTGGGCCAAGTACACCTGTTATGACCAGCGTGTATAGGGGTATCGCTAGTCCCACGTTACAGTTGGGCCAAGTACACCTGTTATGACCAGCGTGTATAGGGGTATCGCTAGTCCCATATTACAGTTGGGCCAAGTACACCTGTTATGACCAGCGTGTATAAGGGTATCGCTAGTCCCACGTTACATTTGGGCCAAGTACACCTGTTATGACCAGCGTATATAAGGGTATCGCTAGTCCCACGTTACAGTTGGGCCAGTACACCTGTTATGACCAGCGTGTATAGGGGTATCGCTAGTCCCACGTTACAGTTGGGCCAAGTACACCCGTTATGACCAGCGTGTAGAGGGGTATCGCTAGTCCCACGTTACAGTTGGGACAAGTACACCTGTTATGACCAGCGTGTATAGGGGTATCGCTAGTCCCACGTTACAGTTGGGCCAAGTACACCTGTTATGACCAGCGTGTATAGGGGTATCGCTAGTCCCACGTTACAGTTGGGTCAAGTACACCCGTTATGACCAGCGTGTAGAGGGGTATCGCTAGTCCCACGTTACAGTTGGGCCAAGTACACCTGTTATGACCAGCGTGTATAGGGGTATCGCTAGTCCCACGTTACAGTTGGGCCAAGTACACCTGTTATGACCAGCGTGTATAGGGGTATCGCTAGTCCCACGTTACAGTTGGGCCAAGTACACCTGTTATGACCAGCGTGTATAGGGGTATCGCTAGTCCCACGTTACAGTTGGGCCAAGTACACCCGTTATGACCAGCGTGTATAGGGGTATCGCTAGTCCCACGTTACAGTTGGGCCAAGTACACCTGTTATGACCAGCGTGTAAGGGGTATCGCTAGTCCCACGTTACAGTTGGGCCAAGTACACCCGTTATGACCAGCGTGTATAGGGGTATCGCTAGTCCCACGTTACAGTTGGGCCAAGTACACCTACACCTGTTATGACCAGCGAGTATAGGGGTATCGCTAGTCCCATATTACAGTTGGGCCAAGTACACCTGTTATGACCAGCGTGTAAGGGGTATCGCTAGTCCCACGTTACAGTTGGGCCAAGTACACCCGTTATGACCAGCGTGTATAGGGGTATCGCTAGTCCCACGTTACAGTTGGGCCAAGTACACCTGTTATGACCAGTGTGTATAGGAGTATCGCTAGTCCCACGAGTTCCTTCTTGGTAATTGTAAACCTGCTGTATTGGTGTATTAACTCGGCCACGGTCATTGTGGCGCTCCATTTAGGATGAGTGTAGATGTTTTCTCAAACTGAGCGACAAACAGAAAGTGAGTGATCGTAAGACACAACAAAATGATAAGCCAATCTAACCTTGTCTAACCTAACCTAAACAAGCATAACCGTATATAAGGCAAAAAGATTGTGGGGCCGAATTCACAGCTACCCGCAGGTCTATTATATGTTATAGTCCTCCTGATAAGTCAGTGACCGTGGCCCAACTAAGCTATGCGCTGAAGACTAGACTGCTGATGACGGGGAGATCAAGGTTCAAAACTCGGTCGGATGTACTTAGTTTCCCACGCCTTCTTTACCCCTAAAACCGCTAGCGTAATTAGTACATTTGCGTATAGCCCGAACGGGTAGTAAGACGCGGTGATAAAAAAAAAAGACACCCCCAATTAAATCTTGGATACACCTGCTTTCACCATTCAATTATATTCAAGCATTCTTGTGAAAGATGCATTTATTTATCACACTTCTAAATCGAAAAGAGAAAGCCAGCAAGACAAACCAGATATCAGATGAAGAGGGAGAGAGAGAGGATGCGGTACAGTGAAACGGCAACTCTATGGCTTGACAAGCAAAACATAGCTCACTGACACTAGATATATACATTGTATGAATAAATTACCTGAAAAATATACTTCCATTGTTATACTAAAGAAACTAAGTTTTCTCAAAGAATTCAAAGACGAGTGAACTTCTTAACTAGGTCCATGTTTATAAACGTATGACTACGAAACCTGTACAGTCAGTTTGTTAACACTCTGGTGTACAATTCCTCCTGCCTGCTCGTCCCAACCAGTGGTCCACGGATAAGTATTAAGATAAGTATGTATATATTAAATATTAAAGATGTTGTGACACGGGTGATTGGTAGAGATCCAGGGAGGTGAAACAACACACTAGAGACAAGGCTGTGACTGTCACCAGAGCCCCGAGAACATGTTCATATATTCATAGTCACAATGAAAATGTGTCCTATCATTACTGAAAATATAATCAAAACTATCATTAGTTTTTTTAGTATTAATAAATAATACTATTGATCGCGTGCATATGATATGAAAAATAACGATATCAGAAACATAATTAATTTAAATATTAATAAAATTGCGACGCAACCCGGTTTGAGTTTATTTTTGTTTCCTTCCATCATCATTGGGCTTGTGATCTGGACCGTGCCGGGCAGATGGTCTGGACCGTACCGGGTAGATGGTCTGGACCGTGCCGGCAGATGGTCTGGACCGTACCAGGTAGATGGTCTGGACCGTGCGGCAATGTCTGACCGTACCAGGTAGATGGTCTGGACCGTACCGGGTAGATGGTCTGGACCGTACCAGGTAGATGGTCTGACCGTACCAGGTAGATGGTCTGACCGTACCGGGTAGATGGTCTGGACCGTACCAGGTAGATGGTCTGGACGTACCAGGTAGATGGTCTGGACCGTACCAGGCAGATGGTCTGGACGTACCGGTAGATGGTCTGGACCGTACCGGTAGATGGTCTGGACCGTGGCGGTCTTTTGTTAGTTCTGATCCAAACCAACCTTATTACTATATTCTTATTACAAATACTTGTAAATAAAAATAAATCTAGAAATGAAGTTAACGGAAAGGAGTATGTGACACAAACTAGTGTGACCATCTCTATCTTATATCCGTCATAGTTTAGCCCGTCAAGGTAAAATGAGTGTATTTAGTTTCATTTGATAGTAGGAGAAAATTACAATCAATTTCGGGTAAAAGAGATGAGGCTGCTCCCATTCCAAGCTAATTCATGAACTTGAGATAAGGACAAACCCGATCATTTACTTCGGAGGGGGCACAACATGCGGTGACACACAGCACCACTTCTTACTACCCGCTCGGACTATATGCTTATATACTAAATGAGCTCATTGTTTTAGGGATTAACAAGGTTAAATGTATAGAAAGTGCACCTGCATTTACGTAGGAGGAGAGTATAAAACAAGACACCCTCAGCACACCGTTCGACCAGCGAAGCGGGCCCGGTTTTTGATGACGTCACACTTATGTTCATCACAGAGACAGCTCACGTGTATATAAATTAGATTCATGATGCCCTCGTTAATAAAACGTCTAGATAGGACATTTTTATTTGGTCATTTTTAGGTAGTATTTTATTGGTTTTCGTCATTTATATTGAATAAGTATATTTTTAATATTGAAATGCATACAACAATCGTACATATTTGAAAACTTTTTTTTTATTCTTTGCTCGTGTGATTGTAGAATACACACACAGTCCTTGTTGGACACTACAGCTAAGCTGGAAAGGGCTGCATTGGGAGGTTGAACCCGGTATTAAGTAGAGCTATCATATTCACCTGGATGCACGAGTTAAATGTTAAGGAATAGTGTTGAGTGTTAATGAGTATTAATTGTAGTTTACATTTGTACAGTGCGTGTTTGATCAAGTCGTGTGCATTTATTACTAGTTTTTGTTCATTTAAAGTGATGTTTTAGCATTTTTAGCTCAATGTTTAGGTGATTAAAGTCCGGGCCCTGATTATAATTCGACCCGGAAACCCAAAAGATCCGCTTAGTAAGGCTGGGTAAGGATAGGGGTGAACAGCGATTGGCTATTTTAAACCCTTTTCTATCAGACAACACTCATACAAATAAGTAGGGCGAACGAAATCAATCTAATAAACGGTAATAAAAGTCATCTGGTGGCGTCCATGAGCGCGAGAAGGGACCAGGTAGGTTGCGCAGGCCCCTCCAGAGTGACACGCAGGTACCTGCCTGCCTGTCCAGAGGGCGCGGTGTTGCCGCGTCACAAGATCAAACCAAGCTAGAGTGCAGTTCCTCGGCGAGAATCTCCAGAGACCAGGGGCGTCTGCCCGCCACTTTTTGACCACAGCTAGAAAGTTCTTAACTAATAATTTTAATTTGTCACTTTCCCGATAAAAACCAAATTTGTGCTGTTCTCAAGAAGTTGGTAATTGAAAGCACCCCCTCCCCCCACTTTTTCCAATTCCTCCCTCTCATTCCTCTTTATTTGCCGGCTCATTTACAAAGTGTACTTTTACCCGGAACCACCTTAGTTTCAAGCAGAATAGTTTTGCTTTTCCCTAATCTCAAAGACTTCCCACTTCCATCATTCTCTTCACACTCACTAATACTATGCTAATACTTCCTATTTGTAATTATCTTGACATGGGCTACCCAGCTTTGTTGCCTCAATAAACATAGAATTAATACATATTTTAGAAATGTACCCAAGCACCAAAATGGTGGGAGTAGTTAAATAGTTCCTTAAGTGTTTCTATTTTGGTCTTGTTAATACCGTTAATAAAGCAGTATTTTTTAAATTTAATTTTTGTCAACTTGGTGGGGTTGAAACCCCCTTTCCCTCATGTCTACGGCCTTGAGTATTACACACAACCACATGTAACGTCACAATCGCTGTTGAAAACTTAACAAGGCAGTTGACCGCCGTGTGTATAGCGGTGAGGCTGACCTGTGAGCCGGGCGGGAGTTAGTAAATGTGCCTTGAAAAAGTGATTGGTGCCCGCCACACTACCGTTAGTTTTGAATGTGCTCTAAGACATAAAAAGGTTGAGGACCTCTGTCTTAGACCATGGGTCTATCACCATTTGATACATTGTTTCAATCATGTTTAGACATATATTTCCGGGTGTTAAAATAGTGATAGCATAATGTAAATATGTATTGATTAGACCTTTATTGCGTTGTGGGTCTATTGATACTTAAAACATTGTAAAATATACCCTGCACCGTTGATTTCAAAAATTAAGAATGATAGGGCTGAACGGTGACCCCCAGGTCGGTGCGTTAGTTGGGCCAAGGACCCCTTGTCCCAAAAGTACCATAACTTTGTTGGGTCACGGCTATTGGCCAGGAGACCTGTGACAAAACTTTTTGGTCTAAATAAAACATTGATTTAATAGAAACATAAAATGTAATTTTCTTATCAAGAGTTGTTGACTCTCTGTCATGACCATATCGGCATTAGATGACAAACTTTTTAAACGAAGAGATGAAGTTGTAATTAAATTCCAGGACATCCTTGACATTAATTTTCTTCACGTGATGACAGTTGTTTAAACTCTGTTTCTAATGAGGCAATATTTTTTATTTATTTTGGCTAAAAATGTGTTGATACAAAAAGTGCCAAAATATTTACCTTTTCTCGCGTCCCCTACACCCCCACCTTGAGCGCCACAAAGACGGGGACGAGTTAGTACATAAGTACGCCTTGTTTATAATTGCCAAGACGGAGCTCGTGGCCCGAGTGTAATGCGCCCTCGCAGGTCACACTCAAGAATATCTCCGTGGAAGAGTTGTGTACAAAGTTTAATACGAATCCTTCAATTAGTCCAGATATAAGCAGGTAAAAACATGATCAGCAAGGTGTATAACCTAATTTCTAATATCACAGTTGTTGACACAAGGCTGGTTTCTCCTAGTTCTGGGGCCAATATAAAAACAATCCATCCGTCATGAAAAGAAAAAAGTTGTTAAATTCCAGAACACCCTTCACAGATGTTCAAGAAATTTGGAGGTCATCGAGTGAAGAAAATTAAATTCTATTTTTGAACTGAAGCCATATTTTATTTATTTTGTCCAAAAAAAAAATTGCCATAAAAGCTACAAAAACACTCGCTTTTCCTCGCCATTCCACCTTAATGTACCAAGTCTAGCGTAAATCGAACCTAGGGCTCTTCAGTCAATATCAAGACACATCACCAGCCGAGATAGGGTGTCTGATAATGTTATTAGCGACTCAATTTAAGAGATGAAATCATAATGTAAAAAAATTGCAACGAGCCAGTAAAGCTGAACTATAGTGTAAACTTTAACATCTAAACAACATTTGTTGGTGAAAATATTGGCAAAAGTTACTTTACTAATTTAATGACCCTAGTTCAGGATAGCTACAAACTTTTATTATAAAATTCCACGACTGTTCCAGGTTTTCCAGAAAACATTTAAAAAAAAATCCAGACCTAACGTTCTTTTTTACAGTTTTTCTTAGTGGATGGGAATTTTTGTTTATTACATTGACAACATATTTTCGAAAAAACTAGTTACCAAACATTATTAGAGGTGTTTGTTGTTTTTCTATTATTTAATTAGGTATTATTATTTAACCCCGCATCTTACTACCCGTTCGGGCTATACGCTTAAGTTCTAATTAGCTAGTGGGTTAGGAATTGTAAAGGTTGAATTTAGAGGAAATGAACCCGCATTGAGTGTAGGGAGAGTGTAAAACCATTATTTAAGAGAAAGAGAAAAAGCAGTTCACTCGACCAAGATTCAAACCCCGATCTCCCCGCCCTCAGCAGTCTGGCTCAACACAAAACTAGTGCGTTAGCTAACTACGCCACCGAGAAGGGTAATTAGGTATTATTTGTGTCCCTGTGTGAATGTTTTATAAAAGAGACATTGTCCAATAATCTCATGTTAAGAATGACGTATACAAGCATTTTGTTAACATCAACAAACAAAATCTCTCACATTTGCTGCATAAAATCAGTCAAATAGACTATTTATGTTCCCAGCGGCACAGATTTATCTGATTACCAAACCCTTCCTTCACCTCTGACAAGACGTGTGTTAATCACAACTTGTGAATGTGAGGAATGCCAGGCCTCCATCGTGGTTCGGATTCCACGTTAAACTGTAGTTCCTCCATTTCATTTCACAATCACCCTACCATTACAGATTAGCGTAAGTGCGTATAACCCGAATGGGTAGTAAGACGCGGTGATAATAATAAATAAATAATATAATAATATATTTCCCAGGCTTTCCCTGTTTGTAACCCCATGCTAGTTATGATACGAGAGAAGCTAAACTGTTGGAAATATCAAAGATAGTGAGAGTACGATAGGAAAATAGATTTAATAAAAAGACAAAGAGTACACAATAAGCTCAGGTAGCCAGTCAACACGCTACCTGCCGAGGCAATCAATGTCCGACCACGACACTATCACTGCTGTTTGGCTATGACTGGCTGAAAGCTGCTATCTATTCTATCCCCCACACACACATCTGTCACTCTTTGATGACACAAACACTGTGGCGACACGGACATTTCCGCGGCCAGAGTTCTCAGAGAATGCTGATGCAAATTAGCTCGGTCGGTAGCGCATCTGCACACTAATCTAAGTGGCCATATTGATAGTCTCGGCAGGGAAATTTGGATTATTTCCATTGTACGGTGATAAATTAAAGGGGTGGAGGTTCAACTAACATGGCTAACACTAAAAAGGGTTTTCAACTAGGTTAAGCCTGGGTAGTTAGTAGTAGTACATGTTAAAGAAATGGGTTGGTTTACAAAATATTCTAAAAAAATGCTGTCAACATTGAGAAAACTATATAATCACCATCGACAGTGATACAATCCATCAAAAGTGACAGCTGCGGGCTTAAGGTAGGAATACATGATGGCAGTGATAGTTTGCCTCCATCCGTGCATTGTATGACTTGTGTGTGTTTACTAGAGATGACACTAAAAATAATTACATAATCAATTATAAAATAAAATAAATTTTATTGGATGCAGCCACACTTAATACTGAGCACGGAGCAGAGACAAAGAAGGGGTGTTTAGACCCCCTCCTTCACCCCTCCCACCAGAATTGTAGATTAAATTAAAGCATTCAAGACATTATGAATGGAAAATAGAGATCTGTTAATCTTGAGTCATAATTTTATCATAATATGATAATATATCCATGAACTACAATCAATGTTCCTTTGAGAAATGAGGGTTCGCTTGGATATCGTCGTTCAAGAGCCAATTAGATCGTAAGAGGGGTTTACTGACAAGAATCCAGGGGATCGCCCTAGAAGCCCCATACCGGGCACTTGGGCACGAGGGCCAAGGATTTAGTCTTGTCTTGTCTGGTTTTGTCAATGACCGAGAGGTCGGGGATCGGATCCCAGCTGGATGTACGAAGGTACTGTATTCTTAAATAATTTTCCAGACTCTCGACACAAATATGGGCACACTTCCCCCATACAAACCCTCGAGAGGAAATATATTAGTGGTTTGGTAATCTTTTATCGCAACTTCCTTACAATTCCAAAACAAATAGTGAGGAGATAATTTCAGAACATGAGCAGGCGTTTGTTCCATATTAAAATAAAAATACAAATGATATAATAGATCAGTACATCAAGTCGGTGTCAATGAAATACTAGGTTGCAAACAATACCACGTATTAAAAAATTAACCATAGTGTACAGCTTTAAATATTCCAAGGTTGTTTTGTAATATATGTTCTACTTGCCTAAATAAAAATGTATTATATTCCATTCTAGTCACTAAAACAGTTTTAAGAGTTTCTTGCTTGCATTTCTAAATATTTCATTCTCGTACGAATACCCAAACAAGCCACACATCCTGCACTGGCCTAGGTTTACTCGCTCGAAACCCACTACAATATTCATTCATAAAGCTCTTCTGCACCCATGCGCCCTTAAAGCTGGTTTTGACAAGTTAATCCGTGGTTGAAGGGAAGGTGGAGGGGGTGATATGGGTCGACTCGTCCGCCCACTTTAGTTAAAACCACAGACGTGACTGTAGGATCATCTCGTCTAACAGGTGTTCGATAGAGGGGGGAGATGTGGCAGCACTGTACCGCCGGTAACCAGTTTCAAGACTAGGTTCAACAGATCAAGTCGTTCCACTACTAAATGCAATCATTCTTTAAACCAGCAGTGGTGTACAAACTACAAATCTCGATGTTGAAGAATTAAAGATGTAACAAACAAAACCTACATCTTTGTTTTGATTAAAGCCCGAATTGCTCGTTCACCGTTACCCACGATGGCTTTGCAAAGTTAACTTCAAACAGATAATTATTAACATATTTGTTTCCTATACAATCCACAATTATATTTATATGGTCACAATGGATGTATCTAAATACAGTCCACTTTTCATTAGAAGGGTCTTTAAAAATTAACAAATTTTTGTGACTAAAATTGTTAACATTTTACTACTTTATCAGTGTTCTTTTTAAGCAACTTAATCGCTGCACAGATCCCATGAGTTGAATTATGAATACATAAAAGTATATCTATGAGAATAAGACTGTAGGCCTACAACTCAATATTTCGACACATTTTTCATCTAAAAGTACGACTCAAGGCCGATTAACGGTAAAATTAGATATGCGATTGCGTTACTAACGGGAAACATAAGGTAGTGAGGTTTACGGAATTTTTCAATCGAAAACAATGAAACAGTCACACTGTTTTCTAATAAAAACTTCAGGTTGCATTGCCAGTGTACCTACCTTGATAGGTACACGTGTGAAGTAACGTGGGTTATCTCCTATAGGTAATAACGGGTGAAGGTATACTGTAGGAGTGATTGTTCTCATAGTTAGGTGTTATAGACGGGCCGAGAGGATTCTGTAGGAATGAGTGCTCTTCTATTTAGGTGTTATAGACAGGCCGAGAGGACTGTTCTAATCGTGGCCGTGGGTGTGATGGTGGGGGGAGGGGGGGTATCACACAGTTATTTCTCTTTTTGTTCTCTCCACGAAAATATTTGTACACCAAATAGAAAATCCACCCTCAGTGCACTAGACCAAGATTCTAACCCCGACCTTAGACCACTTCGTCACCGGCAATCATGCCTATTGCGCGACTGAAGTATTATATTATGCGACCACCAGTGCATGGATAGTGACGTTTAAATAAAACATACTTATCTAATTACTACCATCAGTCTTAATGAGTATATTAGCTCACCAGATTCTTGCAAGACGACGGTAGATAAGAGATGACACAATTACTCACCTAAAAAAAGAAAAGAGGAACATGGAATTAGAAACTATTTTTAACCAATGACAGGATGGAACTGTGTATGTTAGTTATGTGCCATGACTCGATTTGTTTTCGTATTATATAACTAGCATCCGGGAGAATAGTTATGGGTAGAAATAGGAAACCGGTTAAAAATGTCAAAAAGGGTCAAAACTAAAACCAACCCATTTTTTAAAAGTAAAAAGGATTAGGGTAAAAAGGGCAATAAGGTAGACCCTAAAAAAATTGTAAAAAATACCAAAGGGGAAATAAGTGTGAAAAGTAAAACTTTTTGATAATTCTTTTTACTATTTAATTTACCCCTTTTACGCTGTTTAACGCTTTTACCATTTTTAAACAACTATTTGCCGTTTATGTCCACTAAACACTTTTTGCCCTTTTACCATTTTCGTTAAGTACCCAGCTTTGACCGGGAGAAATATAATAGGAGTAAAAATTATTATTATTAGCACCGCGTCTTACTACCCGTTCGGGTTATACGCACTTACGCTAATGTGTAATGGTAGGGTGATTGTGAGATGAAATGGAGGACCTACAGTTTAACGTGGAATCCGAACCACAGTGGAGGCCTGGCATTCCTCACATTCACAAGATATCTTGTCAGAGGTGAAGGAAGGGTTTGGTAATCAGATAAATCTGTGCCGGGACCGGGGATTGAACCCCGGCCGCCAGCACAGAAGTCCGACACCTTACCCCTAGACCACCAGGTCACCAGGAGTAAAAAGTATGAAAAGGTCAAAAAGGGTAAAAATTAGGCAAAAATTATTTAAAGGGTAGAAAGGGGAAAATGTGAAAAAGGGTAGAAAGTAAATATAAAAAATAGTATAAACGTTAAAATTGGTAAAAATCACAAAGAAAAGTAGTGTTCAGTAATAGTTGTATCAATTTTGAGCTCTTCCATTTCCCGGGCCATAATTTGAAATTCGATATATTCATGGTGACCTGGTGGTCTAGGGTTAAGGTGTCAGACTTCTATGCTGGCGGCCGGGGTTCAAACCTAGGTCCCGGCACAGATTTATCTGATTTCCAAACCCTTCCTTCACCTCTGACAAGACATCTTGTGAATGTGGGGAATGCCAGGTCACCACCGTGGTTCGGATTCCACGTTAAACTGTAGGTCCTCATTTCATCTCACAATCACCCTACCATTACACATTAGCGTAAGTGCGTATAACCCGAACGGATAGTAAGACGCGGTGCTAATAATAATAATAATGATATATTCATCTGAGAATGTCTATTGATTTAAAAGTCGAACTTCTACCTTATATCGCACCAAAAAGTGTTTTATTTTGGTTTTAGGAATCATGAAGGAACGAACCTACCCATCAATTTAAATTTTCCGCCGCACCTAAAAGGTGTTTTTCCCCCCTTTTAAGACCTCCCCTCCCCACCACCACCACCACCACTCATTTCCCAAAGTCCCAATTCATAATTTACCATTTTCAGCCCTTAGTATTTATTGTAGATATTTAACTCCCTATCAAATTTCTGTTTTCTACCACATCGAGAAGTATTATTATTATTATTATTATTATTATTATTATTATTATTATTAGCACCGCGTCTTACTACCCGTTCGGGTTGTACGCATTTACGCTAATGTGTAATGGTAGGGTGATTGTGAGATGAAATGGAGGACCTACAGTTTAACGTGGAATCCGAACCACGGCGGAGGCCTGGGAATTCCCCATCGGGAAGTAATCGTTTACTATTAGTTTAAAAAATTTGAACTCTCCTCCCTCAACCTTTTTCTCCAATCCCCTCTTAGTAATTTGGTTATATGTAGTTCTCTCTCAAACCTCTTTGCCAAATTATAATTTTCTACCTCATCTAAAAAGTGATCTTCAAACTATAGCCCTCCCCTACTCAATTTCCTTACTACCCATTTTGAAATCTCAAAATCTTTTATTTTTATGGTTCTTTAGAGCAATCCCACTACCTTCCTGCCAATCCCCACCCTCTTAGGGGATGAAATTTGAAAACCCTCAAAAATGTCACGCAAATTATAGGGTCAGGAAATACGATGATGTGTGTGTATAATGTATACAACTATAAGAACATGATAGATTAAAATGAAAAAGGGAAAATTTTGGGGTTCAAAGGGTGAGTATTTTATTTTAAACCAAAAAAACTCCATGGCGTGAGCTCCCAAACGAGCTAACCGACCGAGCGATCACCGTATTTTGGCGAGTAGTGTCAATATTTGTTGATAGAGGGCGTCATGTGGCCAGCATAGCGAGCTCTTCAGCCGTTAATTTCAGTTTTCTAAGCTGGAGCTGCTACTTATTTATTCAAGTAGCTCCTCATTTGTCCTCAGGAGGCCGAGTTTGACCACGTTCCCAGGACCTTTGGATTTGTTATATTTTTAAACACAAATACTAAATTTAAAATATTCTGTAATAAAGAGCTGTGATAAATATACCTGTAGCCGATAAGACTATACTATGCCTCTATCTTATAAGCTGCGCCATAGTGTAACCAGTTGTGGTAAGCTCGCCATATAAAAACAGTAATAAATACAACGGTACAATTTAAAAACCAAACAAAAGAACCAGCGCCATTCGTAATAGGTTCCAAGGAACCTGAAAAGGTTCGCCCGGGCAATGAAATTCGATCAGATCTGGTCCATTCACATGTGGCTGCAACTACCACGGAGATTCAGGCTCCCTCTGAGAGCTCAACTAGGATAGTTTACAATAGGTGTACGGTCGTCCAAGCAGAGTTTAAAACCATTTGTTTACACTAGTAATTTTGATAACATTATGGTGGGGATGTAGGGGACGCGAGAAAAGGCAAGTGTTTTTGCAGTATTTATAGCAAAACAACCCGCCTCGGTGGCGTAGTTGGCTAACGCGCTTGTCGTGTTAAGCTAGACTGCTGAGGACGGGGAAATCGAGGTTCGAATCTCGGTCGGGTGAACTGGGAGTGGTTTTTCCTAAATGGTTTTCCACTCTCCCTCCACGCAAATGCGGGTTCACTTCCTCTATTCAACCTTCCCAATTCCTAATCCATTAGCGTATTTATTACTTAAAGCGTAGAACCCGAACGGGTAGTAAGACGCGGTGCTAAATATTATTATTATTATTATTATTATTATTATTATTATAGCAAAACATTTATCTGATGAAAACTTTATCTCTTCGTTTAAAATGTTTGTGATATAATGCTATTCTCATGACAAATATTCAACAACTGTTGATATCACCGTGCGAAGGAAATTAAACTATAGAAGAAATATTTTATAATTATAAGCCAAAATATATTTTGTTATTTAAACTGCAAAAACAGTCATTTATCTAAAGTCTTCCTAACTCCCAACTTAAATTAATTAAAACAATAAAATAACGTAATAATACGTAGTTATTATTATTATTTCTACGTATCTTAACTTTATTTTAATCGCTATTAAGTTGGGAGTGTGGAAGACTTTAGAAAATGACAGTGTTTTTGCAGTTTAAATAGCAAAATAATAGTAATTATCTATTATTATTATTATTATTACTAAAATAATAGTAAATAATAATAGCAAAATAATAATAATTATTATTATTACTATTGATAAATAATAATGTGAATAACATTCATAAAAATAAAATAAATAATTTTCCAGATAGAATCGAAAAGGTTTTAAGAATGGAATTTTACTTGAATTATTTCAGTTAGTTGGCTCGTCCACGTTAATATTTAAATTAAGACGCAATTCTAACATAGGTGTGTAGCAACACTTATCTGAGATTTATGTCTAGGCTTTTAGGTAATTAGAATTAACCTGCAATATTAAGTGAAACTATAAATAAGAGATCTTATAACTCAGCTCGGGTCCGAACCATATTTTACCATAGTTAGGCCTAGTATGATCGTGTAGTTTTTCAATGGAGATATCACAGTTATTAGCTTGTACCAGCAGCAGTTCTCAGCAGTGTTGTTAAGAGAGGTCCCACAAGTGTTGGATGGAGCATACCACAGTTATTAGCTTGTACCAGCAGCAGTCTCTCAGCAGTGTTGTTAAGAGAGGTCGCACAAGTGTTGGATGGAGCATATCACAGTTATTAGCTTGTACCAGCAGCAGTCTCTCAGCAGTGTTGTTAAGAGAGGTCGCACAAGTGTTGGATGGAGCATATCACAGTTATTAGCTTGTACCAGCCACTATTTTCTTAGCAGTGTTGTTAAGAGAGGTCACACAAGTGTTGGATGGAGCATACCACAGTTATTAGCTTGTACTAGCCCCAGTCTCTCAGCAGTGTTGTTAAGAGAGGTCGTACAAGTGTTGGATGGAGCATACCACAGTTATTAGCTTGTACTAGCCCCAGTCTCTCAGCAGTGTTGTTAAGAGAGGTCGCACAAGTGTTGGATGGAGCATACCACAGTTATTAGCTTGTACTAGCCCCAGTCTCTCAGCAGTGTTGTTAAGAGAGGTCGTACAAGTGTTGGATGGAGCATACCACAGTTATTAGCTTGTACTAGCCCCAGTCTCTCAGCAGTGTTGTTAAGAGAGGTCGCACAAGTGTTGGATGGAACATACCACAGTCATTAGCTTGTACCAGCAGCAGTCTTGTTAAGAGAGGTCGCACAAGTGTTGGATGGAGCATATCACAGTTATTAGCTTGTACTAGCCCCAGTCTCTCAGCAGTGTTGTTAAGAGAGGTCGCACAAGTGTTGGATGGAGCATATCACAGTTATTAGCTTGTACTAGCCCCAGTCTCTCAGCAGTGTTGTTAAGAGAGGTCGCACAAGTGTTGGATGGAGCATATCACAGTTATTAGCTTGTACCAGCCACTATTTTCTTAGCAGTGTTGTTAAGAGAGGTCACACAAGTGTTGGATGGAGCATACCACAGTTATTAGCTTGTACTAGCCCCAGTCTCTCAGCAGTGTTGTTAAGAGAGGTCGTACAAGTGTTGGATGGAGCATACCACAGTTATTAGCTTGTACCAGCAGCAGTCTCTCAGCAGTGTTGTTAAGAGAGGTCGCACAAGTGTTGGATGGAGCATACCACAGTTATTAGCTTGTACCAGCAGCAGTCTCTCAGCAGTGTTGTTAAGAGAGGTCGTACAAGTGTTGGATGGAGCATAGCTCCGTAGTTGAAACTAAAGTGAGAAAGCAACTGGTCTCATCCCAACCAATGAAACCCGTTATGTTGATGCAGTCCGCGATAACAAAACATGCTCGTCTTTATTTACGTGCAGTAAGCCGGCAGCTAACCGAGCCACACTCCCTCCCAATATTGGCTCACACGTCTCGCCATTGAACTAAGTTGGAGCGGCCACTGAACATGATTTGTTTGACATTGCTTTTATCTATACATTAAGCTGCGTCCAGATTAGCGAGCCGAGCCGAGCCTAGATATCCGAGACGGAAAATGTGCAATTATTACTTCTGTAGATTAATTTCAAATTATTGAATGGATAATGATAATGATAATAATAATAAATGGTAGTAGTAGTAGTAGTAGTAGTAGTAGTAGTAAGAAACACCTGCTTCGGTGGCAGCACGGTTCAACGCGCTACTCTCACAAGACTAAACTGCCGATGACGGGGAGATCGGAGTTGAATTCGGGTGCAATTAGGGGGGTTTCCCTAAATGATTTTCCACTCACTCTCCACACAAATGCGGGTGAACTTCCTGTAAATCCAACTTTACCTCTCCCTAACACATTAGCGTAATTAGTACATGGGCGTACAAACCGAACGGGTAGTAAGACGCGGTGCTAAGAAAAGAGTTGCAAAGAAACAAATGAATGCGAGCCTTTGTAAGCCCGTTATGTTCATAAATCATACTTCAATTTTTTACCATCAATAAGTTAAATAAACTAATTTTAAGGTTTGCCCGACTTTTCTATCTCCCCTATCCTCCGTGTTTTCTATCTACTCCTCCCCCCATTGGCGTACCACACTTATTATAACCCACTCATCTCTTCTTAACACACTATATTTTGAAGTACAATAGGTTCTAGGTGCCACCTCCACAATTTAAACCCTCCACCGCAAACCACCACTGCGAACAATTTTCATCTCTAGCTCAACCACGTCGCGAGCCGAACTCCAACATTCCTGCGAGCCCTAGTTTGCTCCATAAAGTCGTGTACTTCGCTGGATGACACGTAATGAACAGAAAAACCTTAAAATTGGCTGCTGCAGCATAATTATGTACATCTTGCAACAAAGAAAAAAAAGACAAGACAGACGATGGTCATTAACTCGAATATACGTCAGGCAAACTGAATATAGTGGTAATGGTTTGCTCTAAACTTAAATTTCAAGAAATTAGTGGTCAATACAAAAACTTCTAATGTCATCAAGTTATTAAGTATATAATTATTTTGATTGGGCCTAAAGTGTAACAAAAAAAGTTTCATGTTTAAGAGAACCCATGAGAGTGAGCAGGAATAACTCGCAATAACATTTATACGTTTCTTAACAACCGCTATACTTGTCGGTAACAGCTATTTAAGGTATCTGGGTTAGCAATGAGGAAAAAGCATATTAGAGGTAGTCACCCGCATTTGCGTGGAAGGAGAGTGGGAAACTTAACATGAAAAACCACCCTCAATAGATCCGACCAGGGTTTGAGCCCCGATCTCCCCTCCTTGAACACGAGATCGAGGCGTTAGACCACTACGCCAGTGAAGTAGGCTGGGCCATATTTACCCACGAACTCTAGTTAGGGTGGCAGTATATTCTTTGTTTAGTCCTCTCTCCTCAGAGGCAGTTTCAAACATAATTCAACTGTGCAAAAACTTTATTTACAACACACGAGCAATCGTGTAACTGAAAATATTGTTTTTAATATACTCTCTAATTTGTAAAGATTAAATTAATTTTTATTTATATCCCTCAGCCTATTATAAAACGAGTTTCCGGTAATATTTAATATGTCAATTTAAAAACAAAATCAAACCAAATTTAAAGGTGTAGTAAAATTTACAACACGCAATTGCCCAACTAATATTTCAAGCGCGTGTGACGGAAGTTTAATTAGAAATAAAGATGAATTTAAAGTTGCAAGTAGTTCGGTTCGAGGCTCGGTTGCAGCGCCGTCCAGTGAAAGTTGAGCCGTGCCGAGCCGAGCCGTCCAAATACCGACATTCACTGGTTGCTGCGAGCATTCCGACGAACCCATTTATCCGACGTTAACGAGGCTCGGCTCGCTGGTCTAGACGCTGCCTAAGACGTAATATTTACTTTTGAGAGCGCTTGAAACCAAAATTAACCATCGGAATTAATCGTGATCATTTAGACCGTTAATTTATTCGTAGTAGCCTTTACCCAAAAAGTTTTTTTTAGTACCGCGTCTTACTAACCGTTCGGGTTGGACGTAATAGTTACACAACTATGTTAAAGATTGGGAAGGTTGCATTAAGGGTATGTGTACCCATTTCGTGGAAGGATAGTGGAAAACCATTTAGGGAAAATTACCTTCAGTACACCCGACCGATATCGAACCCCGCTCTCCCTAACTTCGGCAGTCAAGTATATTGCGGGATTGACCTGGCGGTCTAGAGGTAAGGTGTCGGACTTCTGTGCTGGGGGTCCGGGGTTCAATCCCCGGTCCCAGCACAGATTTATCAAATTGCCAAACACTTCCTTAACCTCTGACAAGACGTGTATTAATCACAACTTGTGAATGTGTGGAATGCCAAGCCTCCACCGTGGTTCGAATTCCACGTTAAACTGTAGGTCCTCCATTTCATCCCACAATCACCCTAGCATTACACATTAGCGTAAGTGCGCATAAGACGCGATAATAGTAATAATAGAGTATATTGCGAGAGTAGCACCTTAAACCATGCGGTCATCAAAGCGGGTTCCCCAAGTTAAATCTGCTGCCCCTCAAATCAACCAAGTTAATGTCTTAGACTAGAGCATACAACTTTAATATGCGCGCAGCCAATGTTACACAAAGTCTCTATTTCTCCACTTCAAGTTACGAAGAAGCAGAGAGAGCAAATTGGAACAGTTGCATGAAGTTTTAACAAGAATGTATGAGAAACCGAATGAAAAGAGGGGAAAGATAATTATATATAGTAAACAGCATAAATGGGATATAGTGACAGAGATAAGTCCAAACTTAAATTGACAAAGCAACCATGTTTTAAAACTGGAAAAATGACCCTGAATGTGTAACCGTTAAATGATTAAAACCATTAATGTAATCCGTATGAGTGTGTTGTAGATTTGAAAATAGTGAATGTGTCTAAGAACTCTTGGACAAACATAGCCCATGTGTCAATGTTTCAGCCATCATTCACTGTGCACGCAGAATATACGTGATATGAAATGAAGTGTTATAAAAGCTAGAATTGATGACAGGAGCACTTTTTAATTTAGATTTTTTACACGTCAACACAATAGTTCTATAAACGCATGAACGGATGAGCACTTAGAATATCAAATTCTAACCTTTTTTAGAAAAAAATATGTATATTTAAAAATAATAACAGGCTTTACAAAACAATAAAAATCACCACAAAAATGTAGGACTTTAAGTACGACATAAATAATACGTAGTGTCTACCATTGTAAAACAACTCACCAGTGAGTATTACCTTCCCAACTCCTAACCCACTGGCGTAATTATTACTTAAGCATATAACCCCAGCGGGTAGTAAGACGCTGTACTAAGTAAATTCATCGCGGTTTGGGTGATCCTTACACCAACAACCCAACTTAATTCTTCTATCACACTGATACCAACTATTTAATACTTATGTTATTCAGTGTGTTCCCTAAAACTACATTCCTGGAAAATTTAATTTTCTATATTTCCTAACAGGTTTTTTCTACTTCTTACGGAATTACATTTTGAAATTTAATATGTTCAAACCGTTATGTTTATTTGAAATAATCCCTAAGCCCACTTGAAAATTTCACTTCTATACCACAGAGGCGTGTTTTATGTAGAAGTTTTGGAAATGTCGACCACTTCAACCCTAGTCATTTCTCCAATTCGTTATATTATTGTTATGTTATTTGGAGGAGTCTTACTATCTGCCTGCCAAATTTAAATTTTCTACCACACCTAAAAGTGATTTTATACAGCCCCCTCTTTCCTTTTCCTCTTATATGCTGGGGTTCCATTTAAAAATGTTCAATTTCTTCTTGTTAAGTTTTCTACCCCACAGAAAATAGATTGTTGGAGATTTTAAGCCCTTTACACCTCTCTCCCATTCGTCCAATTACCACGTATAAATTTCAAAATTTAAGATTTGTTTGATTATCTGGAGTTGTTCTCTAACCGTTTGCCAAATGATAACGTTCTACCTTATTTCAAAAGTATTTTCTAGCTATAGCTTCTCTTCCATATCCCAGTATTTGATTACAAAATTTAAAATGTTCAATCCTTGTCTGTAGCCGCGGTCAAGACAAGATTCTCACGCTCCGGCCGCAGGTTAACCCTGCCCGGGGCAGTACAGCCAGACCCGGCTCATTCCCTTGTCCCTCGGGGGCTTTCCTCGCTACCTTGCTCACACGCTACCACCGCAGCACACAGCCAGAAAATGGTCAGATTTATTTCAATGACGTGAGAAGAATACCAAACACAGACTTGTCTGAGTACACTGCGTACAAGTAGCTTAACCCAGAGTCAAACCCCCAACTCTGGCACTATCTGGGTACGAGGACGCACCCAATCACCAATCAGTTTAAACAGAGAACAGAACCACGGTAACCTGAGCGTGGATTCAGACATCCATCACAAACTCGCCCTCTCACTCTGTGAGTGATGAAATGAGTCTGAGAACGGGACGAATACTGGATAGCCCAATGGCGTAGAAATGGCCCACTAAGACTAATGCCCCGGTTCAATTTATCTACCCAGGAGTAGTTTTTCAACTATTTTTATTAGAAAGTTATTGAAGGCAAATATCACAAATGTGATAGTAAACAGACCCACGACGTTGTAAAGCACTAGTCTCGCGGTTCAGACTAAAGTCGGATGCACTTGGGTGTGAGGGATTCCTATCCTCTTCTCACGCTTGATTTCCCCCCCAAGCTTTGTATATCTGAATCATAGCATTTTGTTTATCTAGGAGTTTCAAATAAACAAATTATTACCAAAGATGCTTTAGGAGGCTGAGTAAAAACATCAAAGTTCACGGCGTGTGTTGGAACACCTGAGAGCCAGCAGCGGCTCAACAGTTTGTAGCTACTGGCCCGTAATCGGGGAGCGAGCGAAGCAAGCAACACTAATTTGATCCTCCTCCAAGCGAGTCTTATTAATATAACACGAGTCTCACTAATCTGATTACACCGAGAGTAACTTCATCTCCCTGCAGCGCCAAACCTAGATCCATGCGCCACGCCGGAGGGGTGGTAGTTCTAGGACCACTGCTCTAGGTACAGACTTGCCGGCAGGAGATGGTAGTTCTAGGACCACTGCTCTAGGTACAGACTCTCCGGCAGGAGATGGTAGCTCTAGCACCACTGCTCTAGGTACAGACTTGCCGGCAGGGATGGTAGCTCTAGCACCACCGCTCTAGGTACAGACTCGCCGGCAGGAGATGGTATCTCTAGGACCACTGCTCTAGGTACAGACTCGCCGGCAGGAGATGGTATCTCTAGGACCACTGCTCTAGGTACAGACTCGCCGGCAGGAGATGGTATCTCTAGGACCACTGCTCTAGGTACAGACTCGCCGGCAGGAGATGGTAGCTCTAGACCACTGCTCTAGGTACAGACTCGCCGGCAGGAGATGGTAGCTCTAGGACCACTGCTCTAGGTACAGACACGCCGGCAGAAGATGGTAGCTCTAGCACCACTGCTCTAGGTACAGACTCGCCGGCAGGAGATGGTAGCTCTAGGACCACTGCTCTAGGTACAGACTCGCCGGCAGGAGATGGTATCTCTAGGACCACTGCTCTAGGTACAGACTCGCCGGCAGGAGATGGTATCTCTAGGACCACTGCTCTAGGTACAGACTCGCCGGCAGAGATGGTAGCTCTAGGACCACTGCTCTAGGTACAGACTCGCCGCCGGCAGGAGATGGTAGCTCTAGCACCACTGCTCTAGGTACAGACTCGCCGGCAGGAGATGGTAGCTCTAGGACCACTGCTCTAGGTACAGACTCGCCGGCAGGAGATGGTAGCTCTAGGACCACTGCTCTAGGTACAGACTCGCCGGCAGGAGATGGTAGCTCTAGGACCACTGCTCTAGGTACAGACTCGCCGGCAGGAGATGGTAGTTCTAGGACCACTGCTCTAGGTACAGACTCGCCGGCAGGAGATGGTAGCTCTAGGACCACTGCTCTAGGTACAGACTCGCCGGCAGGAGATGGTAGTCTAGGACCACTGCTCTAGGTACAGACTCTCCGGCAGAGATGGTAGCTCTAGCACCACTGCTCTAGGTACAGACTCTCCGGCAGAGATGGTAGCTCTAGCACCACCGCTCTAGGTACAGACTCGCCGGCAGGAAGATGGTAGCTCTAGCACCACTGCTCTAGGTACAGACTCTCCGGCAGGAGATGGTAGCTCTAGGACCACTGCTCTAGGTACAGACAAGTCGGCAGGAGATGGTAGTTCTAGGACCACTGCTCTAGTACAGACTCGCCGGCAGGAGATGGTAGTTCTAGGACCACTGCTCTAGGTACAGACTCTCCGGCAGGAGATGGTAGCTCTAGCACCACTGCTCTAGGTACAGACAAACCGGCAGGAGATGGTAGCTCTAGGACCACTGCTCTAGGTACAGACAAGTCGGCAGGAGATGGTAGTTCTAGGACCACTGCTCTAGGTACAGACTCGCCGGCAGGAGATGGTAGTTCTAGGACCACTGCTCTAGGTAGACTCTCCGGCAGGAGATGGTAGTTCTAGGACCACTGCTCTAGGTACAGACTCGCCGGCAGGAGATGGTAGCTCTAGGACCACTGCTCTAGGTACAGACTCGCCGGCAGGAGATGGTAGTTCTAGGACCACTGCTCTAGGTACAGACTCGCCGGCAGGAGATGGTAGCTCTAGGACCACTGCTCAAGGTACAGACAAGTCGGCAGGAGATGGTAGTTCTAGGACCACTGCTCTAGGTACAGACAAGCCGGCAGGAGATGGTATCTCTAGACCACTGCTCTAGGTACAGACTCGCCGGCAGGAGATGGTATCTCTAGGACCACTGCTCTAGGTACAGACAAGTCGGCAGGAGATGGTAGTTCTAGGACCACTGCTCTAGGTACAGACAAGCCGGCAGGAGATGGTATCTCTAGGACCACTGCTCTAGGTACAGACCGCCGGCAGGAGATGGTATCTCTAGACCACTGCTCTAGGTACAGACAAGTCGGCAGGAGATGGTAGTTCTAGGACCACTGCTCTAGGTACAGACTCGCCGGCAGGAGATGGTAGCTCTAGGACCACTGCTCTAGGTACAGACTCGCCGGCAGGAGATGGTAGCTCTAGCACCACTGCTCTAGGTACAGACTCTCCGGCAGGAGATGGTAGTTCTAGGACCACTGCTCTAGGTACAGACTCTCCGGCAGGAGATGGTAGTTCTAGGACCACTGCTCTAGGTACAGACTCGCCGGCAGGAGATGGTAGTTCTAGGACCACTGCTCTAGGTACAGACTCGCCGGCAGGAGATGGTAGTTCTAGGACCACTGCTCTAGGTACAGACTCTCCGGCAGGAGATGGTAGTTCTAGGACCACTGCTCTAGGTACAGACTCGCCGGCAGGAGATGGTAGCTCTAGGACCACTGCTCTAGGTACAGACTCGCGGCAGAAGATGGTAGCTCTAGCACCACTGCTCTAGGTACCGACACGCGGCAGAGATGGTAAATCCAGGGAGTGTTTCACTACATTATTTCATATATAAAATTGAGGGTTAAGTACACTAAAACCCGCCTTGGTGGCGTAGTTGGCTAACGTGCTTGTCGTGTTGAGCTCTACTGCTGAGGACGGGGAGGTTGAGGTTCGAATCTCAGTCCAGTGAACTGGGGGTGGTTTTTCCTAAATGGTTTTCCACGCAAATGCGGGTTCACTTCCTCTAATTCAACCTCCCCAATTCCTAATCCATTAGCGTAATTAGTACTTAAAGCGTACAACCCGAACGGGTAGTAAGACGCGGTGCTAAATATTAATATATAAAAAGTAAACTAAATAAAAAAGTAAGGTATTAAGGAGAAAGTAAAGGTGCGTTGTCCAATCTGCGGCTGCGGTTGGAGTCACAGTCTTCGCGCATGCGCAGTTTGAGTTTGGTCTGTGACGTATTTTTTTTAATGTTTAAACGAAAACTTGGGGGTACTAATGACTCACTCACAGGATGTGGTGCTGTGCGAGTTAGTATCCCAACATCCATACATACACGATTTAAAACATCAGGAGTACAAGGACATACATACATGTCTGTCTTTCTTCTGCCGTACAACCCCATTAAAATTACTTGGTTATCTTCGTCCCTTAAAATATCCAGATAGGTTCTGTCACTCGGAACACCTGTAATCTCATACACTGGTGACCGCGGCTGGATCCGCATGCGGCTAGTGTCACACACACGGTCTGTTCCGGCTGTAGCCGCGTGACTACAGCCTCAGTCACAGGTAACCACCGTCTCAGCTTGGACAATCGGAATTTAGTTCGGGTGGATCATTTAAAATAGTA
This sequence comes from Timema cristinae, assembly GCA_039000515.1. Classification (NCBI taxonomy): domain Eukaryota; kingdom Metazoa; phylum Arthropoda; class Insecta; order Phasmatodea; family Timematidae; genus Timema; species Timema cristinae. The sequence continues at coordinate 11,559,361 of JBCFYV010000003.1, forward strand.
TTATAATTAATTTGAATTAAGAACACAGTTCTTGACATAAAATTTAACATAATTTGAATAGTTTTTTAACACTAACCATATAATAATATATTATTATTATTATTATTATTAGCACCACATCTTACTACCCGTTCGGGTTATGCGCACTTACGCTAATGTGTAATAGTAGGGTGATTGTGAGATTAAATGGAGCTAGAGTTTAACGTGGAATCCGAACCACGGTGGAGGCCTGGCATTCCTCACTAACTATAGTTTTAATCAACGGTTCTCAACTTTTTTTTTTCACGGCACAATATCTGTCAATAAGCCATTGAGAATGCCAGGCCTCCACCGTGGTTCGGATTCCACGTTAAACTGTAGGTCCTCCATTTAATCTCACAATCACCCTAACATTACACATTAGCGTAAATGCCTATAACCCGAATGGGTAGTAAGACCGGTGCTAATAATAATAATAATAATAATAATAATAATAATAATAATAACAATAATAATAATAATAAGCCATTAAATTATCTGGAAAAGAAATATATTAAAGCTTTCGAAAATGTATCGTGTTTTTTTAATAAGCCTGATATTGAATTAGTTATTTTTTTATCAACAATAATAATTTCGCAGAACAAGTAATATTAATGTCATAGAAGTAAACAGAATTCATTAAAATTTTGTTTTAAATACTGTCCCTCCTGTCTTCGCCATAGCATTCATTGGACGAGTAGTTGTTCCACTTCGGTGGCCGCATAGTCCAAGAAGTAACTCTCGCAGTAAACTAGACTGCCAAAGACGGGGATATCGAGGTCCAATCTCTGTCGGGTGTACTAAGGGTGGTTTTTTCACGGGGGTGAGGACAGTCCGTTTAGCCTGAAAGGCACCAAACTTACCTCACTTGTTTCCACTATGGCGCAGTGAGCACGTGACGTGGCAGTGTCCCGAGTACAAGGTGGCTCCAAGAGAAACACAATGTGTCGAGTGGGGAGATTTACTAGAGCACTCGTTTTTTAAATTATCTAAATAAGCATTCTTTACGTTACATCCATTACTGTGGCTTGGGTCAGTTTTTTATTTGAGCCATTACCAGCTTGCTAGGCCTGTTGTAGCTTCATCTGCCTCATAATCTAACTTAAGACCAGGACAGGCACAACATCCAGTTGCCAGACGTTAATTTATCAATGTGAAAGGGTAAGCCCACATTTCACCTTTGATTTAAAAAAATTAGCAATGCAGGGAATCGAACCCGGGACCATTAGATCGGTAGGTAGACCCTCCCTCTACTGACTGAGCTGCTAGGGTAAATAAACATTTAACTAAATAAATATTAAGCTGATACAAAATTATAGCACTGTTTGAAATAGTTCTAAGTGGATCACTGTTACTCAAAATTATAAGATACACTAAAATGTTAAGTTTATAACATCAAATAGCCAGTATAAACCTGACATCGGTGGGCACGCGATATAAACGTCAAGCTCATTGATGATGGGCGGTATTGAGGGTGATTTTTCTACAGATTTTAACCGCCCTACCTCCAACAAATGCGGGTATATTTACTCTCAATTCTACCATGATCTGCCCTACCCCGTGATAAGCGAAAGTGTATCTAAAGGTTGTGGCCGCAATACGCTTCGTGTGCGAAACTAATTTGGGCTAGAAGAGCACTGCTCTGCAAACATGTTATTATGTGTGCTCCAATTTTGTATAATGTTTATATAATTTCTTAGGATTTCTGTATTACTTTTTCTATTATGTATTGAATCGGACAAAAGTTATTGAAAGAAAATGTTTAATTTTATTTTCCAAACAATCATTCTATTTTTGAAGCATAGTTGATTAACTTCATTACAACGTTTACAACGCGAACAAAAAAGTGAATTTCAATAACATATGTAAAGCTGTCAGATCAAACTGCTGATCAAGTTTAAAAGATTCAGAAAAAATAATTACCAAACAATTAATTTGAGCCCTTCAAGCAAAATGCATTTTTCAGATATGCGCTGTGACCAATAAGATCAAATTGTAGCAGATGTGTACGCGCCACGGAATACTCCGGAAGTGCACCATTGTCAATCGGTCCTTGCGTGGCCAGAGCTGGGCAAGACCGAGAAACAAAGAAGAAGCGGAGAGCGTACCGTCATGAATCACTTTTACCTCTTCTCCTGAGCGCTCCCAACTGTCCCAGAGGAGTCAATGAGCGAGTCGGTTTGGAAAGTGCACGCTGTGTTGTGAGTGTGTGGACCACGTCTAACTACCCGTCTGGACCATCCGCATATTGATACTAAAGGGTGTAGATGAGAAAGGAAAATATTAAAGGTATAAGTCATTCACGAGCTAAGTTTACCTGGATGACAGCTCGAAATGTTACTAGAAGTAATCCCTAATATCACTACGCCTACAGATGAAATCTAACACTTTGGATCACTGTAATGAAAACAGATGGTAATATATTAATGTGATAGTTAACCACAGTAATTTAGGCCAATATTATTTATATATTTATTTAAGGTCTGACACAAAGTTTATTTATAGTTTTATTCCCCTTAAAAAAATATTAACACACTTTCACAAAAAACTTCTAACGAATATATCTTAAAATGGCGACTAAAGAATCTAAACCATTGATTGAACATAACGGTAAACAAGTTTTTTACAAGATGCAGACACACAGTTGATGAAAATATTTTATTCGTTCAATATTTCAAAATACGATAAAATAATCATAAAATCATTTAATGTAGTAAAAAAAATGACAATTTTCTCTTTTACAAGTAAATTCGATACCTGTATTAAAAGATATTGGTGTGTGCACTATATTACACAAAATCAGTAACGTTCCAAAACCAAAAATAAGTACTTTTAATTATGTTTAAAATATTGTTTCGAGTTGGATAAATAGAAATTATTTAAAAAAATGAGATAGTATGAGAAAACTTAAGTTTATGTTATTTTAAATGTAATATATAACAGCTAATTAAAGATCTTTACATTTATAACAAAACTGATCTTTTACAAGTGTTGGCAAACCAAAACCTAAACATCTAATTTTGAACTGTCATCCAGGTAAAGACCTATCGTGAACAGAATATAGTATGGCACGTGAAGGAAAAGAAAGAAAATATATTATTTTTTTAATCTTTACACACCTGACTGGGATTCGAGCCCCAACTTCCCCATCACCTACAAACCATACCAGACGAGCCTGACGCTTTAGTCCATGTGACCAGTCATGTGGACCACAAAGTTTCTTAATATTATCACTTTACAGAGTCATATTATCAAACTCTGTTTTGTTTTTAGTTTGTCACCGCGTCTTAGTATCCATTTGGGTTACACGCATTCACTAAGAAAAGAGGGATAAGGAAATTACCCGCATTTTCGTGCAGGGAGGACTGGGAAAACCTCTAAAGGAGGAAAACCCACCAGATCGGGATTCCTCTGATCTCCCCATCCTCAGCAATCCAATCAAATTCAAGTGAGTCATCTACTTTGAAAATGTGAAATTGTTTCGCAAGCTATTCAGTATCGCGTATTGGAACCTCTAGTCCTACATATTTAGTTCAATCGGGGGTAGGCTCTGTGTCTTGAATTCGTGATTGTAATGTAATCAATGTAGAAAAAGTGTAAGTAAAGTTCGTTCTAAAATGAACTGTTTAACAGCAGGAAACACAAGGGTTATTACATTTCTAAACTAAATGATAAATTAATTGGGGGGAGGGGGGCCTTGGTGGAGAATAATGGCATTCACTTTAGTCCACAATTTTTTATTTTAATGAATGATGAGTAACTTGTCACTCCTATTCGAATGCTACATCTGTATTTGTTTTTCACCACCTTCAGCAGAAAATGTTGACTCACGCGGGTTGGGACATGATGTATTATTATTATTATTATTATTATTATTAGCACCGTGTCTTACTACCCGTTAGGGTTATACGCACTTCGCTAATGTGTAATGGTAGGGTGATTGTGAGATGAAATGAAGGACCTACAGTTTAACGTGGAATCCGAACACGGGCGGCTGCATTCCCAATAGTATTCGTGCCAACTTGAGGGCCTTCAACGAAACAATTGAGCGCAATAATTTGTGCAGTACCGGAGCTTGCTATGCTGTTCATGAGCCCCACATTAGGCCATGCGATCACCGGTGCGGATTCGGGGTTTTCAATCAAATTAATAATTTTATTTAGTGAGTTTTATGGCCAACCACGATTAAAACGTGTGTCCTTGGACTTAAATAAGATCTTTAATACTCGTCATCAATCGGCCCTATTAGTACAAAGTAGAAACTACGCACATTTCACAATTATGTGTCCGGAACGAAAATGACGTCATAGAGCTTCTGTTGACCTATGATGCAGACCTTAATTTAAGTTTGGTTTATCGACACCCGGATATTCCTGTAGTGTAACTTTTTTATGATTATCTTTCGTTTGCACAACATTAAATTAATTTTTTTCCAACACGATATAATTTTTTGAAGCCAATAATATTTCGACAGATACTTCCCAAGATGGGTGTACTGGGAGTGGTTTTCCCTAAACTGTTTTCCACTCTCTCTCCATGCGAATGCGGTTACACTTACTCTAATGTTTACCTTCCTAATCATGTTTTACTGATGATAATAGGGAAACCTAATTAGACTGATAGGTAGCTTAGAACGTGAAATATACTTTATTACGAATGTTCAAGGTAACACAGCCCCCTAGTTTGTCCTTTTGCCTTAATTTTGATATTGTTTGAGTTGAGAAATAAAGCCATATATTTGTTTGTAATGAGCAATGATGTCTACTGATAAAATTAGTAGCCCCCGTGTACCCCTGGTAACGCTTTTATTTGCTTCAAACGGACAGAAAACAAATCTTGTCATGTTATTTCTTCCTGCCAGTTTTGAGTAAATTAAAAAAAAACTCTTTAAGGTGTATATGTTCGAGCAGAGGGGCTATTAATTTTATTGGTAGATATCATTGCTCATGAAAGAGAAACTCTTCATTTTATTAATTAGATAACATTATAACACAAAGATAAATATTAATATTCGCAATAAGTATATTTCACGTTCTAAGCCTACCTATAAGTCCCTTTAGACTTTCCTATCATCACCATCATCATCTGTAAAATATATTCTTCGTAAAAAGGGAACATGAACGATAGTAATCGAGTATCGCATCAAGTGTGCAAGGATTGCAAGCTCCAAATACCGCAACGAACGCACAACAGATGGCAGAGCTACAAATTCCTAGAATTACACACAATACAAGTTAATCCACTTCATCAAACCTTTCCTCTCTCGCGGCCCTCTTTCATTTATCCCATTGTGGAGCCAATCATACCTGTTGATTACGCAAACAAAAAATATCTCTTCGTTTCCGAACAATACCTTGCCTGGAATAACACCGCGGGGCACCTCAACAATAATTGTATTATTTTAAAAGACATAAAAATATATAAACATGCATATGAAACTGTGTACATTACTTTTTATTCCTCCAAACTAAATATTAAATAGTTGTGCATAAGGAGTTTCCAACATGAGGAAAAGTAGCAACTTTATTATTCATTTTAAAAGGGGCGTGGGTATAGCTAAATAAAATGGTGCATCGTACGTATCAAAATTTAATAAACAATAAGGGCGGGTACCAGGTCTCCATCGTGGTTCGGATTCCACGTTAAACTGTAGTTCCTCCATTTCATCTCAAATCATCCTAACATTGCACATTAGCGTGTGTACAAACCGAACGGGTAGTAAGACGCGGTGATGATGATGATAATAATAATAATGTTGGGCGAAGAGTTAAAATGCCCTTATCACAGAAACTTTTTTTTCATTCCGTCTTACTAATCGTTCGGGTTTAACGCCTATATATTAATAACTAGAATGTGTTAAGGAAGAGCAAGGTTTGATACATACGAAGTGTATCAGCATTTACGTGGAAGGAGCGTGGAAAATAATTTAGGAAAAAAAAATCCTTTCAGTACTTCAAATCGGTATTCGAACCTCGATTTCTCGGTCATCGGCAGCCTAGTCTGTTGCGAGAGTGACGCCTTAAACCATGCGGCCACCGAAGCGAGTGATCGCAGAAACTGTTCAGGGTTCGATACAGATCGGTGTTAGTGGAAATAAATGTCAGAAAAATATGATTTTTGTCCTATTTCCATGCGAATTAAAATGGACCTTCTTCAATAAGTTGTTCCCGGGGTATTTATTAACCTAATGGTGTATATCTATTGTCTTATAAATCATTAATAATAAATAGTATAATTAATACTCGTATGTTTAAATTAACAACATTTTTCCAAGTTATTTTTTCTGGTTTATCTGCTTGTAACATTGTGTTACTTGTAAATGCTTGCTGAAACCCAAGATGGAAGGAACGTAATTTACATAATTTTGAAATAATTTAAGTGTGGGAAATTAATCTATTATGAGATTTCCCCAGAATGTGTACTTATTGTAATGGTGTTATTTACTGGGGGGATGAAGGGGAGTTGGAGTAGGAGAATGAATGAAATGGGGGTTAGTGGGCTTAGTGAGAGGAGGTGAAGACTGGAGAGTGAGAGGAGGTAAAGAGTGGGGAGTGAGAGGAGGTGAAGAGTGGGGAGTGAGAGGAGGTGAAGAGTGGGGAGTGAGAGGAGGTGAAGAGTGGGGAGTGAGAGAAAGTGAAGGATGGAGAGTGAGAGGAGGTGAAGAGTGGGGAGTGAGAGAAAGTGAAGACTGGAGAGTGAGAGGAGGTGAAGACTGGAGAGTGAGAGGAGGTGAAGAGTGGGGAGTGAGAGGAGGTGAAGATTGGAGAGTGAGAGGAGGTGAAGATTGGCGAGTGAGAGGAAGTGAAGAGTGGGGAGTGAGAAGAGGTAAAGAGTGGGGAGTGAGAGGAGGTGAAGAGTGGGGAGTGAGAGAAAGTGAAGACTGGAGAGTGAGAGGAGGTGAAGAGTGGGGAGTGAGAGAAGTGAAGACTGGAGAGTGAGAGGAGGTGAAGAGTGGGGAGTGAGAGAAGGTGAAGAGTGGGGAATGAGAGGAGGTGAAGAGTGGGGAGTAGAGGAGGTGAAGACTGGAGAGTGAGAGGAGGTGAAGAGTGGGGAGTGAGAGAGGTAAAGAGTGGGGAGTGAGAGGAGGTGAAGACTGGAGAGTGAGAGGAGGTGAAGACTAGGAGTGAGAGGAGGTGAAGAGTGGGAAGTGAGAGGAGGTGAAGAGTGGGAGTGAGAGAAGGTGAAGACTGGAGGTGAGAGGAGGTGAAGAGTGGGGAGTGAGAAGAGGTAAAGAGTGGAGAGTGAGAGAAGGTGAAGACTGGAGAGTGAGAGGAGGTGAAGAGTGGGGAGTGAGAGAAGGTGAAGAGCGGGGAGTGAGAGAAGGTGAAGAGCGGGGAGTGAGAGGAGGTGAAGAGCGGGGAGTGAGAGGAGGTGAAGAGTGGGGAGTGAGAGGAGGTGAAGAGTGGGGAGTGAGAGGAGGTGATGCAGAGCCTCTGTATTTTTCCATTTCTACTGATATAGCCACACAGGATGATCGTTTGTCAACTGAAAATTACATTCTACGAGACAGACTCCTAGTTTATTTCTAAGCAGATCTATAAACTCATTTTCATTTTCACACTCAAATAACTAACATTGCATCTCTGAGCTCATAATCACAACTTATTATTATTATTACTATTATTATTATTATTATTATTATTATTATTAGCACCGCGTCTTACTACCCGTTCGGGTTATACGCACTTACGCTAATGTGTAATGGTAGGGTGATTGTGAGATGAAATGAAGGACCTACAGTTTAACGTGGAATCCGAACCACGGTGGAGGCCTGGCATTCCCCACATTCACAAGATGTCTTGTCAGAGGTGAAGGAAGGGTTTGGTAATCAGATAAATCTTTGCCGGGACCAAGGATTGAACCCCGGTCGCCAGCACAGAAGTCTGACACCTTACCTCTAGACCGCCAGGTCACCAATCACGACTTAACATTCGTCCTTTAGATAACCATCGCTCTTCAGTATGGAGAAGATTTTGGTATTTTGCTCCAATTTCGTGGCATATATGACCAAATATGCGTGATTTAATTTTAAGAGGTCTACTTTTAATGAAATTTACCATCTGTACGACTTTGTCTAAAACTGTCTTTAAATCTTCACCAACAGTTTTTGTAACCAGCACTTCCTTTTGCAAAGAGAATGTATAGTAATTATTTTCTCATTTTGTTTTTTATGAATTTCCAAGCATCACAAATACTGTTAAATAATTTTCCCTTCATAAATAAAACGTATGTAAGCCAAAAGTTGAGCAAGTCTACTTGAATCAGTTGATTCGGCAACCTGAATTGCAAACATAGCACTTGTTTGTCCAACCTCATCTCCATAAATTTTCCATGTTTTCAGATAAATCCTAAATTCTTCACCCAACTGTATTGTCAGACAAAGGAATCTTTTTAAACTCGGCTTCATACTGAAGGCCAAACAAAGTTTTTACGATAGCACGACATGCTGGAATAACTGTGTTCTCACCAGCTGAGTGCGGTATCGAATTGTTTTGCAATCATCTCGGAAAGTAAGTAACTTGATTCCTGAGCTGTGTCAGAAGCCTTGAACGTCTTAGAAAACATATCACCCTGTCTTGATTTGTTATTTAACATATCTTTTTCTGAAATAATTTACAAATTTTTCGGAAGTGGTTGTGTTTGTTATAAAAATGAGGCAGAAGTTTATTTGGCCCCATACTCTCATTAGACAGATTTTATCCGCAAACTAAACACTCCGGCATACGACTGCTCTTGTCGCCAGACCACGTGAAGGCCATTTTCAAATAATCATCAATGTATAAACGCAAATGCCTGATGAGGACGAACAAACTTTCTTGATTGTTGAAGCTTCAACATTTGTTATGTTATTCGTAGTTTTACGACGTCTGTTCAATCATCTTCGACATCAGCTATCGTTATCTTTCTCACAGTTAATGTATCCATGACTAACACGATACAAAAGAAAAGAGTCACGTTCCAAACTATAAAATTGTTAGTGATGACCACCAATTAAATATTGTGAAAATGTAGGACAATTATACAACTAAACAAAATAATAAAAGTAATATGAAGGCAGAAACAACTACACTGCGGCGACAGAGGCGCTACTGAGCCCTGAGATTATGGCCTTATGCAAGAACGCCACTAATATTGAATCCGTATTCTTGGAACTGTTGCTTTTCTTCCTAAGATAAGCAGGGGGAATTTTTCACATGAAAATAGTCATAAAAGATGGCAGCACTATAGTTTAGTCCCGAGCACACTGTGGGTTACGGGTTTTTTTTGTTTGTTTTTTTCAGGGGGGGAAATCTGTTCGCTCCCCACTTTCACTAAGGAGGTATTCTTGCTTTTTGCCGAGAATAGTGGATGCACGCGCAACAAATGAATCACACACAAACCTCGTGTTACACAAACTAATATTTTTAAATAGACAAGATAATGTCAGTCAGTTGGAGACACCCTATTTACTTCGCGACACCCAGTTTATAAATCAATGACCTAGAGGTCAGTCATGGCATTCCTTGCTAGCCTATACTTCGTTCTGTCACGAGCTCCAAAGTAATTCCATATAATTTACTATTTCTTATCAACATAACATTTTGTAATACCGCAAGGTAGTAAAATAAAATCATAAAAACCCAAGCCTAATGACATTTATAAACCAACAGTCATATTTATAGTCACACCCCTTATCCACTGCCGCAACCCATTCTGTCAGTTTAGGCCCCCACGGAGCGGGGGTTGACACTCCATTCTATACTGAGCTAACAGGATTTTTAATATATTTCTTGACCTAATCCCAATGTGATACTGGCAAGCGCATCATTTTGTTTATACTTGTTTTAATGTTCTTTACCTTTGGGGTCCCACAACAAACGGTTTGACTCATACAGCTGAAATTAAAAACACCAATATTTCTTAAGTCCAGAATTCTTACTCATCTTACTACCGCAAAACCTCACACAGGTACGATATAATCACAATTTACAAAACTTCATTGAAAATCACAGCAACAGGTATGGAAACCGACTATATGTTAAGACAGCTGGCGATAAACTAAACAAAAGTTCAATTATGAAGCTAAACATTTATAACAAACAAAGATGGCGAGGCCTTCCCCTTTTCATAAGCTTATTTTGTTCAGTGAGGCGTCCACATTGACAGAATACCAAATATTGTTTGTCGGAACACCACAAAGTTTGCTGAAATTCAACAAACATGTTTGTCAAATATGTTTACCCAGTGTGGACGGGTGCCAATGTTAGCATTATGATATGTACTTAACCACTCATAGCAGCATAATGGAAGGATTCAAAGATGCATTGGTTTTTTAATTAGACAAAAGTAAGAGCTAAATTACGTGTCATAGACTCTTAGTGTTTGTGTGAATTAATAAATAAAGATATTTTTTTACGGTAGAGGTCCGTTCGGCAAATGGACCTCGAGCAAGCTAATCAAATTGAAGCAAGTACTCTGTTCCAATGACTGGACCCGGTCTGCAGTGATGGATAAGGAATGTTACAAAGGGCTGCAATCATACTCTTTACGTACCCCCCCCCCCCACCCCCACCTCCCCCCCCGACTACCGGTCAGGTGCAATAACTATGAGGGTTACTGCTACACCAGGAGCGATGTTGAGACAAACGTTCATTGTTTTTATTATATAAAATAAACATTTTGAAGGGATTGGTCCCACGCCGTTTTTACTGGAAGCTTTTACTTTTGTTAAAAATTAGTTCAAAGTCTAGTTCTAAGCTAAATAAAGGGCCCATTTGGATACTCTATGGAAAGGTAAACACGCATTTATTATGGGTTTTATTTTAGCACCACGTCTTACTAGCCATTCGGGTTACACACTTATTTATTAATTACGCTAATGGATTAGGGACGAAGAAGGTTGAATTTAGAAAATATTTACACGCATTTGCGTGCAGAGATAATGGGAAAACCACCCTCAATACATGAGACCGGGATCGAACCACGATCTCCCCATCATCAGCAGTTCAACCAATTGCAAAAGTAGCACCTTAGACCACACGGCCACCAAAGCGGGGTTAATTTGCTGTTTGTACAAAGTATGTGGTGAGTAGCGCGATAGAAGCCAGTCATTGTGTAGGTATGGGGATAGTTCCAGGGTGTTCAAAGTATGTGGTGAGTGGCGCGATAGAAGCCAGTCATTGTGTAGGTATGGGAATAGTTCCGGGTTGTTCAAAGTATGTGGTGAGTAGCGCGATAGAAACCAGTCATTGTGTAGGTATGGGAATAGTTCCGGGGTGTTCAAAGTATGTGGTGAGTAGCGCGATAGAAACCAGTCATTGTGTAGGTATGGGGATAGTTCCAGGGTGTTCAAAGTATGTGGTGAGTGGCGCGATAGAAGCCAGTCATTGTGTAGGTATGGGAATAGTTCCGGGTTGTTCAAAGTATGTGGTGAGTGGCGCGATAGAAGCCAGTCATTGTGTAGGTATGGGAATAGTTCCGGGTTGTTCAAAGTATGTGGTGAGTAGCGCGATAGAAACCAGTCATTGTGTAGGTATGGGGATAGTTCCAGGGTGTTCAAAGTATGTGGTGAGTGGCGCGATAGAAGCCAGTCATTGTGTAGGTATGGGAATAGTTCCGGGTTGTTCAAAGTATGTGGTGAGTAGCGCGATAGAAACCAGTCATTGTGTAGGTATGGGGATAGTTCCAGGGTGTTCAAAGTATGTGGTGAGTAGCGCGATAGAAGCCAGTCATTGTGTAGGTATGGGGATAGTTCCAGGGTGTTCAAAATATGTGGTGAGTAGCGCGATAGAAGCCAGTCATTGTGTAGGTATGGGGATAGTTCCAGGGTGTTCAAAGTATGTGGTGAGTAGCGCGATAGAAGCCAGTCATTGTGTAGCTATGGGGATAGTTCCAGGGTGTTCAAAGTATGTGGTGAGTGGCGCGATAGAAGCCAGTCATTGTGTAGGTATGGGGATAGTTCCAGGGTGTTCAAAGTATGTGGTGAGTAGCGCGATAGAAGCCAGTCATTGTGTAGGTATGGGGATAGTTCCAGGGTGTTCAAAGTATGTGGTGAGTGGCGCGATAGAAGCCAGTCATTGTGTAGGTATGGGGATAGTTCCAGGGTGTTCAAAGTATGTGGTGAGTAGCGCGATAGAAGCCAGTCATTGTGTAGGTATGGGGATAGTTCCGGGTTGTTCAAAGTATGTGGTGAGTAGCGCGATAGAAGCCAGTCATTGTGTAGGTATGGGGATAGTTCCAGGGTGTTCAAAGTATGTGGTGAGTAGCGCGATAGAAGCCAGTCATTGTGTAGGTATGGGGATAGTTCCAGGGTGTTCAAAGTATGTGGTGAGTGGCGCGATAGAAGCCAGTCATTGTGTAGGTATGGGGATAGTTCCGGGTTGTTCAAAGTATGTGGTGAGTGGCGCGATAGAAGCCAGTCATTGTGTAGGTATGGGGATAGTTCCAGGGTGTTCAAAGTATGTGGTGAGTGGCGCGATAGAAGCCAGTCATTGTGTAGGTATGGGGATAGTTCCAGGGTGTTCAAAGTATGTGGTGAGTAGCGCGATAGAAGCCAGTCATTGTGTAGGTATGGGGATAGTTCCAGGGTGTTCAAAGTATGTGGTGAGTAGCGCGATAGAAGCCAGTCATTGTGTAGGTATGGGGATAGTTCCAGGGTGTTCAAAGTATGTGGTGAGTGGCGCGATAGAAGCCAGTCATTGTGTAGGTATGGGGATAGTTCCAGGGTGTTCAAAGTATGTGGTGAGTAGCGCGATAGAAGCCAGTCATTGTGTAGGTATGGGGATAGTTCCAGGGTGTTCAAAGTATGTGGTGAGTGGCGCGATAGAAGCCAGTCATTGTGTAGGTATGGGGATAGTTCCAGGGTGTTCAAAGTATGTGGTGAGTGGCGCGATAGAAGCCAGTCATTGTGTAGGTATGGGGATAGTTCCGGGGTATTTTATCTGGGTCCTGAGTCAGTACTAATATAGTCGCATTCAGAAATCTTCATCTATAGTTTTATGCTTGTCTTCCCGTCGTATTTTTTAACCAAATCGTGCTGTATATAGAGCATGTTCTTAAGACTCACTCTTTTCGTCTTGAAAATATAGATTTGTAGGTTTTATTATATTATTTCAGAATTAGTGTGACAATTTGAACTAATTATGTTTAGTTTTAAATTATAGTGCTGCCCTTAATTACTATATGACATTAGGAACTCGAAAGTTCATTGTCACACTTACAAAACTACGCCATCTATTTATATCTTGAGATGATTCTATCCAGTCCACCTCATTACATTCTATCCCCATTTTGAGATAGAATGTAATGAGGTGAACTGAATAGAACTCTCTTTTTCAGGTTCATTCTAATGTTATCCTCCTATCCGCATCTAGGTCTTCCGAACGGTATTTTCCCATTAGGTTTTCCAGTCAGTACCCCGAACAAGGTTCTAGAATCGCCCATTCTCGCTGCATGTCCTGCCCACCGTAATCTACGAGACTTGATTAGCCTAACAATATATTGTGATGAGTACAGGGTATGTAACTCGTCATTATGTAACCTCCTCCACTACCCAGTAGCCTCATTTCTTTACAAACCAAATATCTTTCAAAACACCTTGATCTAGAACACCCTACATTTTATGAAACATACTAAGAATGATGTTAGAAATGTATCTCGCCAAATAAATCGCAATCAAGATGTAAACCAGTACAATTTTCATCGAACGGACCTTGTTTGACCGTTGGAAGAAAAACCAGACTAAAAGTAGACATTCATACTGCGTGCCCACCGACGCAGATACAGTGTTGTTCGAGAGCTGGGGTGGTTTATTTTCTTCTAAGTTTTACTACCCCTCCGGGATAGCATCGCTTTAACTAATGGGGCAGGGATGAGGAGGGTAAGAATGAAGAGAAATATACCCGAATTTGTGTGGAATGAGAAATAATTTAGTATAAACCGCTCAATATACCAAAACGGGATTAGAAGCCCAACCCCACAAATTACAGTTAACCAGGAAAAAAGAGGTTTGACATTTAGTATAGGTTACCACAGAGTTGGGTCTAATCTAGTGTAGTGTTACTGTCCAGCCCTCACTGTCCACTAAAGCTCCACTCTCACTTTGACATGTATTGGTCAAATGACTGCGCAAATCTCTTAACATAAAAATATTGCCATCGACACTCCAGTAGCACCCAGCCTTGTTCTGAGCTAAGAATAGGTAGAGATGTTCCCATTAAATTGCCACCCAGAAGATAACATGTTCCCTCTACTTGCTGTCCAGAAGCCGTAATAACATGTTCCCTCTACTTGCTGTCCAGAAGCCGTAATAACATGTTCCCTCTACTTGTGTGGCAGAAGCCGTAATAACATGTTCCCTCTACTTGCTGTCCAGAAACCAAGCTAACATGTTCCCTCTACTTGCTGTCCAGAAACCAAGCTAACATGTTCCCTTTACTATGCTGTATTGAAGACCAAGCTAACATGTTCCCCTCTACTTGCTGTCCAGAAGCCGTAATAACATGTTCCCTCTACTTGCTGTCCAGCAAACCACGTCAATCTCCACGGCGGTTCTTCTGAAACCTGTCTGGCCGGAAGCCAGTTTAATGTACACATTGGCTGCAAGAAGTGAAGTGTGGCCCCAGGCCTTAGCATGGTCGAGTAATCCCTCCACGTGGCTCGAGTCCACTACAGTCAGAGGTATCAGACATGCCTGTCTCAAGACTATATCACCCTAAACACTTTGTGGATAAAGTTACCGATGATTCATTTTTCACTTAGTGCTAGTGCATTGGCTCATGCGACTGGCAAATGTAATTTCTGTTAATGGTGGTTCATTGCGTCCAAAGTACTATAATGGTTTGAGAACGCTTGAATTAGTTGAGCGGTTAAAGATCCTCACTTACTCGGGAGGTTGGTATTAAAAATGACAAGTCAGCATTGTTGTTTTATCACATTAAGTTATATTCTCACCTCAAGTGAATTCTGGTGTAGTCACAGAACAATTTCCTATGAAGGGCTTTTCTAGAATATACTAACTTATTTTTCCAGTACACAATAACAACAGTTTACTATTTTATTAGAGGAAGATGAATTCGTAGTTGATGAACCGAAAACTCCTCCACGCAAGAAAAATAGTGATAGGAACTGTGTTTTAGTAAGAAATAGCTTGAGGAGGATGCCTACAAGGAATGGATTGAGGAGGACGCCTACAGGGAATGGATTGAGGATGATGCCTACAAGTAATGGATTGAGGATGCTTACAAGGAATGTATTAAGGATGATGCCTACTAGGAATGTATTGAGGATGATGCCTACAAGTAATGGATTGAGGATGATGCCTACAAGGAATGGAGTGAGGATGATGCCTACAAGGAATGGCTTGAGGATGATGCCTACAAGTAATGGATTGAGGATGATGCCTACTAGGAATGTATTGAGGATGATGCCTACTAGGAATGTATTGAGGATGATGCCTACAAGTAATGGATTGAGGATGATGCCTACAAGTAATGGATTGAGGATGATGCCTACAAGTAATGGATTGAGGATGCCTACAAGGAATGGATTGAAGAGGATGCCTACAAGGAATGGATTGAGGAGGATGCCTACAAGTAATGGATTGAGGATGATGCCTACAAGGAATGGATTGAGGATGATGCCTACAAGTAATGGATTGAGGATGATGCCTACAAAGAATGGATTGAGGATGATGCCTACAAGGAATGGATTGAGGATTATGCCTACAAGTAATGGATTGAGGATGATGCCTACAAGGCATGGATTGAGGATGATGCCTACAAGGAATGGAGTGAGGATGATGCCTACAAGGAATGGATTGAGGATGATGCCTACAAGGAATGGCTTGAGGATGCCTACAAGGAATGGATTGAGGATGATGCCTACAAGGAATGGATTGAGGATGATGCCTACAAGGAATGGATTGAGGAGGATGTCTACAAGGAATGGATTGAGGAGGATGCCTACAAGGAATGGCTTGCTGAATACGAGGACTCAAATCATGGGTGTTGCATTCTTTATACCAAAGATGTGTGGTAATTTGATGGTAACAATACACTCATTCAACATGATAGTACTAAGAAACATAAAATATATTATATTATTGGTAACATTTTAATAACATATTCGTGTTGTTTTATAACCGTAGTGTAAATGTTTGACGTAACCACTCATATGCTTAGGCATGAACTTTAAAAAAAATCCCCCCCCTCCCACTAATTTTTAAAAATTTCCCTCCGCCCCAGACGATGACAGGTTTTTTTCATTTAGAATTTGGCAACCCTACTTCCCACCCAGATTGAGGTGCAACAGTTGCTATCCAGTAGTGACGGTACAGTAGGATTACCAGATTTTTGCTAAGTCAAATAGGTACAAACAATGAAAGTATCACAATTTTAGTTCAATTTTTATGACACATTAAATAAATATCCTTTACATATTACGAAAAAGAAAACAGCAGCATTCATTTTTTAAGACAAGCAAAAGTTAAAAGTGTATTCATATTTGCGATAAGATTTTGCCTCCATCTTGCACAGTCTTTTCAGTATGTTCAGACTTTTAGCACTGTAAATTAAATTTAATAAATAAATCAACTGCAGTGCCATGAAACAAACATATCCCTGCATTTACACTTACATCTCACAATGACGCAATGACGTACACATTCATAGATAATGCGATCACTAAACTTATAGACTAGACGGGACTTCCCAATTGTGTTATACTTATGCGCTTAGGCCTCATATCAGCGATTGCTGGGTAAAAGCTAACAAAACAAAAAGGTTAAAAACCGGACAATCGTGTGTCCCGAAGTGGTCTTTCGGGACGTCTGACAACCCTACGGGAGAGGAGGGACTTGGTACTTACGAGCGATGACTCGGTAACACTAAACGGCCAATCAACCTGCATACTCACCTGAAAACAAAACATAATATTAGTTTGGAAACAAATAAACAACTGTTTACACTAGATAATGTGAGTCTTGAATTATTTGATGATACCTATATAACCTACATGAAGGTGAGTTAACAACATCCATCTGAAAAAGTTTGGAAAAGCTGGTAATATGGTCTCTGGACATAATAATCAACCACAAATGTGCAGAGCAGGTGATATTTACACTTAGGACTTCCATGGAAGACTCGAATCTTACTTTGAATGATATATAATATGTTACCGTCCAAACTAGTTCGAACTGATCCATCCTGCCGCTTGTAGGATCAACGGATATAGCCTGATGTTTTTAGGCAGTACTAACTAACCCAGAGGATGAAATGACCTTGGACAGGTTTCGTCTTTCACAGTCCGCACGCAAATGTTGGCACAGCTAACCTAACCTAACGTAAATCTGGTTTTGCCTAATAAGATCGTAGGCTATACTTATTTATTTTATGAGCTAAGGAAAAATTTCAGGATTAACGAATTTAGACTAGGATAAACTAGTACATCCTGAGGCTAATCCTAATCCGATCTAGTTTGTCCTGAAATCGGGTTCGGGCGGTAACATTATACATATATATGTCTATATGACGATACAAACCCAATTTTATAAGATAGATCATAGTAGAACCAAGAAAGGTAAGCTTACTTACTTCCAGGATAAACGGAGAGTATAATTTTGGTTTTCATCCCCAACCATGCTTAGTTTGGGCTAAACGCATACATTAAGGTGGCGAGCTAAGGACATTGTTTTTGCAGTTTTTTATGGAAACACTTTTTTGATCACAATAAATAAAATATTGCTCTATTATAAATATAAAGAGTTTAATTTTCTTCAGATTGTGATTCAATAGTTATTGAACACCTTTTAGAACATGACGGCAATAGATGCAATTTTTTAGATGTAAAGAAAAGGTTGTCTCGACAGATATTCAACAGCTGTTGATGTCAACTTGTGACGTAAATTAAACTCGTTATGTTTCTAATGGAGTAATATTTTATTTCGTTTGACCAAAAAATGTTTTGAGGTAAAAACTGCAAAAATAGTGACATTTTCTCGCATTCCCTACATGTTCACCTTAATTACACTAATAAAATAAGGATGACAAGGTTAAATGTAACCACGTTTGCGTGGAGGAAGAAAGGACAAGAGTGACGCGTGAGAGAGAAATAAAGCTGGTGTAATTGTATTTACCCTGCTCGGATATGTTTTGCGTTGTTCTCGGTACAAGAAGTGACTCAGAGCTCCCAGCTGGTGGTTCCGAGAAACAAGACGCCCAGAATATCCTCACAGCCACAGGAAATAAACGTTTAATGTGCCTTGCCAAAGTTTCCACGAGAAAACTTGTTCTCGTGTATCAGTGGTACGATTTGACGAGCGGTTAGCACGCTTGGCCTAGCCCCGGGGTCCGACCTTTGCAGTTTTCAGTAGAGATGGTCTATAGTCATATCTTCGGGAAACTGGTAAGACAACTATTTAATCACCACGCCCCCCTCCCCCCAGGCCTGAACCATCGCTTTTGAGGTTTTTAACAAAAGCATGAGTAGTAAACACTGGCATTATTATGTTAGGCTGGGTTTATAATCATGCATAATGCATAAATAGTGGATAGTGCATAGCGTAGGAATGGCCTAAACTCTGTTTACACTGAAAGGTAGAAGCGGTCTTACCTTAACGGGTTACACTATGACCCTATTTTACAAACTAAATCATAGTCTACACTAACGCATTATTATTGACAACACACGTCTTAAAAAAAACGTTAAAGAGCAGTTAAAAAATTGTTGACAGAATTCGTGCAGGCAACATGTTAACAAAAACTAGTTTCCCAGCAGTAAGCGATAAACATCAAAGAAATGTTGGCAACATTGTTATAGACGCGCAACATTTGTGTCAACATAATTATCCGCATAAAAGCTTTACTTGGAGGTTCCACCTGACAAGGTTGTGTTCGTGTTGTTCGATTTCAGTCTTGTGTACTTCATTTCTTGGTTACTACTTATTTTTCATTATGGAATGGAGTCGAGAAAGAAATAGTTAATAAATAATAATAATAATACTTAGCACCGCGTCTTACTACCCGTTCGGGTTATATGCTTTAAGTACTAATTACTCTAAAGGATTAGGAATTGGGAAGGTTGAATTAGAGGAAGTGAACCCGCATTTGCGTGGAGGGAGAGTGGAAAACCATTTAGGACCCCCCCCCCCAGTTCACCCGACCGAGATTCGAACCTCGATCTCCCCGTCCTCAGCAGTGGAGCTCAACACGACAAGCGCGTTAGCCAACTACGCCACCGAGGCGGGTAAAGAAATAGTTACTTTAGTAAAAATGTACAGAGATCGAGTGGTTAAGTTCGAGGACTATAAACGTATAAACAAGACATTTCAGAAGTTGTTTTTTTAGCATCGCGTCTTACTTATTACCCGTTCGGATCCTCAATCTCCCAGTCATTGGCAGTCTAGTATACCACGAGAGTAGCGCGTTAGACCACGCGGCCACCGAAGCAAGTTTCACAAGATTGAAAGCGTTGAAGTTTAAAAAATTTATATAAAGGTTTAAACGCACAGTTTTATCGTGAATTAAAAAGAGAAACTCAGAAGCCATAAGAAGCAGAACTGAAGAAGTTTGTTGCAGAAAATGCTGTCGACATTTATTGTTAACTCTCATACGATTTGTTGCCAAATTATGCCTTTATTGGGCACACGAAAGGTACAATGCAAAACTCACAACAAAAATAAAATATTTTTAACGAAAAGTAGTGTTTAAAGTCTTATTCAAATGATTGACTTTTATTTCTAGAAGTCGGCTTAGCCGATTTTATTTAAATAAAAACACTTCTTTTAAGGCTTACTCAAAAATTAAAATTCATTAAATTGTATATTTTGAAACCAATTAACTTAATTTAAATGCTGTTTCTAGAGTTTCAATAATGTTTACAATCGGAGTTACTGGTGCTAAAACAAAGAAAATTCTTTGATAACAAACACAAAATATGGCTATCACAAAATATTTGAAACATGAACAAAGATTTTCAGACCGTTGTGTGTACTGGTGTTCAGTTGGACTCGCATCGCATTCTCATTGGCTGATCGTCTTTAAGTACTAAAGTAGTTAAATCAACTTTGTGAATTGTGCACAAACCACTGCATTTCGGTTGTGAACGCTATCGCTGAAAGTAATGTGTGTCAACTTTTTACGCAGTATGTGTGTCCCATGCACTATTCGCTATTAGCTATGCGTTATGCACAAATCTAAGCCCAGTCTTAATAAATAAAGAAACATTTAAAAATGTAATGTTCGCTACAAATAATTTAACAACACGACAGCGAAAATACGGTAGGTGACAAATTATTATTATTTGTTGAGCTTCGTTCATCGCTTTAGACATAAAATAAAATCATGATTAAAGAAAAGCACATTATAAAGTGATCTAATAAATAAAAATAGCTTTTGTTCAATATATTTGTGCTTTTTATAACTAAGCATGGATGGTAAATCAAGGTAAGTATTAGTTTTAACTTTATAAATTATTTTATATTTCTTAGTATCATTAATCAATTAATAAATATTTTTTGAAGTATTGTATGTGCAAAGCTACAAATCAAAAACAATTTTTTATCGTTTTATATTTATATTGTCAAGATTATGTCAGATTAATGTTTACAAAGCACAATATCTCCTGTTATGGACTAGAGCAGGGGTTATTAAACTGGGGTCCATTGAGCCCCTAAGGAGTCCGTGGATGGACGACAAAAAATTAAAAATTGTAGATCCAAGCTTGGATTCTAATCACAGAGTTTCCCGTTTCTTCAACAGGCCAGTGACTACTTGGTCTACTTTGACTAATAGTCATCACTTGATGCTATCAGAACAAAACATAAAAATAGATTGAATGTCAAAAATGACGTGCGCGCTCCGCTGTTTCAGTACTCCACAACTTCAACTTCCTATTCGTGCTGAGCAACAGCAGCCTTTTCATAGACCTTTTACTTTTGAACAGTTATTAAAGCTCACTTTGAAGTTGCACACTTTGAATTTATCTAACTTTTCTTCATGAAGTTGATTTTTTTCATAGAAATGAAAAGTGCGAGACATAATTCGTTGTAAAGATTTTTTTTATATTATGCCCATGTGAATGTAATAAATTTACACTACAATATAGTTAACTAGCAAATTGCGCTATAATTACGTAAACCCTTCTTCGGCTTCCAGTAAAAATATTTATAATTTAATTTTTTAGAGAATTTCTATTTCTAGTTAAAAAATTAAATTCTTCCGGTTAAAGAAAATTGAAATTTTATTAGCAGTTGTACATCTTCTAGTCATCGCAATGCTATTAAAGTCGTCATTTGTAAATTTTGATCAATATAAAAGGTCAATATTGGGTCAAAAAATGTCAACACTTTCTTATAAAATATTTTTACTTCCAGTTAAAACTTTTATTGACAGTTTCACATCTTCAGGTCATCGTATTATCATTAAAGCCCTCAATAGTGAATTTTGAACAATGAAAAAGGTCGATATTGGATAAATAAGGGTCAACACTTTCCTATTAGAGAGAAAATATAAAAAAATATTTCGACTTTCGGATTAAATTTTTGTAATTTTACTAGTGGTAGCACATCTTAAGGTCATTACATTACTATTTAAGTCCTTATTTGTAAATTTTGACCAGCAAAAAGGTCGATATTGGGTTTACGAGGGTAGACACTCTTGTATTAAAGAGATTGATAGATACTAAGAAAAAAAATTCGTAGTGTGTATTTACGTCCATTTTTATGGGAAGAGGCCTTTGTCAGATTCTCATAAGAGTCCATGACCCAAAAAAAGATTAAGAACCAGTGGGTTAGAGCAAGTTGTTACTTTCATTGATCTTCCTCAGTCTGGTGAGATATAGTGCTTACAATGCACTATATCTCATGGTAAGGGCTAGAGCAAGTTGTTACTTTCATTGAACTTCCTCAGACTGGTGAGATATAGTGCTTACAATGCACTATATCTCATGGTAAGAGCAAGAGCAAGTTGTTACTTTCATTGAACTTCCTCAGTCTGGTGAGATATAGTGCTTACAATGCACTATATCTCATGGTAAGGGCTAGAGCAAGTTGTTACTTTCATTGATCTTCCTCAGTCTGGTGAGATATAGTGCTTACAATGCACTATATCTCATGGTAAGGGCTAGAGCAAGTTGTTACTTTCATTGAACTTCCTCAGTCTGGTGAGATATAGTGCTTACAATGCACTATATCTCATGGTAAGGGCTAGAGCAAGTTGTTACTTTCATTGAACTTCCTCAGTCTGGTGAGATATAGTGCTTACAATGCACTATATCTCATGGTAAGGGCTAGAGCAAGTTGTTACTTTCATTGATCTTCCTCAGTCTGGTGAGATATAGTGCTTACAATGCACTATATCTCATGGTAAGGGCTAGAGCAAGTTGTTACTTTCATTGAACTTCCTCAGACTGGTGAGATATAGTGCTTACAATGCACTATATCTCATGGTAAGGGCTAGAGCAAGTTGTTACTTTCATTGAACTTCCTCAGTCTGGTGAGATATAGTGCTTACAATGCACTATATCTCATGGTAAGGGCTAGAGCAAGTTGTTACTTTCATTGATCTTCCTCAGTCTGGTGAGATATAGTGCTTACAATGCACTATATCTCATGGTAAGGGCTAGAGCAAGTTGTTACTTTCATTGAACTTCCTCAGTCTGGTGAGATATAGTGCTTACAATGCACTATATCTCATGGTAAGGGCTAGAGCAAGTTGTTACTTTCATTGATCTTCCTCAGTCTGGTGAGATATAGTGCTTACAATGCACTATATCTCATGGTAAGGGCTAGAGCAAGTTGTTACTTTCATTGAACTTCCTCAGTCTGGTGAGATATAGTGCTTACAATGCACTATATCTCATGGTAAGGGCTAGAGCAAGTTGTTACTTTCATTGAACTTCCTCAGTCTGGTGAGATATAGTGCTTACAATGCACTATATCTCATGGTAAGGGCTAGAGCAAGTTGTTACTTTCATTGAACTTCCTCAGTCTGGTGAGATATAGTGCTTACACAATGCACTATATCTCCTGGTATCCTCAAATAATGTAGTGGTGTGTAAAATTATTAATAAATTAACTTTCTTTTTAAATAGTTCTTTTGGGGAGAAAATGATTGTACACCCATTCCGCATCTTAATTAACTTAATACTCGTTACTAAGAAAATAATGCGTTGGGAGTAGTTAATGTCGTTCAAAAATGCACACACATTGGACTTTACATTTTGTGGAGGGAAATAATGTACATAATATGTTATATTTATATAATATATTATATTTGAGCCTATACGAGTGTGATATAGTGCTATAAATTACATAACATGTTAGAGAATACCCTTATGAACTGCAAGACTATCTGTAAATTAAGGGGCCTATCTTCCTCATCCTGGGGTTAAATTGCTTAATTCAATGACTGGCAGTTTAGGAGCACTTTTTTATTTCAGACTATAAACGGAAAAACAATCGAGTGTAACATGTTTCTTTATCTCAGCAGAATCATATCCAACAACACTCGGGCTCAACCATGGTCAAGCCCATTTAGGCGTTGTGCTTCAGGCAACACTTAGATCCTGGTGGGGTCTAAAGGAAGCGGTGTATGAGTAATTCGGAGTTCGTTAAGAACGTGTTGATAGTCTGAATTACATATTTTTAGGAAAACCTATCATCCACAAATCCTGAAATAAGTTTCTAGCCCATCCTTCTTGCTGATGTGTGTTGACCTCAGTTCTTGTTGTATTTGTCTCACGCTACCATAAGATGCTAGGAATGGTTTATCGGACAGACGTCGACATAGGGGTGTCAATTTTGAATTAAACCAGGGGTGTCCACTAACAGTCGAATGAGACGTGGGGATCTCAAGTAAGAGGAAACCAGGGTGTGCATAATAGTTTGAATAAGATAGGAAACAAGGTGCCGAGTAAATTAGAGATAAAATAAGATAGGAGACAGTTCAAATAAGATAGGAAACAGAAGTGTAAGTAAATTATAGTTAAAATAAGATAGGAAACAGGGGTGTCCAGAATGCGTACAAGCGTTGCAGCGAAAGAAAAACCTTGGTTTAGTAATGGTATCTGGACACAGGATTCAAACCCGGGATATTCCGTTCCACAAGTTTGTGTGGACATGTGAAAATGTTAGCTTCGATCAACAATAAAGGCCACGACAACTATATGTCAATTAATAGAAGTATTACCCGCCTCTGTGGCGTAGTTGGCTAACGCGCTAATATCGTGCTGAACCAGAATGCCGAGGACGGGAATATCGAGGTTCAAATCTCCGTCGGGTGAACTGGGGGTGGTTTTTCCTAAAATGGTTTTACGCTTCCCTCACATAAATGCGGGATCACTTTCTCTAAATTCAACTTCCCCCATCCCTAACCCATTAGTGTAATTAGTACTTAAGCCCAAACGGGCAGTAAGACTCGATGCTAAATAAATAAATAGCGATGTTACGGCGAGCTGCGTATTTATACAAATTATATCGAGACATTGCTTAGGTCACTCAAAAATTGTGTCAAAGACCTACTCATCTATTGAGTAGGCCGAAGTTTAATATTAAAAATACAATAAAATTAGCTTGTTAAAAAGTCTTATAAAAACAAAATAATTTACCATACAAACGAGGGCAAAGTTTTTTTTTTCAAATAAATATTTATAATAATTTGAAAAATACGGAAGAAACGTTGTGCAAGAGTTTTTTAATGAACCCAAAGGGAAATAATCATCCAAGCACAAACTTAAAACAAGTTTCAAAAAACAAAATTCCTTTACATTTTTAAGTTTACTATACACTAAACAGGCAATGCGCATTAGTGTAATATATTCCAACTATTACAAACACTTAGTGCTGTCAATGTGTTAGTAAATTTATTTTAAACTAGCTGGTGTACCCGTTATTCGCACGGGGAAACTATCAAGTTGTTTGTTATCTTTAGCATATAAAGCCACAAGGAATACTAACCTAATTTTAAACTAAGTTTAAATTAAGATAGCCAAAGGTATTTATTATACGAGTATTTGTTTTAGTAAGGATTTTACTCGCATCTAAGATTCAATTTTCAGAATATGATATCTAGATGCGGGTAAATCCTCACTAGAACCAATATAATACCCTTGGCTATTTGATTCTTAGATAATTATGCTATCCCTTACAATTATAATAAATTGTACAAGTGGCAGCAATAAGCTAACTACAGAGTCGAAGGTGACTGCGTTATCTGATAGCTCGTGATCTTAATAATCACACATTTGTAACCGACAATTTCCACACGTCCATCATAGACTCTGCCTTAAAATATGAGTGAAGAATGACCCTGGGCACAGGACGACTCCTGGATAGCTCAGTGGTTAGAGCATTGGAGAACTAAGCCAAAAGTCCCGGGTTCGATCCCCGTGTCCGGGTTTAAATTGTTATATAAAACGCGAAAGTAGGCTGGTACACAATGACAGAATAAAGAATTAATCCAAACATGTTTTATTTTGAAGATCAAGTTATAACTTCGCTGTACACAACAGGCCTACTTGGAACTCTTGCCTGTTTATGCTGATAAAAAAGAAAGAATTAAACATCATACATAATTGGTTGTAATTAAATCCCATTTAACATTTGTTTACCGCATTCACGCCGTTTAACATTTTTACCCATTTGATCCAGTTCGCTAGTTTTACCCTAAAGTTGTACCCTTTATTCCCGTATTTTCCGAACAACCACTTCTACCCCTTTTCTGGATGTTTAACCTTTTAACGTTTTTTTATTTATTTTACCCCTTTTAACACTTTATATGTTTATGATTTACTTTTGCCCTTTTTACCATTCTTGCTCAATTGTGTCATTTTTTCACATTTTTGGACATTTTGCCATTTTTGACCTCTTTGATTAAATTTATTTTTACTATTGTTGGTCTTTTTGCCCTTTTTACAGCTTTTTACATTAATAACCCAGCTTAGCCCTGGAAAAATATTTTAGGGTAAAAAGTATAAAAAAGGGTAAAGGGGGTAAAAAATATTAACTGGTAAAAAAGTATTAATAGCCTACATAAAAGCTATTTATTAGAAATAAATCCCAACATTTAGCCATATTAATACAAACTCTTCTTGTTTACTTTACTCTCCATGGCAACCAACTTCCAAGACCAACAAACTTCATTACAATTTGCATGAAATAGCCTAGAGGCTACCAAAATTTTAAAATTTCTACTTCGTGGTACACATCTTTATACAGAGAGGCTACTGATATTGATATAGAATATTGGTGATTTTTTTTAATATAAATATTGAGTGTCCAGATCACGCTAGAAACGCTCCTTAAATAGCTTTAAAAATACAATAGCATTGCGACATCAATGTTGCTGTCAAGAAATCAAGTTATAATGATGAAGTGGGTGTGCATCTTTAAAATATGACAAGAACGTCTAAAATATAGAGTAGAATGGATTGGTTACATTTTACGACCAGGCTTATTATCCAATATAGTATCGCTATCCATTGGAGAACGTGTATACTTTCTATACATGATATGCCACCCCAAAGGTAAGTTTCTGGGTGTGCCAGTGCCTTCTCAAATTGTTTGGGATGTCGATAAAAAGTATTATGGGTATGTATTTAAATATAGAAAGTTTGTATAGACTTCTAATATAAATCTAACAACTATAACATCCCCAATGTAAATATGTACACGGCAGTTTCAGAAATGTCTTCAAAACACAAGATCGCTAGCGTATAAAACAGATCAACAAAAGTGAAATATTATATTTTAAGCTCTGTTAAATTAACAAGTACCGTTACGAACTTTAGCATATTTGCTCTATCAGCTAGCTCCTCATGGAGAATGTCCCAGGCATGCCAACACACTTCCTAACTCGCGAGCGACGCAACTTTCCCTCTCGATTGTGAACACAAAGCTCGCGAGAGTACAATACATGACGACCGCGCGCCGTACTTGGCACCAACTGGGACGGGATCACTAACTAGAGAACAAAATATCACACGTCACTGACTCTCCAGTGTTTGGAACAAAGTGGCCAACCTACAGCGTCATTCTACTTGCAAGTACTTCCTCCAAGAGCTCGTCTAGGACTCTTTTGTCCCATTCATTTGAGGTATTGAACGTGCACTTTCTGAACTGACTGATTGTATCGGTGCAAGACTTTTAAACAAATTTAAATCTAGAACAGACACAACATCCAGCCCCCGACCGTTAATTAACCACTGTGAAAGGGGAAACCAACATTTCACCAATGATACATTTTTCGACCATGTCAGGAATCAAACTCGAGATCTTTAGCTTGGTATACAGACAAGTGTCGGGCTGGGACATAGAGAAGCATACAGACACTATCAAGGTTGATTCACACTGATAGGACTGTGCTCAGGCCGTGCTGGGACTGTGTCGTGTCGCTACCATTCACAATGATAGGACTGTGCTGGGACTGTGCTGTTTTGCTCACCGTCAGCAGTAGACATGGATCAAACAGAGGAAGATGCGATTGTTGCATGTGGTCTTTATCTTATTTCACTTGATAAAAAGAGGAGAAAACGAAGAAAATACTGGGTTCATCATTTGTTTAGAGCAAGAGAAGAAGAATTCCACAATATATTTGGGCAACTCTGAAATGACCATCAAAAGTTTCACAAATATTAAGAATGAGTGTCCCGAACTTTGAAACCTTACAGAAACTTCTTGCATTCAGTTTTTCAGTTATCTCCTTCCAAATATTTTCTTTAGTGAGATTATTATCATATTTTTTATGCTGCAAATTATACAAACCAACATTATTAAGTTTTCTTCATCCATAGTTTTGGCTTATTGCACACAGTTGTGTTAACAATGTTGGAATGTTCCGCAGTCACTGTCAGATTGTAGATAAGAACCTTCGTGAAGGTTCGCCGCTTGCCGGAAGAAGCCGAAGTAGGTGAAACGACACTAAGACGACATCATCTACATTCACACTGATAGGACTGTGTTGGTACCGTGCTGGACCGTGACCTTGGGAAATCACTTTTGAAACGATCCAAGACGACACAATCACAGCACGGCCTGAGCACAGTCCTATGAGTGTGAATCAAAAACGGGAATGACCTGTTCGAGATTGTTGTCAGCACGACACAGTCCCAGCACAGTCTGCGCACAGTCCCTACCAGTGTGAATCAAACTTCATTGATTCATACTAAGCTGAGACCTGATGTAAACAAAGCCACGTGGAAGTCTATGCTCCGATTTGCTCCTGAACGAACTTCAATGGTATCCTCTCACTAAATAGTCCCTCCTTTGTTTCGTATTAGACTTGTTTTAAAATAACAAACTAAAATGATCCTTTCATTAAGCGATGAAGGACCCCGTGGTACAGTTCTTATCACATGTTAACCTCAAGTTAGTAACGTTCAGTCGACAAGTATTATAAAATACAAACATTCGTAGTGACTTACTTTGCTATGATACCGACTATACATGGTCGCGCCTATTTAAAATATTGCACTGGTGTTCCACCAATCATGTAGGTCCTTCGCGTAATGATATGGGAGTTTAATTACTTCCGGTCTCAGGTTATGATGAACGAATAATAGGAGGGGTACACGCACACTTTGATTTGTTTGTTTTTTAAAGTCCATCCCCCTCAATTTATCTATCTTCTTCTTCTATATATATAGTAATAAAATGAACTCTTGTCTGTTTGCCATGAGCACTGTGCAATATCTACCTAACACAGGAGTCTGAAATTAAAAAAAAAAAAAATAATAATGTCCCCTTTGCACGAACATGTACACTTCAAAAACAGAAATTTAAATTGTTAATTTAATTCTTTTAAACTAATGTCATAATTAAAACTGGGTCGTAAGAAATAAAATATAGTTTTTCTGTCTGAATGAAATAAAATCGTTGCTTGGTTACCCAGGGCAACACTGGTAAACACCAAACTATAGCAGTTTGTTAGATCGTGTGTATCTAATGTTTCGTTACTTCGTGTGCGCGCGTATTTTCATTAGTAATAATATTATTATGTTCATCTTATAAGTTTAGTAAGACTTATTTAGTTATAAAATCAACGCAGTCCTTTGTTATATTCGACAAATATCGCCCCCGTTAAATTGCCCCGAAATCAAGTAGACCCCCGTTAGTATATGCCCTTGGCTGTTAATTAGGGAAAGACTAATGTAATGATCAAAACAAACTAATTCACGCTAACAAACATTACCATGATTTATTTTCAGTATTATTTATTTTGTGCATGTAACCAATTTATTGTGAGGAAAAGTTAGCATAAAGTTGCTATTTCTATAAATGTGAGATGTTAATTTATGTTGATGGTCACTTCAGTGCCCGCATGGTCTAAGGCGTCATTCTCGTGTTAGGCTAGACTGCCAATGATAGGGAAACCCGGGTTTGAATCCCGGTCGGCCGTATTTAGGATGGTTTTTACAAGATGCTTGCCCCCACGACGCAAATTTGGCCTCACTTTTTCTAAATTCAACATTCCTCATATCTAACTTATTAGTGCATATATATATATATATATATATATATTTTGAGAGAGAGATGAATTGTTATCTGTACGAATCAATAGCTCTCTGAAGTGTAAATGGTTCATTTTGACCATTAGCTCGTAGTCAAGAATAACAATAGATCAATTTAACTCAATATAATTCCATGATCCTCAACTAAAGTTGTTAAGACTAGATTGTATTTTTTACGCCACGGCTTAATACTTGTTCGGGCTATCCTAATTTTTAATTACACTAATGAATATGGTAGCGAAGAAGAGAGAGTAGAAAAACACCCTCAGTAATCCAAGCTTGACCGGGAATCCAACCCCTACCTCTCCGGCATTAGCAAACCAGTCCGGAAAAGATTGACGACGTTTAGTCGGCATGTCCACTGATGCGGGGTCTCGTAGCTAATCGAGGGAGTTAAAAGATCAAACAAGCCATTTTCGTTCACTGATTCATCTTAATGTTTTTAAACTCATTTATTTGGGAATAGCGCAGCCCGCCCCCCTCTCCTCTAATCAATAAAAAAATCCAAAACAGCTTAGAACATTATATTTTTAAAAAGAAGAGTTTAACTAGTTTTATGTGCACTATAAAAAGTGAACTTTTGGAACTTTTCTAAAACAAACACTGTGTTAGAGTAACCTGCTGAAGACGGGAGAGATCCGGGTTAGAATCTCGGATGACTGCACTAGGGGTGTTTTTCCTAAAATTGTTTCCCACCCTGCTTCCAAGCAAATGTGGGTAGATTACCTTTAAAATGCTTCCTTTCTCATCCTTACCACATCATAAATGCACATAACCTGATCCGTAAGTAAAATGCGGCGATAAAATAAAAAAATTAGCACCGTCACAGTCGAACAAATACAATTACAGTAATTTAAGATGTCGTGCCATGCTATAATTCGTTAGCAATGTGTTTCAGTGAAGTTATTCATCATGCTTGCTAATCGACAGCAAATTAGTCTTCCTTTGGCTAATCTGAGAATTTCGCAGACAATTTAAATGAATTTACAGGTTAAAAATTAAGAGTGGAAAATGGCATGGGACGTTTTAAAAACATCACTTCAGATCAGATAATTAACACTCGAAACATAAAATAATTTGCAATTTGTTTATTGTTTTAACTCTTCCAAACGACTATCCCCTTCACATGCACATACCACATATTTGCTATAAATTTTAATACGCATTACAATACGAATTAAGTAGAACGGTTTTGGACCATTTTAAACGTGGTAATAATATAAAAATAAAATTATAAATGATAGGGTCAAATTAAACCCTATCCTGGTTGATTCACAATTTCCTACCCAATGCTGGGAAGGTCTGAAATACTTAGCTCTCCAAAACTGTCATTAGATCAAAAATTATTTATAGTTCCACAGTTTGGATCCCTGTCGAGGTGGATAAAACTATTTACTCTCTCTAGCCTGTAGACATGAACAAGAAAATGGCATCGGGCCTAGCTATATTTTCCCCCATATCTTCGCCCTTGAGACATGGATCGTCTTATCGTGACCCGACTATACAAACATAATCCTAGATCAGTGGGTCTAACTGGCGGCCCGCGGGCCAAATGTGGCCCTCGCCGTGACCTGGAGAAAAATTAAAGGTAAACCCTCGGTGGTACATGTGAAATACAAATACAAATATTCATTTTAAAAGGCCATGATAGCATTTTATTTTATTAATAAAAATATGTATTTATAATAATGTTTTTGTGAAAAAGTGTGTGTGAGCATATTTCATTATATATTTTTGGAGGGTTAGATAACTTTTTTGGCAGTAAAATTTGAAAGATTCTACCAACAACAAAATATTTAATTGAAAGTAATTGATTACAAGGAGTTATTTGTAGACCTATATTAAGTTGATGTGATTGCTAGATGTACCTTCAACCCGCCATATTTGGCCCTTGGGGTGTAACGTTGGAGCACCCTGTACATCTTGTCAGTGGACGGCGCTCTCTCTAGGGGCGGGCGAAGTGTCTGCCTGCCTACCGTCTTCGACTTGCTGCTCCCAGTCGACCGACTGTTGCTATGGCGACAACAGGGTTAGGAGGGGGGGGGGGGAAGCAATAAAGTGACCACTGTGACAAGTCGTCCCCAAGCTTCAGGGATATTGATTATGGCCGACAACAGTGAAGAGGGTTAAGTTCAGTTGGCGCTGAGGAAATAAGGACTTTAGACACCCACCTGGACATGGTGACTTCCTCCAGCGCGCGCGCGCGCACACACAAGGTCGGGACCCACGTGGCATGCGCATAACCACTACCAGTTTGCAATCAGAGAACATTTTAATTTCTTTGTTCACTTTTAAATCTAGTTTGACCCAGTACGAGTAAAATATCAGCCAATATTGTTGTGGACCAAGTTGTTTGGAATTTGATCGCTCTCCAACCGCCAGTGAAATATTATGTTGGTCTGAAACCAGGTCGGGTTGAGCATTCGACTGCTGCTAAAGTCGTAGATTACGATGTTCACTCTAGTGCGATCACATGTGGTTTTTCAATTGTTGTAAAAACATTAAATTAAAAGTAAATGCCATTTTTATCTGGCCTAGGTAAAAATTAGTTTGGAGTTTCTTTGTGTGGCGTTTTAATACCAGACAGAACTACCCGCTTCTATCACTGAGTAGGCCCGAGGAAAATCAAATGAGGAAATGTACCAGATTTGCGTTGATTGCGTTAGGTGAAAAACCATCCCCGGTATACCCGACCGGAATTCGAACCTCGGTTACTTTGTCATCGGCAAACCAGAGTAGTCAGCGAATGAATAATTTGTTAAATGTAATTTTGTTCAGTTGAGATTCAGCGCAAGGGTGTGGAGTCGATCCACTCATCTTCTGTCTGACTCTCCCCATGAACTCACTGGATAGACTCAAGAGAAGGAGTCAGAGTAACCACTTGACGCTCTCAGCTACGACAAAGCATTTATCAAATATACGAGAAGTCTTATTTCAATCTGAAACCGCGCGCGTGGGCCCGTGGATGAAGGATCGTTCGTGGTTTGCCTGTGACAGGAAGGTCATAGTTCGAGTCCCGGCCGGGTGTACTAAGGTGTATTTTTCTTATATGGTTTCACATTTTCCTTCCTCGCAAATGAGTATACATTTTCCCTCTAATCTACCTCTCTTATACCTTCCTCATTAGTGTAAGTATGCGGATAGGCGGGACGGGTAGCAAAGTGCGATGCACGGGAATACAACCTTTTTGAAACACTTTGAAAGCAACATTGGTTTTCAATATTTGACTATCGTTATTTCAAATGAAGGTTGGTAAATGTCCGTATCTTGTATTCTATGAACCATGTTTGGATAGTAATGTGGTGATGAGAACAGCCATAGAACTCTTGCGGGCAGTCGTCACAGATTCACACACACAATCAGATATAAATAACCATATTTGCGTTTATAATATTGCTACCATAATGAGGCAAAGTTGATTCAAATTAGTTTGATATAGGCAATATCATGTCGACATCGATGCACGGAGTGAGTTTTCTCCGGTCCGGTAGACCGGGAGTCAGTACGGATAAAACAAACTCGGAGATGGGGGTTTGTTTGATACACAAAAGCATAAAGCCTATAATACAAATATTATCATAAAAAGCTACTATTAACACTAAAGCAGTCGGAGAAAAGTTTAATTCATTTAGTAAAAATCTTAGATTCCAGTATGGTAAATTATTCCAAAAGAGGTAATGTTTTATAAGTATAAGATAAAATAAGTTTAGGCTGTAGTTTCATCATATTAGGCCAGTAATAAAGTCTGTAGTCTCCTCGATTGTCCTCTATTTAGAGAAAAGCACACCATGGCGCGCAAGGTGTTTGTTTATAATAAAACGGGCCGCAGAAAAGAATAAACTATATAATATAACGCGTATGTTCTAAGGGAGGACAGTTTATATAGGCTTTCTTCAAAGGTTTTATCAGCTTTGGACGCTCGTTCTCTTCCTTAATAATTTGTTTGGTTTTAAAAGTATGACTAATAGTTCATGTTCGTATTTGAGCGTCACACACACCTGAAATCACTATCATTATCAGGGTTGGAAAATCCTCATCTGGGACGAGGGAAAATTTTGGCTTGGAATGTAAAAAAAAAATCCGTTTTTAGTCGTTAATTCAGTTATGGTTGAGCTGGATCCTTCATAAGCTGTCCTGTCGATATGTCTACATAACGACTCTCGCAAGATTATTATCGATATTACGGTTCGAATAGATTGTATCTAAGCTATGGATATCGACTCTCGCAAGGTGAATGTCGGTTGAAGGGAGATCTAAATCTTGACATATTAACACAAATTGCGTGGCTACAGTCCAATCATGTGAAATAGTTTATAAATGATAACGTAGTAAAGTGAGAGAGAGGCACATGCCTAGTGGCGGATTTAGACTTGGTGAGGCCCTACGCTATATATACAATCCCTTGTCATCAAATTACACCAGAAGGGCTCACAAAACTTGAAAATAATATAATGGTGTGCCATTTAATTATTTAATAGCAAGATATTTAAAATTAAAGATACAACTTATTTTCGTGTTAATGCATTTATTGATTACATATTTATCATTTAAATGGCTTGATCTGACAAGAGATTATACAGTACACCTATTGGAAACCATACGTAAATGTGCATATTTTGAGTCTGTAGTTTATTTTGCTTAGGCCTGAATCCGGCACTGCACAAACTGGCCGAATTAATGTAAAATAATGTGTATAAGACAAGTGAACATATAAAAATGATGATTACAAATAAACGTGTTTTGTATCTATGAACGTAAGCTAAGAATGAATCAGCAAAACAAATAAATATGTTTGCCAGTGGCGGCCTTGAGTATGTTCCCTGGTGGACGCGGCTCTAGCCAACCCGCCACACTTGAGTGAACTCCGGGTTGCTTACTAAAACCATGACCGGGGGAATCCGACTCGTCTCGAAATGAGAAGATCAACTCAAGACTGACCAGCTCTGCTAAATATGAATCCAGATGGTCTCGGGTTCAAAGTTGAAAAGCCTCAACAAGATGGATGGAGGCATGAAATAAGTGTAGCAAAATTTCACTATAAGAATGCCAAACCGGGTTGTTTGTGTTCGGGACCTACTCTAGCAAGGAGATGCGCGTGAGCCCTGATGCAGAAGACAGTGTGTACCAAGTAATTAATTACACTCGTCCTCTAAATCTCGACACACGTCACAGAACCTTCTCAGCGTTCACCGCCACACTGCGCTGAGCAAGATGAAACGTTTATAGAGGATTTTCAACGCAACTGAGCCCCAAAAAGTCAAGACGGCCTACAAAAGTCGGTTCAGCACAGTGGGGTAGTACTAACATGTGGCCAAGTTATTGGTTTTGTAAATTGGGGCATGTCCCTCAAGCACTGGAGATTAAACAAATATATACATCTATATTGAATGCTATGCAGAAAATGGAAAATTTTATAAATTTAAGTTCAATTTTTAATAGGAAGGGCCTATTTAAAAAATACAAGTAAATTTTTTTGAGGACAAAATTGATCATTTCTTACTATATTATTAGTGATATTTATCAAAAGTGACAGTTGTAGATCACACGACTTGACGTATGAATACGTGAAAGTAGATCGAGTAACGTTTCTAGCTGTCAGTAAGCTCTTGCTGTGAAAATTGGGCTGTGCTAACACATTCTAAAGGAGAAATCTTCGCGTTAAGCATTATAAGTATATTATCATTCATTTCGAAGCTTGGGAGCACCTTAAAACGGCATCAGAACACCAGACCCGAGTTCGAACCCTGACCGAACTATCTCGGAAAACTAGAGCGGATGCTCTTGACATTTAATCCTGGTGCCCATCGACACGGTGTCTGACAACTAATCTAAGAATTCAATCTTTGATTTACAAAAAGAATTTAAATGTCATCATTGTGAAATTTGGTCTGTTCCCTTTCACCGAGCGGTAAATTGAGTGTATTTGTTCCAGGAATGAGTTATTACAGCAGACACTATTAGACTGCTAATATAAAGGTCGATTGTTTCTCGAGTGAGATTTGCCCGCCCAGTACCGAAGCTGTGTCCCCTAGTTAGACCCTTGCCACTCGGCCGAGGGAATGAGTGCGTCTGTCCATGCGAGTACTGGACGGCTCCGCCCTCGCAACGCTAGTGCCGAGAGGCTCGTAATGAGCCGACTAAAACCCATTTCCGGCGATTGTCAAGAGTCTCTTCTTATTGTTCTTACCACTGTTGTTGGTGCTGACTGTCCACAGGAAGTGGGACTTGCAAACGACAGATGAAATGTAATACAATCTCTTTACATCGTGTCCACAGTGTGTGTGTGTGTGTGTGTGTGTGTGTGTGTGTGTGTGTGTGTGTTTTGTGAGAGAGAGAGAGAGAGAGAGAGAGTAGTTGAGTCAGGGGGGAGCAACTGTTTGTAGCCCGCCAAGAGATGCGAGATGGAAAATTTCACAGCGATATAAACGGAATGAAACGCACTTCATTTTAGTTGGGTTTTTTTTTATTCTAAGGACGTTAACACCCGGAACAATATGAAACGTAAAACAATAACAATGATTTCAGATTCAAAGCGCTTGTCGGTTGAATGTGTAACTAACTTTTGGTCTTCCGTGGTTCAGATATGTTAATACGCCAATATTATATACAAGACTTGTTAGGACTATCTTGCTGAAAACTATAATAATAATAATTAGGCGTAAACATTCTGAGCCTACAATAGTAGATAATTGTATTTATATTATAATTATATTTGGGTTCAAAAAGTTAGTATGTTAATATAGTCGATTATAGTGTTTATGAGTTTCTGTATGAGTTCAAATCCAGGCCAGGTGTAATTAATGAGGTTTTTTCCCTTAAATGGTATCCCACTTCTCCTCCACCTTCCACGATGTTAATTTAAATGCGCGTGGACCGAACGGGTAGTAAGACGCAGTAGAAAACCACTATAATCCAAGTCGGCGAATACGATGAACGCCCTTTGGCAGCCCAGTCCATTGAAACAGTGACGTCTTAGACTAATAGACCAACGAAACAGGTTATTTTAATATTGTTTAAAGTACAAACGCAATCATTATTGTAGTGTCAAGTTTTTTCAACCTTTGCCCGCTAAATCTCAATAAAATAATATATTTCCTTATATAATAGTTACTCATCTGGGTCTAGTCTATCCCGTGTTTAGCCGTATTGGATTAGTATAATTTGCTAATAATTTAATCAGTCATTTGAATTAGATTAATTAATCTAAAATTCATCAGATTACAGATATAGAATTATTGGTATTTGTCTGTATTTTCTATAGAGATAGTAGCAAACTTGCCTATATATAAGCTTCATTTTGCCCTTCCTCCTCCTCTTTGTGTGTGGAATTAGAGGAAGAGGGGAAGGCGTATTACATGTAAACCACGAATAGCAAGGCGGGTGATATTACATTTCCGTCGCTTCTAGACATAATATAATTTGGTTCTATTTCCCATGCGTGATCTCTACCCGTCGTGCCGTTATTTAGGGACTTTTTAATCAGTTTCCCTTGACAGTTGGAGACTCGCACTTCATATAGGCTCTCACATTTATGTGGGGATTCATTTTCCCCCGCTATTAGATATTTTGAAGCACAGATGAAGTATATGTCATCAGACATCAA
This sequence comes from Timema cristinae, assembly GCA_039000515.1. Classification (NCBI taxonomy): domain Eukaryota; kingdom Metazoa; phylum Arthropoda; class Insecta; order Phasmatodea; family Timematidae; genus Timema; species Timema cristinae. Next base: position 11,596,463 of record JBCFYV010000003.1, read on the forward strand.
GTATCTCCCTATAATGTTGTTTGTTCGTGGCAAGATGTACACAGGGGAATCGTGCGTAGGAACGTTTTGGGGGGGGAAAAAAAACTCAACAAAACCTATTCTGTTTATGTATCTAACTCAGTTTTTTTTCCCCTCGGAAAGCTGTTTTAACTGATGAAATTACAAGTAGCAAATTTTCCAAAACCATTAACTGCAAATGTTGATTTTAACTTGCTCTAGATGAACGTGCAACTATTCCAATACGATTGACTGAATACTCTACAACTATTAAATATTACTACTATATATAAAATTACATTTAAGTAGCAGTTAGTTTTTATTTATTTACTTTTTATCTTACTGTGCTAAGATTTCAAATTATTTCAAATTAATGATGGATTAGAATGAACTATTATATATTTGATTTTTCTTTCTTTAAGAGGTTGGGTTTTTAAAATGGTTTAAGCCACATCTCATGGTGTTCACAGTTTTTAAACATTACAATACATTTTCACGCGGATATCACATATGTGATACGCTCGACAACGGGAGATCATATCGGTCATTTTAAATAACATTATAAACGTACCGAAGGTGTTTATTCATAAATCACTTCTTACTCTTCCACCACGTAAATGAGGGTACATTTAATCTACTATTCTCCTCTGAGCAACATTAAGTGCGCAAAGACCTATCGGGTAGTACGACGGGGTGCAAAAATAATATTTAGAATAATTGCATGAGCGTTATAAAATCTTTTGAGTGAGGAAGGTATAATATGGAGTTCGTTTGCTATCTGTAAAAATGTGTGTTGTTCTATATCGTTATGTATTTGCACTGAACAAGGCCGTGGGGAACACCATTTAACCAAAACACTAGGTACACACGGCCGGGATTCACACCCCAGCCACCCGCCACAGGTAAACGTTAATATACTAGATTGACGTTTAGTTCACATAACTTCTAGGCGCTATATATTACATACACAATTGTTTCCAGTTGGTGTGCCATGAGTTTATAGTTTTTTTAAATACATGTATGTTTATTGAGCTTAATATGTATATATTATATAAGGGTCTAGCTATTGTATAGTTTAAATTGTATACATTAATTTATTTTTGAGAATAGTCCTAAAACCCATATAGGTGCCCGGTAGTTTATCATAAAGGGTTTCCTACTTTTCCTCCATGTAAATGCGTGCATAAAATTAAAATTTGGCAGACAGGTAGAGAGACATCTTCAGACAACCAAAGAAATCTTTAATTTCTAAGAATGATATGAAGGGGGGTAAAAAACTAGTAGAAATAGCTAATTATCAGTGTGGTAGAAAATTGAAATTTAGCAGGCAGCTAAAGGGACCACTCTAAATAGTTATAAGAGTCTAAAAACTTTAAATATTTAAGTGGGGGGAGAAGGACAGGAAATAGTGAAGGGGGTATAAAAAAAAAACCTTGGTAGAAAATCTAAATGTTGATGTCAAGTAAAAAGACAACTTGAGAAATCAAGATAAAAATTGAAATTTTATATGGTAGTCAGAAAAATGGGGACGAATGAGGACGGGGGCAAGGGGTTTAACATTTCCAAAACTAATAGAATAAACTACTTCCCAGTGTGTTATATAAATCATAAGGAAAGTAAAGGGACCACGTTAAATAGCCATAAGGGTCTCAACATTTTAAATTATAAATAGAAACTCGAGGAATAGGAAAAGGGAGGCTATTAAAGAAATTAATGTTTAGCTGTGATGAAAAATTAAAATTTGGCAAACCGATACAATTACTCTTGAAGATATTCAATTAAACCTTAAAATTTCAAATTTATAAGTGGGAGTTCAAGAAGTGGCGGGGAGACGGGACTCAACATTTTCAAAACTAATTTATTAACTTACTTCTCTGTGAGATTCTTTAAACAACAAATATAGGAATAACCAAATGAAGCTTAGATCTAGAGTTTCTCAGAATGAGTTCGAAAAGGTGTTTGAAGGGAACGGGGGAGGAGGTAGTAAAAAACTGAAATTCGGCAAGAAAGTAAAGAAAGATACCACTCCAAATAACTAAAAAGTCTGACAATTTTAAAATGGATCTACAGAAAATATAGGGGGTTGGGTTTGTAAAATAACTTGGTAAAGAAAATTTAAATTTGGCAAACAGGTAGAAGTATGACTCCAGATAACAAAAAAATAGTCTTAAGCATTTGAAATTTCTAAGTGATGGTTGAAAAAATGGGGAGAGGGATGATAGGGGCTTAAAATTTCTAAAAATTAATAGAAACCATTTATTTTCAGTGTGGTAGAAAACTTAAATTCGCAAAGAAGATAAAGGGGTAACTTAACATAAACCAGAAGAATCTGAAAGTTTTAGACGATACCCCGAAATTTTAGGAAAAGGAGTTTAGGGAAAGGGTGTATTAATATAAAAATAAATTTTAGTTATGATAAACTATTTAAATTTTGTAAGCAGGTGAAAGTACGCTTACAGATTACAAAATACAAATATAACAAATTGTAGAAATGAGTGGGAAGGGATGGGTCAAAATTTTCAAAATACAAAACTACTTTGTGGTAGGGAACTGAAATTTAGCAAGTGGGCTTAGAAACTATTCCAAAAAAATAAAAAAGTCTAGGCCGTTTGAATTTCAAAATGGAATTCCGGAAAAAGTTGAAATTACCTGTTAGGGAAGAAAATTAAATTTGCCAGGAAGGTAGAGGGAACAATCTAAAAACCAAATTAGTGTTAAATATTTAATCTTTAGGGGTACGGGGGTCGAGGAGGCTTTTATACGGGCGTTTCATGACGCGCGTCCTGGGCGTTTGTTTTTATCCAATCGACATATGCCGCGCGTCATAAAAAGGATAAGGGGCGCGTTCTCTAAACGCACAGTAGACAATGCGTGCTGATATGAAAAGTGTGTCGTAGTAACCTAGAGACGCCACGTCAAAAATGACGCACGATGAACCTAGATACATTATATTCAATGGGGTATTTTTTAAGCCGTCAGCTTTCGTGTCGCCGTGCTGACAAGACTGCGGGGCAACCAACCTCTCCGTCACGTGTGTTGGAACCTCGGTGTATCTTAGTACCGGTATCAGTGTACTTCTGTGACAGGTAGGGGCGGGGGTGTTTTTATTGTCTACCGCTTTGTTACTGAAATGACTAGTGGAACTGCAACCCTGGCTTCTGTTAATATTTCCTTCCTCTCGGCCTTTCCATGACGCAAGGCATCAGCTGCTTGTATAAAAGCAAAAGCCCATGACGCGCGTCACGCTTGTCGTGCGTCATTTAACGCCTGTATAGAAGGGTCCCAAGACCCTTCTTGCCTTTTAATATTTGTTTAGTTTTTAAAACACAAGTTGTGACTTTGACCTGTAATGTCAAGAGTGAATATTAAATGTGATATCCTTGTTTGAACGATTCAGTTGTGTTTTTCCCCACCCCACTTTACGACCGGCGTTTTCTGTCTCTTAGAAGATAATAACAATGCTTTTTTGGTGTGTTACAAGGACTCTAGTACCTATTATTTTTTTGCGCGGACAATTAACATGGGTCTTAACTCTGGGAAGACTTACCTCTAAGTGAGTTCTTGAGAGCCAAAGAAGATATATTTCAGTGTCTTGGGGGGAGGTATAAGGGTGTCTTGAAGGGGGTCCTTTTATCATAGTTACTCAATTGAAACTCAATCAGTATTTTATGCTTAACATCCTTCAAATCCACTAGTCAACTTTTACTTGATTTTTTTCACAAATAAATCAGTTATTTTTTTAATTTATGACACTTAATGATACACAAAACAAATACTTAAAATAGTTAGAAAATTGTAGGACTATATTATTTTTCCTGTTGTAAATGTATCTTGCAATTTAATTTGAAAATATTGTTGATATTGGATTAGCTGTTGCTGTTCAAAAGTAATTTGTGGAAATTGAGTTGCAAGTCATTTTTACAATATGGCGGACAAACTTCACCTATAAAAATTAAGAAGTGTGTGTTTTATAGACAGTATATACAGTAAATCCTTTGTACAGATTCGTAGATACGCAGTTGCGGTACTTCAACTTATGTCTAGCAGAGCGATTCACCAAGATCCCCCCAAACATAATAGATGGCGTGCCTAGTAAGTTGACGCACAGCTGATAATGCATCACCATTTTGTTTGTTTTTACCTAGAGTGGCCAAACATGTCAAACATACATCGTATCATTCGACTTAGGCGGAAACCTTCGGAACGAATTAACCAGGTAAGTTAAAGACTTATTTCCCACACATATCATAAACAATTATATTACCATTCGTTAGACGTAGAGCCTAAGTTTTTAATACATACGAATGTATGCCCTAGTCTTAGCTAAGAATAATTAGAAAGGCTTAAGACTTTTCTCAAATTATATGAACCCGGTTTTCAGTCAATAATTTACATGATTCTATACTAATGTATTTTTATATAATATAATTTACTAATTTAGCCACCTTTGTTGGATTTCTTTACATGTGAATGTGTTTTTTCTCTACACCAATTTTTTTTCTTTCAAAAGATCGCATAGCTTAATTTTCAGTTTTTTAATTAAAATACCCCTGGACCAACAAAATTAATGGTTACATTTTTATTTTGCGTAAATTTACCAAGTTCGAACTATGTTTACTACAAAACCTTAGGTTCCACTAAAAAGATCGTTCTCCCGCAAATGGTTAACTTGATTAAAATTGTACAAGAGTCTAACACGAAATGAACGGTCTCTCCATTTACAAATTAAGTATAGTTACTTCAGTATGGAGCGACAGGAACACGCCTACCAACTTAATAACATTTTTCTCTGTAAAAAAAAAAAGAGAGAAAAGTAGCCGTGTGTTGCGGTAATTGCGTCGAAAAGTGTGGAATGGAGTGGCAGGCCGCGCGCGGGCTCCGCTAACTGGTCGGTGATTGTTTTTAATCAGCGTTCATTGGTCGCGTTCCTGTGGGAGCTGTAGTTAGGAAGAGAAGGAGGGAGGTAAATATCGCGGACGTGCGGTGGTGTACGGTGTATCGCTAGAACTGCTGTGTAACCAGGGGCGATGGAATGCAAGCCTCGAATACTCTCAGCGAGGGTTCGTCGGGGATGGGAGGGATAGGAGAAGGCCGAGGGCCATTCCGCAAATACTCGCGGGGTGGAAATAGATCTACCCTCCCGCTCGCAGTGGTTGGTTCATTAGGGGTTAACATTGTCGGGGCTTCCCGTTAAATAACCACCGCTTTTGCGGCGGCCACATGTCGAACCGAAATTTATAATACCTCTTGGGTAACTCCTGAGGGAAGGGCACGAGAGTAATCCAGGACACCACCACAATCACTTTCAATATTATAATCAGAATTAATAAACTGTTAAGTGGAAACGTTACACTCTTCACTATTTTAAAATAGGGTGGTTTCAGATAAAATGGACGCAATATCTGGTTGATCTTTAACCCTTAAATCCACACGTATAATCGTAGAGAAAGTTTAATAAAATATAATAATGTGGTTGGACGTAAAGACAATAAACCAACACGCATTGTTTGAAACAACTTTGTTGAATTTTTTTCTCTAAATAACAAGAACTCAATAAGTTATTTTAGGTGACCTGGCGGTCTAGCGGTAAGTTATCAGACTTCTGTGCTGGTGGTCCGGAGTTCAATCCTCGGTCCCGGTACAGATTTATCTGATTGTCAAACCCTTCCTTCACCTCTGACAAGACATCTTGTGAATGTGAGGAATGCCAGGCTTTCATCGTGGTTCGGATCCCACGTTAAACTGTAGGTCCTTCATTTCATCTCACAATCACCCTACCATTGCACATTAGCGTAAGTGCGCATAACCCGGACGGGTAGTAAGACACGGTGCTAATAATAATAATTAGTTGTTACTTAAAAGATCATTGTGAATCTCTGGCACGCGACAAGCAAAAGCGAACGTTTGTAACCACTTTAAAAAATGGCTGATGTGTGGTTTATATCAAAGATAGAATGTTGTGGTTTTCAATGCTTTATAGTAGACAGGGTTTTCAGCCATAGTGAAATAAATCTTGGGTTGTATACTCTTCCAGATGATTTTTCCTACTATTACTTACTATTACCCGTGAGTTTCATTTTGGGGTTCTCATCTATGATCGTGATAAATAAAGGCTGTCAAATATCTCCAAAAATCACAATGTGAACACACATAATAGGCTTAAAATTGTGAGCAGGTCACTAATAAGGCCATCTATGATGAAAATATAAGAAATTACAGTATATGGCCAATCAAACATTTAATATAAAGTTGGTTTAATTCACATGGAATTACTCCTACCAACAAAGATATACTTGTCATCCTCTAACATTCCTAGCAACAATAATATGCCTGTCAACCTTTAGCACTAATGTAGATTACCGTTACAAAGATATACCTGTCAGCCTCTAGCACTAATGTAGATTACCGTTACAAAGATATACCTGTCAGCCTCTAGCACTAATGTAGATTACCGTTACAAAGATATACCTGTCAGCCTCTAGCACTAATGTAGATTACCGTTACAAAGATATACCTGTCAGCCTCTAGCACTAATGTAGATTACCGTTACAAAGATATACCTGTCAGCCTCTAGCACTAATGTAGATTACCGTTACAAAGATATACCTGTCAGCCTCTAGCACCAATGTAGATTACCTAAGTCAATAGCATATGTCGCCTACTCACGTTGTTCCATCACATCACAGAAGCTTGATAGGGTGATCATGGGGAAGTAACATAATACAGCAGTCATTCGAATCAGGTCAATCGATTACATATTTATTGATGTGCAAATGACTTGTTTCAAAACCAAGCATTTCAATTACATATTTATCAAGTGTCATTCTGTTCCGGTTTAGATTATTGATTACAAAACACAAACCATAAAGTGTATAAATATCCTAAAATATTGCGTTCTTCAGGGTAGAGCAAAGGTTATAGTATGATTTTCCTTTGTTTTTAATTTTGGTCGGTCTGCTTTAAAATTACTCTGATGTTTAGAAATTGTTTTTTCTGTAGTTTGTATGAAACTCAACCATGGCTCATGCTAGTTAGAAAAAACTATTTTGCTTGATTAGAATCCGCCAGGATAATCTTAGGTGTCATGGATAGTTAGACAGTACCCAGTGATTTCATACAAGAGTCAGAGTTTCAATGTGTGCTGCCGGTGTCATGGACAAACAAGCTTTGATCGATGCAAAACACACTTAATATTCTTTAAATTGAAACCAAACACCTTGAGACGGGAATCGAACCATCATGATATGCGGATTCGTACCGTTGTAAATGTACAATTGGCAGCAAAAAGCCAACTACCGAGTCGATGGTGGTGATTTTAGTTGATCGTTCATATGAAGAAGACGATTTCTGCACGTATATCTCAGAGAATGCTTTAAAATAATAAGGAAGAATGAACCTAGTCAAAGGACGATTCCTGGATAACTCAGCTCAGTGGTCAGAGCATTGGTGTACTAATCCAAAGGACCCGGGTTCGCTTCCTGTGCTCAGGAGTTATTTTTTCAATTTAAAGAATATGATATTTATAAGCAGCTATAACCGTTTAACAAAAGTAAAAGCTCAGCTATTTGTTCCAACAGTTAATTAAGTTAATCGAAGTCGATCAAGAAGTGTGTCCAAACAATAGAGAAAAGTTACACAAAATCAATAAGCGTTAACAGATGGATAAAAAGTTCACCTCAACATTTAAAAAGCTTAACAAAAGTGGGTTTTTTTCGGCTGTCAAATAATAAGTTATTAACGATGTTTTCGTTTTAAATTTTCTTTTGGAGACTATCTTCTTCCTCTGTTTGGTTGGCAAGTGTTGACCTGTGTTCGAACGAGTAATGCGCGTGTCAAGAAATAATAAATAAATTTATTCAAATAGTTGGTTTTGTTTGTAATTTTGGTCTACTTTCTAAAGTTCATAATATGTGATAACATTTAATAGTTTTATATCATGTTATTTATGCGTATGTTTTTATTATTCGCATATAAATTTTCATTAAAAAAATTGCTGTGTGATAATTTTTCTGTATACTTCTAGAAGTGCGTTAATTTTGATAAGCATGGCTTAGTAAGTTATTTGTATACCTTGTGATTTCGTGTATAGCTTTAAATCTTAGACAAAAAGTAGGCTCTATATAAAAATAATGTCCTTAAGGGGGCCACCTCAGTAAGCTAGAAATAGCCGTGCAGACTTTAAGCCCTAAACCAAAATTAAATTCTACGATGAGTTGTTAAAAAAATGGTGCACGCCAAAATTAAGTTAAAAGATTCTAACAATGCTATTTTTCCTTAACAACCCAAAAGTTTGTTTTTTATTAGTAGAAAAAAAAATTAAATGTAACATTAGCTCTTTTTCAAAGAATATTAATGCACATTTGCGAAGCTGTGAGAATAGGCTTGATTAAAAGGGCTCATAAGAAGTTTTGTTACTTTCTTTCCCCATATTTCTCAACCCAAATCAGTGGTTTCCAAAGTGAGGAACGCGTACCCCAGGGGGTATGCCAAGTAACACGAAAAAAAAGATAATTTTTTTAAACATATATTAACATATATCAACTTGTATTTTTAAATTTCACGATCATTAATATTAAATCAACAATGAAGCTCGTCCTACATGTGTATTGTGTCATGAAATGCTGCCTAATGGTAGTATGAAGCTATAATTGCTGGTAAGACACTTAAAAACTAAACATCCTAAACATAAACACAATCCTCTACAATTTTTTGAAATATGTTTAAAGACAAGCAATACCCAATCCAGCAATTAAAAAAAAAAGTTAAACTTAACGAAAAATGTTGTGGAAGCTTCTCTGGAGGTTTCTTACTTAATTGCGAAAGACAAAAAACCACCCACAATTGGGGAAACACTTGTTCTCCCTGCCGCGGTAAAAATGGTGGAAATAATTCACGGAAAATAATATGCTGACAATCTAAAATGTATCTCCTTATCAGCAAATACTATTGGAAGGCATATAAAAATCATCATAGCTGATATTTTAAAGAAACAACTATTAAAACAAAATACTCAGTGTGGGAAATTTTCCATACAGCTGGATGAAAGCACAGATGTTGCCAACATGGCTCAGCTAAAGTCTGTTCGGTGTAAGAATTGTTTTTTGAAAGGCCTTTTTCCCTACCAGAAATCTATTATATAGTAGGATATTGGTAGGGAAAAAGACCTTTAAGAGAGTAATTCCTACCGTGAATGGAGTATAATAATATTTACTATACAATTGTTTTAATAATGAATTGCACGAAGAAATACTTTTTTGTGAGCTACTAAAAAGAAAGATGTACAGGGGATGTCATATTCTCAACAATAAATAATTTCTTTGCTACAAACAGTATTTCATGGGAAAACTGTTTTAAGTGTAACTAGTGATTGAGCAGCTGCTTTTAACTGGAGCAAAAAAAAATAATAATCAAGGGAAAGGTGAATGAAATAGCATCACATATTAAATTTTTTCACTGTATTACCCATAGGCAAGCTACTGCGGCAAAGAAATTGGAGCTAGAAATACACATAATGCTACAAGATGCTATCAGCGTGGTTAATTTTACAAAAACAAGACCTTTGAATAGTACTAAGTAATGAGATGGGCAATATCCACGAAAATCTTATGTACCAAAGAGGTTCATTTGTTATCTCGTGGAAAAGTGCTCTAAAGAGTTGCATTGAAAGATGAATTACGCATTTTTCTTTTCGATAAGTGTTTGAAATTTGCCAATTTTTTTCAGTGACGATAAATGGTTATTAAAAATATAGTACCTAGCTGATATTTTTGAAAAAGTAAACATGCTTAGTTTGTCTCTTCAAAGAAAGCGTAACATTTTGACAATGCGCGAGAAGGTAGCTGCATTTTGAAATAAAATAGTAGTGTGTAGGGGGAATTTTGAAAAGGGATGTTTGGAAATGTTTCCATCCTTGTGTGATTTTGTAGCTGAAAATGATGTAAATGTGGAACAAACCAAAGTCTTATATCTACACATTTAAAAAATTTAAAGAGAGAATTTTTCTAACCTATGTACGTATCTTCCTAGCGAAGAATGTCAATGGATTTTGAATCCATTTGCTGAAAATGTAAAAGAGGAACACCTTCCGATCATTTCCCTAGAACAGTTAATTGCCATAAGAGAAAATACAACATTACGATACGAATTCCAACCAAGGTCTCTTCATAATTGGTGGATGTAAATGAAAAACCTAGGAGTCCAATTGAGTAAGCAAGCACAGCAACCGATGCACTCCTGTCGTTACCTTTGTGGGGTCTCTTTCTGCGATGACAGGGATTAAAACCAAATTAACGAAATAAATTAAATTTGGAGTCGGACCTTCGCATCGCAGTATGAGAGAGCATCAAACAAGAATTTTCAGATATTATTTACCAAATGCAGTCATATTGTTCCCACTAAATTGTAATGAGAAAAAATAATCTGTATGTAAATTGTTTATAAAATAAATAATATGTAATAGAGTTTATTGAGCATAAATATAGAGTGAAGAGTATCTTAGGATTTTCATGAATATTGCATATATAAAGTTAAAAATTAAATTGGCTGGTAGATGACACCGTTGAAAATGTAACCATGTAATACCATGAAATGAATTGTTATGTATTATTGGCATACACGGAGAAATGTATTTCTATTATTATTTTTACATAATATATCCGGGGTACGCAATATTATTTTTTTATGTCTTGGGGGTATGCCATCCAAAAAATATGAGAGCACCGCTCAAGA